>JBCFYV010000012.1:57518223-57808223 GCA_039000515.1 Timema cristinae | reverse complement strand
CATGGATGTGAGGAGGATAGGGTGGCTGATATGAGACAGTGAACCAAATGCGATAAATGGTATCATAAGGAGTGCATCTGTTTATCAGCAGAATAACTTTATGCCTTTGAGTACCCTGATGGTTGTTAGGCGAGACAAAACTGTCGTTTTTTTTGAAAGATTTCGTTGTGAAATTATTATAATTATTTGATTTTTGATCTCAAATGCCAAATATAGTTTATAATTCGAATGTTTGTATATGTTTTAGTCATAGACCTTACCCTAACAAAGTATAATAAGGATTATTTGTATTGTTTTTAAAATGTTTAATTTGGATTTCATTTGTGATAGACGTTGCCAATTTAAGTTTATAATTTGTTCATATGATAACGTAAGACTGATTAACAATACAAACTATTGATTATCTGTAGTACTTTTCATTTTATTTCAAATCTCCCTTAACTAGGCCTTACTACCCGCAGTTACCTAAGATATTTAAATTATAATGAAGTTAAGAAACATTGAACACAGTGAATGGTTTAACAATTCCGCCAAGATTGAAAACTCTCTTTCCTGGTACCTGTAAGGTATTTAATGAATATGTGTATGTCCAAAGGAACAGGTGGCTACAGAAATAATTCTATATTACGAACTAAATCCGGTGGATGGAAAGTGACAGCACATGTTTGAGCTCCCATTATATATACCTGAACCAAAGGGAAAGAGGAGTGGAAATGAGGGCAGGTAGTAAAACCCATCATGCAGTGTAAGATGTAGGCTATATCTCCTCCTCCTACCCCTCATTAACCCAACAAACACAGACACCGTAACATGACACGCGTCCATTTGCACCAAACACAAGCAAGCGAAACAATGTGGATGCCTATTAGCGTTCAGTCATTCGCTTAACAGTGTGACACGTGTCGTAGCAGGCATTAACTCTGGGGTACCTATCGGTAGATTCAGATGATGTTGCACAATACTTAACAACCGTTAACATTATTTTAGAGCTATGAGGCCACTTATGGAGGTTTTATAAAACTTATCTACACACTAATAATAATATTGATCTAAGAGACCACTTGTTAAGGTTGTACATTGTACAACTTTTATGATACAGTGGTATTTGTGAATAGATAGAAGACTAAAGGTGGAGGTTGTACAACTCTTGTGATACACTGATATTTGTGAATAGCTAAAAGACTAAAGATGGAGGTTGTACAACTCTTGTGATACACTGATATTTGTGAATAGCTAGACGACTAAAGGTGGAGGTTGTACAACTCTTGTGATACACTGATATTTGTGAATAGCTAAAAGACTAAAGATGGAGGTTGTACAACTCTTGATACACTGATATTTGTGAATAGCTAGACGACTAAAGGTGGAGGTTGTATAACTCTTGATACACTGATATTTGTGAATAGCTAAAAGACTAAAGGTGGAGGTTGTACAACTCTTGATACACTGATATTTGTGAATAGCTAGAAGACTAAAGGTGGAAGTTGTACAACTCTTATGATACAATGATATTTGTGAATAGCTAAAAGACTAAAGATGGAGGTTGTACAACTCCTGATACACTGATATTTGTGACTAGCTAGAAGACTAAAGGTGGAAGTTGTACAACTCTTATGATACACTGATATTTGTGAATAGCTAAAAGACTAAAGGTGGAGGTTGTACAACTCTTGATACACTGATATTTGTGAATAGCTAGAAGACTAAAGGTGGAAGTTGTACAACTCTTATGATACAATTATATTTGTGAATAGCTAGAAGACTAAAGGTGGAAGTTGTACAACTCTTATGATACACTGATATTTGTGAATAGCTAGAAGACTAAAGGTGGAGGTTGTACAACTCTTGTGATACACTGATATTAGTCTAGAGCTAGAAGACTAAAGGTGGAGGTTGAACAACTCTTGTGATACACTGATATTTGTGAATAGCTGAAAGACTAAAGATGAAGGTTGTACAACTCTTGTGATACACTGATATTTGTGAATAGCTAGAAGACTAAAGGTGGAAGTTATACAACTCTTATGATACACTGATATTTGTGAATAGCTAGAAGACTAAAGGTGGAGGTTGTACAACTCTTGTGATACACTGATATTAGTCTAGAGCTAGAAGACTAAAGGTGGAGGTTGAACAACTCTTGTGATACACTGATATTTGTGAATAGCTGAAAGACTAAAGATGAAGGTTGTACAACTCTTGTGATACACTGATATTTGTGAATAGCTAGACGACTAAAGGTGGAGGTTGTACAACTCTTGTGATACACTGATATTTGTGAATAGCTAAAAGACTAAAGATGGAGGTTGTATAACTCTTGATACACTGATATTTGTGAATAGCTAAAAGACTAAAGGTGGAGGTTGTACAACTCTTGATACACTGATATTTGTGAATAGCTAGAAGACTAAAGGTGGAAGTTGTACAACTCTTATGATACAATGATATTTGTGAATAGCTAAAAGACTAAAGATGGAGGTTGTACAACTCCTGATACACTGATATTTGTGACTAGCTAGAAGACTAAAGGTGGAAGTTGTACAACTCTTATGATACACTGATATTTGTGAATAGCTAAAAGACTAAAGGTGGAGGTTGTACAACTCTTGATACACTGATATTAATCTGGAGCTATAATACACCTTATGAATATTATGAGTTACCATTGAGGTCACGTAATGTACCTACCCTATTTATTGGTAACTGAACTAGGGAGTACGCAGACAAAGGTATCAGTCTCACTTGACCTGATCTCCTGGTAATAGAAAGGTCGAGATTTGAACCCTGGATGGGTGTACTGAGATGTTTACTTCTAAATACTAAACAACTCTTCTCCCAAGTAGGTGTGGGTCCTCTTCCTTTTAATTCTACCATCCTACTCAATACTTATACAACAGCCAGGACGGGATGAGTTGCGTAACCCGTCATGATGATGAATCAAGAAGCCTAGTCTACGTGAACAGGACTAATTTAGGATCGAATATAAGTGACTTATATTATATAATGTATGGGAACAGATTGGAGAAAGTAAATTTTAAGAAAGTTTCATCATTAATGTCTATAAGAGACAATCTAATACGTTGTATTATTATAATTTATTTGGGGTTTTAACTTGTACTGTTGTATTCAAATGATTTTATGAGTACACGAACTACAAACCAACTTAATTGTGCACACCAACCAGTCCTCCAGACATTATGTCATCACGGTTAATAGGGAATACCCATTAAAAATTGTTCGGCCATATCTAAACTCGAACTCAGAAAACCTTAGTTCAGTATACATACACACTAATGACTAATTTAATGGGCCAGATTAAAATCAGCTATAATATTGTATTCGTTACATATTTATTATATTTATGGATAGTCATGATTGAATCCTGTCTCTCATGTCAGGAGTTTCAACCGCTCGCCTAGCTATTGCAACCACTCTTTCCGAGCACGCCAACCACGGAGCTGACTGCATCAGTTGCGACCAATGAGAGTGTGATATAATCAGCGCCAGTCAATCTCCTGACCAAAGACGTGTCGTGCTGTGACCAGGGGTACAGACCGTGCGTGAGAGATGGAGGGAGATTTACCAACCAGTCGTGCCAACCTTGCTCCTTCACACTGGAGACCAAGGTGCAGTTGGCCCTGCCATAGAACAAGACCTTAACTACAAGATACAGATACTAGAATTGTTGCTATTACATACTTTAGAAAATATTAGGCCTATTACATACAAACAGACCGCTACCGTACCTAAGCGGTTAAGCTATTCAAGTATTTAATAGAGAAGAAGCTGGTTTAATTCAGGGCAAAGCTGTTGAAATTAATGTTTTATTTGATGAGGGGCTTGTTCTGCTATATAATTAGTAAATACCTAGGTGATGTGAATGAGTAACATTAGCTAAACTGTCCTAGGTTAAGTTAGCTTGGAAATCATGCTTTCCCATTAGTAAATATTTAGGTGATAGGGCTGAATGTATAGCATTAGATGTACGGTCTTAGGTTAAGTTATTGTGTAGACCATACTTTCCAATTAGTAAATATTTAGGTGATAGGGCTGAATGTATAGCATTAGATGTATGGTCTTAGGTTAAGTTATTGTGTAAATCATACTATCTACTTAATAAATATCTGAATGAATAGTTTTAGATGTAAGGTCCAAGGACAGGTTTGTTAAATTATGGCTGGAGTAAAACACTTTACCACGAATACTGGTATAAACCCTAAAAAATCTCATTAGTTGCTTCCATGCGTGATGGCTGTTAAGGCCGTGTAAGTTAAGCGGACAATGCTATCGATACCCGAATGGCGTGTGTCGTGCAGATTACAGGTGGGCCAACCTTATCAGACCAGCTTAGAATATGGGTGTGTTCGTGCAGTACCGCAGACAGGCAACCTTACATTGGAGACATAGCCATAACTTTCATGCACTACCACTAGTTATGTCTTGGCTAGATCGAGACCCCTAACTAGCATGCCTTGCTCGATAGATTTAGCCCGGTGGGATACGAGCACGTACCCTTTGGAAACACTCAATATTCGGCAAACATTACTGAATGGAGACCTTGTGGAAACGTTCAATGACGTTGGCTTAGTGCATACTTAGTGCTCTCTAAGACATTTCCTTATGGAAACGCTTAAGGTTGTTGGATTAGTAACTACAGTAGCCCCATGGGTTCTTTGGTGTTGACTGATAGCTCACAGCTGACTTGACAGTCAACATTTAGGTATATACCTAAATGTTGACTGTCAGAAGTGACAGATGCTAAACACATGTTTTTGCAGATCATATGGTTCGGCGTAGGGATACATAATTTGATCTGGTAACTTTTCAAAGCTGTCAGCTGTCAGATGTGAGCTGTCAGTCAGCACCAAAGAAGCCATGGGGATACTATACTTAGTGATTTTTACAATGGTTTATCCTTCTGGTGGTTAGGTTAGTGTTTACTTAGTGCTCTTTAAAATGGCACATACTTCTGGAAACGTCCAAGGTTGTTGGAATTGTGACCAATCAGTGTTCTCTACAATGGAACATCCTTCCGGAAACATTCAAGGTGGTTAGGTTAGTGTCTACTTAGTGCTCTTTAAAATGGCACATAATCCTGAACACGTCCATGGTTGTTGGAATAGTGACTAGTCAGTGCTCTTTACAATGAAATACCCTTATGGAATCGCTCAATCTGGTTGGCTAAGTATAATATGGTTTTCATAGGAGGCTCGTTATTTGAAAACTGAAAACTCATGTTGCCACAACGGTGGAAATATAATTATGACCATAATCTTAGTACAGACTAATATAAGGATAAATTATACAATAATCCACAATAAATCATTATTGGAATTTTTGATAAATTTTTATATGTAACAAATTATAATTATGTATTTCATATAACATTTAGCAAAAGCTTGTTAATTATTAACAAATAAAATAAGACATGTTTCAATAATTAAAAATTTGAGTGACTTTCAACAATAGCTTTTCTTTTAGGCGTATTTATAATATAGACGCAAAAATATGTCGTATCAGATTTAATTTCAAGAAATTAAGTGTAAAATTTCACCAAAGTGGCACCTGTTACTGCGGAAAGTTAAACCAGTGTTTGAAGTTAAGCTATGAATAATTATGACGAAAAATTTACACATTTTTATGTTAAAGAAGAAATTAAAAAGTCATCTAAATGTTTCAAAGGAACCAGCGGACATTTTCTACATTGGTGAGAATGTTTAAATTTTTATTCACACCGTATCTTACCTCATCTTAACAATTTAAATCTTTAAGCCATCTTAAAAAACTAAACATTATATAAAATAATAATAATAATATTTAGCACCGCGTCTTACTAACCATTCGGGCTATACGCTTTAAGCACAAATTACGCTAATGGATTGGGAATTGGGAAGGTTGAATTAGAGAAAGTGAATCCGCATTTGCGTGGAGGGAGAGTGGATAACCATTTAGGAAAAACTACTCCCAGTTCACCCGACAGAGATTAGAACCTCGATCTCCCCGTTCTCAGCAGTCGATCTCAACATGATAAGTTCGTTAGCCAGCTACGCCACCGAGGTGGGTATTATTATATAAAATAGATTAATTAATTAATTAGTTTAAATTCTATTTCTTAAAGAGCTACAAACTAAAATATAATATATATAAAGTATGCTCACTCAACATTTTCAACAATAATTAACAATTTATATAATTTTAACTCATTTATGTTTCAAGAATAAAACTTAACTATATTTTTATCTTTAAAATGATTACCTTCTTATTTATTTGTCTTGTTTATTTTATACAGATATCTTTATTTTAAATTACCATTTTGTAACATTAAATTTATAATATCCCGGAGTTCCCAAGACAGGAGTACTGAAATTGATAACATTCTAAATTTTATAAATAGTATTCATAAATGCTGTTACCAATATTTATATTTCATAATTTCCTAATACACTATTCCCTGTGAAAATTGAAATTTATTAAATGCATTCTGTATGCATTTTTTTACCCTTACTTCCTTAATCTTGTATCTAGGAGAGGTCTAATCAGCCTTAGTTAAGGTATTTTAGTAACCAGGTAATGACAGTAGCTCTTCCTAACATAGCCTACCTAGAAGTAATGATATAAAAGAGCATTGTGCAGAACAAGAGCAGATTAAAGAACCCAATTTTTTTTATGTGGACACTACATTATAGTATTCCTCCCAGTAGCGTTACTAAATTTAAGGCGTTTCACTAGTTATTTTAAGTCTAGAGAATCACAATTATTTCATCATATGGTTTACCTCCTTAATGGTTCTGAACCACAGATCCAAACTCTTACAGATGATTTTCAGATCTAAATCTGCACTTGAACGGCCAATATGAGTGCTTATTCAGATTGAATATAATTTCACAGCTTGGGAACATATAAGAAAACGAAGGAAAAAAGAGGATGGCAGGATCCCTGATCCTACTCTGAGAGAGCTGATCCTTGGTAATGCAACTTACACATGTGTAGCTAAACTAAATTAGGGGATAATCCCCGTTATACACCAACATATTTTATTTAATTGCCAAAATGTAGCCTTTCTCTTACCAGCAAAAAGATTCAGGAGAGGAACCTCGATACACCAAACTAAATATAAATTAAAAATAGGAAACGGATACTTGATCTTAAAAGAACATAATTATGTATTGTACAGCAGAATTACAATGAGAGATGTTGAGAGGGAGAGAGTGTGGGTTGAGTGACGAAGAATATATGAAGGTAGAGTGTGTGGATCGAAAGAAAAAGGTAGGCCATGTAAGACGTGGCTTTAATGTTGTAGACGAATGTGTAAAAAAGAGAAAAATTAAGAGTTAAAATAAATAAAAGAGAATATTTGTATGGATGTTGTTGTAGCTAAGGGATTATGCAAGGATAGGAAATGTGGAGGTTAGTGAGGATGGATTAGGTACGGAGCTATTTTATGAGCTATATGCCTGTTTCTTGCTTACCTCGTAAGAGAATAGGTGATTATTATGTATATATGAATGTATGTATGTATATATGTATGTATGTATGTATGTATCTATGTATGTATATATGTATGTATCATATATTATTATGTATGTATGTATATATGTATGTATTTATTTATGTATGTATACATATATATATATGTATGTATTATATATGTATGTATATTTATGTTTGTATGTATGTGTATATATATGTATGATATATATATGTATTTTTATATGTATGTATTTATATGAGGTTTGTGACACGAAGAGAACCAACCTTCTGATTGGTGATATATTGTGCATTTAACTGAATCTTAACGAATTTATAGTGATGTGGAGGCGTGCAATTTCCTACCCATGTTTGTTGGGTAGAGGTGGGTTGTTGACACGAGCTAGTGAAATAATAGATGCTGTACAAATGTGTTACTCCTCTAAATATAGAGGAGTATTAATTTCCTGTGTGCACTCTATCATGGATGAAAGTAGATAAATAAGTTACGACTTTAAGACTTAGCAGATAAAAGATAAATATAGTAGAACTGAGAGGAAGTTAAAGCAGGGAAAAAACACTTATACGAATATATGGCTTCAAACCTGTGATATTATCCTAGGGCCGTTTGAAGCTGTAGCTTTTAAGTGACTCTGACAGGTGGATCCGATATAATCTTTAACTCACCCCCCTTATATGTTTTAAAATTACGTGGCTTACCATTCTCTCTACTGTCAAATAAAAACCCGTACATTATTTTTATTTCATCTTAATCTATAAGATTAGATAGTTAATATAACTAACTGGTGGACAGTTGCAGTGCTGTCTGCAGATTATTATGCTAAAATGTGTTCAAAACTGGTTATTGATAAAAGTTCTATAAAATAAGGCCTCACTTGGTTTTCTATTTAAAAGGACAACTCTTCAAAGGCTATTGACTTTACATAATATATTTAGAACTTTAGGTGTTTAATTTTAACTTAAACTTATATTTTCCCATTCTAAGAACAACGATAACTTTAAATTACCTCTCTCACCCTCTCTCTCAGCTCTTTCTGTCTATATTAACTCAAACAATTCTGTGGGGTTGTAAATATAATTAATTTATTAGAACATTAAATAAATACAAAGAGAAATATTTTTTTCCAATGTACAACTATACACAAATCATGGTTTCCATGAAGATGTAAACAAAGAATGATCGTATATATAAACCACTATATCAGAAAAGTCGAGATTACTCCAGATAAATCGAGTTTTAGTTTAAATCTACCATTTATTACACATCCTGGATGCCTTGCCTTAAAAATAAAGTTTGCTAGCTTATTTTTCTAGGGTTGCGTGCATAAATAATTTTTATACAAATGAGATCAAGAAACACATTTTTGATAAAGATTGCACTTGAAACGTATATGTATTATAATAATGGATGTGAGCAACAAATATATTATTCAACTAAACAGAGTAATATACATTGATTACGGCACATTAAATTAAAATTTATTGTAAGCAATATTTCGTGTCAATGATAAAATTGGATTTCCTTTGGAAACTACTATTTTTGCCGACATCTTCGACCCCTAACCTCAAAAATGAGCGTTCGTTTGTCAAAAAACGATCAACCGTTTCAACCATTTTATATTACCAGAAACGGGTTTATCAATTTATAAAAAAAGATCTATATAGATAGATAGGTAGATGTACACAAGCACTAGAGTGTACTTTTAAATTAGACTGGAACTATTGATAGTCGAATTTTACATTGAGTCACCTATACAATGTTAAGGATCTGCTGCTATACAGAAAATCTAATATTTATATATTATATATATATGTATTTTGAACCCAACTTTCTTATAATATAACTAATCGATTATTATTAAACTAGATAGAAACCTTTTTTCTGTTTCTTCTTAAAACTAAAGATAATATTTAGTTAATCCTACCATTTAATTAGGTAATCATATAATTTATACAAACCATAATTATGGCAAATAAACAATTTTTCATTGAATTAGGGCCTACAACCATTCATCGAATGTACATTTTGTTGACAAATTCATTTTCTTACAACAACCACCATAGTTAATGAAAGTTAGTTTTAATTTTCTAAAACAACTTCTAAACATCAGCTAATATATATAATAATAATAATAATAATAATAATAAAAAAATAAAAATAATAATTAAAGATTGTAAACACTAAACATTTTAACAGTATCGCAAATTAAGTACATTTTTTGAGGTTGAATTTAAAATAGCTATCAATGTATTTTAAAATTTAGGCGATTCATTCTTACCACTAAGCCCATAGTTACTACTAGATAGATTTTCATCCATTTATTTTTAATGAAACTTATACACCGAGAGTGTGTAAAAATTTTTTTTTAAATATTCAAAAGGATACATTTTTGATTTGGGATGGAAAAAAAGAATCAGAATATATATATATATATATATATATATAAGTTGCGTCCTAGGTGATAAGAGTGTCTTTTATGTCACCGCCAGGGGAAGAAGTGGCAGCTAGCTGTCTTTGTCTCTGTGTGAGAGTTAGCCAGGACTCTTGGTCGAGCAGTGGACCGGAACGGTCAGATGTGGTAGCATAGTACAAAATAAAATAGTGTACAGTTCACTAATAAATCAACCAAATATGTATATTATTCTTAGAGTACTTAATTTACCAATTCATATTTATAAGATCTAAAGTTTACAGTTGAACCCTGTTATTGCAGAATGGTCGCATGGTGCGTCAATAAAACAACTAGGATTTATTAAGTGATGACATTTATCTGAATAAACCGAGAGTTCAAGGGGAAGCTGACAAGTATTTTCAAAACGTCTTTCAATGATAGTGAATAATACATGAAATAGAAATACTCTCACGTTGTCTAGTAGTGTATCGATTATAAATGAAATAATAAAACATCCTTTGCTACGATACAAACTCTTTGTGGATGGCTTACAATATTGTTTAGTGTCAGTTTGTCTGTCAGCTGTAGTTGCTATCTCTAAGGACGGGAATATATATGGGAATATTTATCTGAGATTGAAACGTCGCTATTTAATTTTATTCACTTGTTGTATTAAACTTTTTTCTTATTACAAGTTATTTGGTGATTCACATCTTAACTTAATACCCCTCTGGCTTATCCACACATTTACACTAATGGGATAATAGGGCGGCGGGTAAAATTTAGAGTAAATATACCTGACTTTGTGTGAAGGGAAAGGGGGAAATAAATATTTAAGAAAACTTACTCAGTACACATATAATATAACTGAGGATTGTTTTAGTGGTTTTTAAGATTCAGAACTGCCACCCACATAAGAAATACAGGATTTCAGAGACCTTCATCTTCCAGAAGGGGGCAGGCAACCTTAAACACCAAGCAACTAATTACCATATTTTGGATGTGACCTACGTGAGACCACAATATCAACCTTTCTTTTGTAATCTCAACCTTGAGTAAACACGGGGCCCTTAGGACGACAAAGGTGAGAATTAGAGGCTAGGAGACACGGAATAAATTATAGGTTTCCTTCGAGTTTAAAAAAGTGGCTCTATTGTTGAGAGGGTGACGTTTGAAACAACAGTCAGGGAGGGGGAAATGTGGTTTGTATAGGTTGGTACAAACAAACCTGCTATTTGCTCGTCTTTTTAGCTTCAGTTGCGTTGTTTTATATTATCTACAGGCATGTGGAAAAAAACAACAACAAAAAACATTGTTTTGTTTGAAAGTTTTTACGTTAACTGAACAAAGATTACTTTTTTATTTCGAGTTCATGCAACGAAACACATAAACATTAAATTAAATAAAACCAAATATTGTTTTTCATCTCGAGTAGCAAAATTAAACTCTCTTTTATTAAAAACAATGTAGGACTACTGTATATTGCGAAGTTTGATTAAAATATTAATTATACGAGAGTTAAAATTATTTTAAACAAGTGGAAAAAAAGTGCTTGAAAAATTAATATGTGAAGCAAGAAATAAAAAAAAACATGAATTTGGTGAATGTAAACTGAAGATACATTTTTCCTGATCACGAATTTTTAGAATATTGGTAGCGCTTGAAACTTTGTAACATAGTACTAGTCCAAATATAATGTGTTTAATATGTGGGTCTAGGTCAAGTTAAGTTATACAAATTTAATATTAGATAATATTTGAAAAAAAGGAAATTTAAATTGATTGGATCATTGAGTTTATTAATTATAAGATAATGAAGAATTGTTGTACAGAAACCAGAAGGATTGATTTGAAATATAATACAGAACTTTTGTTTAATTTTACCTAAATTATATGTATACAGATTTAGGTAAATGCATTGTAAGATGCAATGGAGTCTTTTGTTACCTTTAATCAGGCTTCGTTCTTGAGTTGTTGCCAGGGCAAGTCAAATCTTGACAAAACTGTATTAGTAAACTGTTCCTTCTTATTTAGTAGCAAACTTAACTTTTAGAGTCAATAAATATACTTTAGATTATTGCATTATTGTCTGAATGGTTGATAAATATATTGTGAGTGGGAGGGAGAAGATTACTGGTACAGTCCCGTCAAACCTCGCTTGCCCTGGCAACAATATACGAGTCGTCCCTGTCTTTAACTAACCAAATACGGTAGCTATCTCTCGTCAAGATATTCGGACTCACCTGTAATGGGAAATGTAGACAGCAAAAATAAAATACGCAAATACCAATTAAACCATTAAAGAGATAGAACAAATATATTCTCAATATATTTTAAAATTAGTTTTACAAACAATTATTTTAGAGTATAAGCTTTTATTTACTTTACATCCATTACTGTTTCCAGCCTATGATCTGGGTCAGTTTTTTATTCAAGTCATATATTTACCACTACCGGCTTGCTAGGCCTGTAGTAGCTTCATATGCCTTATAATCTAACTTAAGACTAGGATAGGCACAACATCCAGTTCCCGTCCATTAATTCATCACTGTGAAAGGCTAAATTCACATTTCACCAATGATGAATTTTTCGGCCATACAGAGAATCGATTCCGTGACTCTTAGTTCAGTAGAAAGACACGCTCCCGACTGAGCTAAGGTGTAGGATTTAATATAAGCGTTATATGTTTCATAAATTGTATATAATTTTAAGAAGGTTCTCTTACCCAGTATTGATATACACTGGTTGTGTGAGGTTTGGGAGGCCGAGACTCGCGTCTATGCCGGGTATGCTAGGGATGGTTTTACTAGCGTGATTTTCCTATTACCAACCCACGCTGGTGCACTTCCTTTAAGCTACCTTCCTGATCTTTGCTCCTTGATCCAAGCCGTATAGAGATTTCCTATTACCAACCACGCTGGTGCACTTCCTTTAAGCTACTTCCTGATCTTTGCTCCTTGATCCAAGCCGTATAGAGATTTTCCTATTACCAACCCACGCTGGTGCACTTCCTTTAAGCTACCTTCCTGATCTTTGCTCCTTGATCCAAGCCGTATAGAGATTTTCCTATTACCAACCCACGCTGGTGCACTTCCTTTAAGCTACCTTCCTGATCTTTGCTCCTTGATCCAAGCCGTATAGAGATTTTCCTATTACCAACACCACGCTGGTGCACTTCCTTTAAGCTACCTTCCTGATCTTTACTCCTTGGTCTAAGACATAGAGAGATTTTGTGTTAACATAACCATTATATAAATAATTCTTTGCATTTCTATAGTTCTTGTAGAGGCATTTCCACATTGATCAATACAATTCTTTTTTCTCAGTGCAATTTTAAAAGTAAAACGTGATTTCTTCCTTAATATTCAAGACTGGTTTAGGATTGGGTGCAACAAAAATTGCTATATAACATTAATTATTTCACGATTAATAGTATGGTAACCAATCTAATTTAAAATAATTCTTATTCAAAACTTGAACTAGCTTAAATAATTTTTTTTAAATATAACATAATTTGTAATTTTATAAACTCCTTGTTTAGTAGTTGGTGTGTATTTTGTTTGTTTGTTTTCCTACCAATAATTATTACTACTAAAACACAAACTATGAAAATTCTAATTACGTTAATTAGTCAGGGATGAGAAAGGTAGAATTTAGAGAAAATTATCCGCATTTTCATGGTAAGAGAGTGGGAAACAATTTAGGGAGGAAAAATCCTGAATAAGCCCAACCAGAATTCTAACCCAGACCTACCCGTCATCTGAAAACCAGACTAGATGAGCCTTTTATGCCAACTGGTAAGGGTGATGTAAGTGCAACTTGATTCTTTATGCTACATTTTCAAACACAAACATTATAAATCCAAATGTGATATCCTTACATTTTCTTTGTAGACTAAGGTTTCAGGTAGTCCCCTCTATCCCGCCTGCCTCCCACCCCGCCAGTGCTGACAGCTCAATAACCTTAGCATCCTTTATGTTCAACTTTTACTTTACGATGGATTTAGTTGTAGATATTAAGTACCAATATTAAAGAAATTCTCAAATATTGTTATGCTAAAAAGGTTTTGTTAACCTATGATTTGAGTAGTTCTATGAGATCGTGGTTGTGATTTATTGACAGTCCTTATTGTTGGATGTAGAATTATTGGTGATATTGCTTATTATTTACTAGTAATAAACTTACTCATTATTTAGCCTATGGTAAAATGACTTAATTAGATTTGCTAAGATAATTTTAGCAACTCTTTGTAAATCCTCATATAAAAGAACTGCAGTCCAAGCTAGAAAATGTATGCAAATCCCTCAAATTTCCAATATTCAAATGTACTGTTGGTAAACAAACTGTTTGAAAACTCTCACCCATCTACCCCCCGCCCCCTTTCCCGACCCCAACCATGCAGGGAACAATTTGTTATTTGGTTTAAAATGTTTGTTTAGTCGGCCATGCGTGTTGACACAAGTGATTGTCCGACCACCCCAAAGAGACCGGATTAAAAAACTAGAGAGAGAAGTTTTATTTTAGTTTGTTGGTATGGAAGGCGGGCAGAATAAAATACTCGGTCGGAAGGATTCAGAAGCAGGGATGCTACGCCTCTCATGCTGATGAGATCTGCGTGAATAAAGATTTATGATTACTGAACAAATTTCGCTTCTACTCTCCTCCTACATCCCTTACGGGGTTTCAAAAGGAGGAAGAAATGTTATATTTGTAATATTTGTTTGTATTTGCGAACCTATACTTTACCATATTATTAAAAAAAATATATAACTTATTTGTAGCAGAACAATCTAGAAAAAACCCCAACAACAACGCAACCCAACATTATTTGCTTGGTTCTACTAAAATTAAACTTACAAAAATGTCATTGTATTAATTTTTAATTTAAATTTATTTAACGTTCACTTTATGAACGTAATTATTATATCAGCACACGAATTATGAACTAACTTATAATATAGAACAGACACAAAATCTAACCTCCAGACGTTAATTCATCAGTGTGAAAGGGGGAAACCCACATTTCACCAATGATACATTTTCGACCATGCCAGGAATCTAACTGAGGACCCTTGGTTCAGTAGACAGACATGCTACCGACTGAGCTAAAGTGTCGGACAATGACATTACAGAAAGTTAGGTTCTTTTTTAATATTTCTTTATGCACCTAATCTCACGGTCCGGGTAGCCGTATCTTTATATATTAGGTATTAGGGTATGAAGGAGGGAGGTAGAATGTATAGGATGTGTAGCGACATTTACGTGACGAGAGAGTGGGAAACAACATAGGAAACATACACTTCAATTAATACCATTAGGATTTTAGTATCGACCTTCACATCACCGGTAAAATAAATTTGACTAAACCGACCCCATGGCTTTCACAGACACTGGTGCAGGTGAGTAATAGTATAATTTTATAAATAATTAATTTACAGGGAAGGCTAGTGGGTGGTTGCTAGAGAAAGCCACTATTTATGGAACTGTACTGGTAAAATGTTCTCTTCGTTTCAATATAAAACATGCACTTTAGATACAATAAATAACCATTTATTCCTGACATGTGTGTAATTATTGCTGATTGAATATTGAGTGGTAGAGAACAGTTTATTTGTACAGTCTCGTAAATACTTGCTTTCCCTGGCAACAGCCAACGTGCCCTCAATTCCTTATAATAATGTTTGTGTATTAAAATTATAATTATTGGTAAGATTGGCTTTTATAGAATATTGGTTATGAACTCAGAGTGTTGAAGCCCCAGAATTGACCACGTTACAGCTGGTATCCGGATCGTCGGGGTAGCCTTGTGTTGCGGTGGGTGGGCGGTTTACCACGTCCGCCCAACGTCGCTCGTCTGGCCAACTGTTTCCACTTTCCTGCCGCGAACACGAACAGCACTTTCTAACGAGAGAGAAACTTTTATAATGATTCTGGACTACACTTTCCAGTGGCTGAGTGGTACGGGGGACAAATATCCTTCCAAGTGGCTGAGTGGTAGGGGAGACAAATATCCTTCCCAGTGACCGAGTGGTACGGGGACAAATATCCTTCCCAGTGGCTGAGTGGTAGGGAGACAAATATACTTCCCAGTGACTGAGTGTTACGGGGGACAAATATCCTTCCAGTGACTGAGTGGTACGGGGGACAAATATACTTCCCAGTGACTGAGTGGTACGGGGGACAAATATCCTTCCCAGTAACTGAGTGGTACGGGGGACAAATATCCTTCCCAGTGACCGAGTGGTACGGGGGACAAATATCCTTCCAAGTGGCTGAGTGGTAGGGGAGACAAATATCCTTCCCAGTGACCGAGTGGTACGGGGGACAAATATCCTTCCCAGTGGCTGAGTGGTACGGGGGACAAATATCCTTCCAAGTGGCTGAGTGGTAGGGGAGACAAATATCCTTCCCAGTGACCGAGTGGTACGGGGGACAAATATCCTTCCAAGTGGCTGAGTGGTAGGGGAGACAAATATCCTTCCCAGTGACTGAGTGGTACGGGGGACAAATATACTTCGCAGTGACTGAGTGGTACGGGGGACAAATATCCTTCCCAGTGACCGAGTGGTACGGGGGACAAATATCCTTCCAAGTGGCTGAGTGGTAGGGGAGACAAATATCCTTCCCAGTGACTGAGTGTTACGGGGGACAAATATCCTTCCCAGTAACTGAGTGGTACGGGGGACAAATATACTTCGCAGAAACTGAGTGGTACGGGGGACAAATATCCTTCCCAGTAACTGAGTGGTACGGGGGACAAATATCCTTCCCAGTGACCGAGTGGTACGGGGGACAAATATCCTTCCAAGTGGCTGAGTGGTAGGGGAGACAAATATCCTTCCCAGTGACCGAGTGGTACGGGGGACAAATATCCTTCCCAGTGGCTGAGTGGTAGGGGAGACAAATATTCTTCCCAGTGACTGAGTGTTACGGGGGACAAATGTCCTTCCCAGTGACTGAGTGGTACGGGGACAAATATATTTCGCAGAAACTGAGTGGTACGGGGGACAAATATCCTTCCCAGTAACTGAGTGGTACGGGGGACAAATATCCTTCCCAGTGACTGAGTGGTAAGTGGGTTCAATATGCCTCCTCATGTATCTATGGTCATATGGGCCAACAAAATTTACGATATTATATCTAAAACACAAACAAAATCTGTACTAATTTTAAATTTATGCTATAAACTTTTGGATACGATTACGTTATAATTTTTTGATTCTTGTTATGCTTATATACATTCCTACAGATATTTTTAAATATAATATTTAATTCAATATGGATTTTAAATGGCATATATTTTGTTTATGAATTTCTAGGTTGTTCAATTTTACGTATATATGGGTTTTAAAGTAAATTTAGAAACATAAACTATGTATTTAATTTAAACGACAGCTTTATATTTTGTTTATTATTTTTGTTTGAATTATACCTATATAAAAATATTTTTCGCCATAGCTATGTAGATAGTATATTTAGAATTATAAAACAAAAGCCTTCAAAATAATCAATAAAAACCCATACAAAACACAAACAAAAAATAGCACTCAAATCTAAATTCAAGTCCAAACCAGACAACCACCCGTTAAATCCATCATGTTCGGGATCACAACCCGGATCGTGGTGAACACACGCAGAATTATTAATGTCCGTCCCATATCCTCAGCGGTAGATGTCGGCCACGAACAATAAATATCTCCTTTGAATAAAGAAGCTGCTCCAGCCATCTTTGTCCCTGCTCGGACGCGCCTCGCAAGCGATATCGAGCAATAAATTGTGAGGACCCGCCAATAACTGCATTCCCTTCATCAGTCGACAAATTGGACCTCCCTCAGCGATGGTATCTGGAGGGGGTTACTACTCACCCTCACCATCAGGTAGAGATGAGAATTTGCTGGTAAAAATTCATATTAGAATCACAGTTGAAGGTGATGTATTCGTGAAGGTTTGGTTCATAATAAGGGATAGCATACTTGATCTTTTGATGCAATTGATTCTCACTGATACCAAAGTAATCGAGAATAGTTCTTAATATCGCAATTCTCGACACCTCAATTCTTCGTTTTCAAATCCCGGTACGTGAAAGTTATGGAATTTTATATTCAGAATTGGTCAACTTTTCATTAAGATTAGTGTTGGTTCTTTTGCCGTCTCCCTTTATTACTGGGAACTTGTTCATGTACTCTACATGGCCTTTGTACTCTAGTGATCTTGCGCAAATCAAGAATTGCCGTTTTGTTTAAGTATTATTTTTGCTACTACATTTTATCTTTCACCCATACTATGGTACGGTATGAAAATAAATAACATGATATTTTTAAAGTGCTGCTAGATTCAAGAAAAAGGAGTGCAATTGTAAATGTTTAAGAATTTGAATCGAGAATTGAGATGAAAATTTAGGAATAGAAATTGAGACAAACTATATTAGTTTAATTTCAAATTATAAGACAAAGTTCTACAGCTTACTTGACTTTAGTGACAAATTCAACCACCAAGCGCTGTACGTGACACGTGAGTGTGAGAAGAGAACTTTAGTCGCGGTTATGGCTTTATTTTAACTAATTTGATAATGTTTCTGAAGCTAATCTCTTTGGAAGAAATTAAACTGTGACGGGAACTTTACAGCTTGAGAATATATTAAGTAAATTCATTCTATCTAAATATGTGGAACATTTTCCATAAAAAAACAACAAAAGCATTTTCAACCGCACATCTCTAAGGTCACGAGGATTTACTACAGGCCATTCGCTATAGGAGTGGTGGTAACTGATAGCTAGCAGAATGTTTTTATTACAATATCGATTGAAAGTCACTTAATGTGGAAATATTTACTATTTATTTGTATTACTAGAATATAATCAAAAGTATTAATAAACACTTATAATAATACTTCTATAAGGATATTTTAGTAACATAGTGAAATATCAAAAAATATTAATAAAACTATATGTTTATTCTTTGGTGGTTGTGGAAACAAGATATAATATGATACTTACAAAAATGATGAATTAAAAAGTGTTATATTCACAATTTATTATATCATGTTGTCCCTGGCCACAAAAATATACAAATAAATGTTTTTATAATTTAGAGAAAGAGCGATACAAATATTAGTTTCAAAATAAAACGTTTTTATTTTGTAAGCTCATGCACACGAACACAGACAAACACGGTTTTTATAATACCATCAACCACCCTGGTTTCGGGACTGGGGTGTCGTCTTAATTTGTGAAGAGAACACATTATTTTAGAAGCTCTGGCTTGTAAAGAATATTTAAGTGAATGTAGACGCCACTTCCCCAAAAAGAATCATCCAAACTTTTATTTTCATAAATTCCTCTTTAAATAATTTTAAAACGTTTATAAAATAGTAATTTAAAACAAATGTTTGTTGTGAAAGTTTTGACTGTTTGGTGAATGGATACATGAGAATAGATCTAGTAGCTTTTTTTCGCTGTCAGCTGCCACCAATCCTAAGGCAAATGGACTTTACACTGACCACGTCTAAAAGAAGGCTATGGACATAGGTGTTTGTGTTAATTTCCACCTGGAGCCACCCCAACGAATAGGGCGTAGCACTTGTTTAAACTCTCGTGTGATTCCAGCCATGAAATATCTAAGCATCAGCCACCCACCGTGTCATGTAATAAGGACTTAATTCCTCCTGCACTTGGCATTCGAACAAATTACGTTTGCATATATTCATGAGGGTGGATATGGTTGATAATTCTCACCCGGGTCGTGGCGGACCGCGCTTAACATTCAAGTAGGGGTGGGGTGTTGTTTATTAGCTTGGTCACAGTTGTAATGGCGTCAACAAGTGACTATGAAGCACTTTCAGGGCTTGTCTAAATCCCTGGTTGATATCCCTAGTCAGTATTGTGCTACGTAGGAGGCAGGGTGTCAGGGTCACGATAACATAAACGGGTCCTCCACCTTTGATTGTATCTGGTTGGAATCCCGCCTAGAGGCTTTAAGTGAAGAGTACCACACTTCACTATCATTAGGTGATAATAACACAAATGTTGGTTCTTCATATCTAAATGCTTCTGGTTGGAATATCATACGTCAAGTGCAGGGTAACAGTTGTTAAACTTGATATTCTTCCATCCCTCCCAGATCTTGTTTACAGGCTCCAACTATTCTGATGATGTTTCTTAATATTCCAGAAAATCGACTTCTTTCCTCCTTCCCCAAATCGTTGCTATTTTCCAAGTGACAAATGGTTCCCCTGTCAAGTCGAGCAGTCCGCCTCTTCATCTTACTTGCAAACACAGATTGGCTCTTGTTCTTTTTTTTAACGTTTTTTTTCTCGTCTCCGTTTCTGTGAAAAGAAAACTCGATCCAATACACTCCGCTAACCTTTCTCAAATGCATTTCCCTAAATCATCATTTTAAACGGGCTGTCGAAGAGGGTTAGACAATAGCTCGGTTAAAACTTCCAGTCCCTATTATTATTCACACACACACACACACAACACACACACACCCACACACACACACCACCCACCCACCCCACCACACACACCACACCCACACACACCCACCCACCACACACCACCACACACCACCCACCCACCACACCACCCACACCACCCACCCACACACACACACCCACACACCCACACACCACACACACCACAACCACACCACCCACCACACCCACCCCACACCACACAAACCACCCACACACACACACACACCACAACAGAGAGAAGAAGAGAGAGAGAGGGAGAGAGAGAGAGAGAGAGAGTGCTTGATTCAGATCTTGATTTCTTATACACCCGATATAAACTTATGACAATTTTTACTTTAGATGAATTCCATGTAGATTGTCAGTGCAACTCATTTAAATTGCCATCTTGCCATCTTATTTCTTTTATATTTTTTTGTAATAGTATAATAAATTTAATTTTAACACTCATACCCGCATTTCCTGTACCAAATGGCCTAGTTTAAAAAGTGATACAGGGTTGTTATTTATATCTCTCTTTACCCCCCTCACCCCCTCCCTTCGTTCTTCCTTATGGCCTGACAATGAGATGCGTGTTGACATTGCGCAGTAGACATTATGCCCATACCACTCGATCAAGTCTACTTCAGGGAGTGTGGAAAAGATTGTCTAGGATGCATTAGCTAAACTAGTTGTAAAACACCTTTGAAAATAAGTTTTAGTTACAATAGGAACGTGGCTTCAACATAATAAGGATTTAGTTGCATCCATGGTCAATATTTGGCTACATGACCTGAGCAGGGCTCGCTAACATATGATAATTTAATATAGGCTTATAATACCCACTCGGTGCGTAGTTAGCTAACGTGCTGGTTTCGTGTTGAGTTAGACTGCCGAGAACGGGGAGATAGAGGTTCGAATCGCATTCGGGTGAATTGACTTTTTTTCCCTAAATAGTTTTTACACTCTACTTCCACGCAAATGTGGGCTCACTTCATATAAATTCAACCTTTCCAATTCCTAACGCATTAGTGTAATTAGTACATAATCGTATAACCCGAACGCGTAGTAAAACGCGATGCTAAAAAAATAGTTTATTATTGAGATGTTTAAATATTTTAGCTTACAATGATTATCAACGCTTATACTCACACTGTTTGGCCCACGGAGTAGAGGTCAGGTCATTAGTCAGGTTTGTCAATGATGGGAAGTTTGGGAATAAAATCATGAGTGGTGTAATGAGGTTTTTTTTACATGGATGGCTTGGACTTATCTTTCTCCTTATACTAAAATAAGAGTGCACTTTCTTTAAAATGTCACTTTTATTTTCCTTACCCGGTTAAATGCTTACAAGTCTAATGGGTAGTAAGAAGTTAAGCAACCAAAATTAACATTAATGTTTGAAAAAGGAGTAAATACACTTGGCATTCCAAATTGATGGACCAATTACTGCTACTTTATTTCTCAACATTATTCATATAAGATAAGAAAGTTGTATTTATTGGGTCACAGAGCTTTAAGAAATAAAGAATATTTAAATGATATAAATTGCATTTAAAAAAAGGGTTAGACAGTTTAAGAATTAGAATACTAGACAAAATTTATAAAAACACAAATGTATTGCCAGGATAATTATCTTGTTAGAAAATTAAGTTGTAAAATGAAGATTTTGTTCAGCCGATATATAATATTGTGAAATATTTAATAATATATCAATCAATTGGAATAAGGATACTAGACACAGTTAAAATAACACAAAGGAAATATAAAACATAATAATAAACCACCATCTTATATGGAGTGGAAAATTAATTTAGAAAATTAAGATTCTTGTTTGCCAGATATCATTTATAAATTATCTATTTATCAATTAATATAAAATTAAGCTAAAGAAGTTGAAAATAAATATAATTTCATTGAGCTACGTAAATTATGTAGAACAATAAAATTAGTTAAAAGAAAGAATTAAATATGAGAAACAAATAACAATACTTACACATTGAATGATTTTCACATTATTTTTCTTTATTATTTTCACTGCTCCACATACTTGATGCATCTCAATAAAAATACATATGTATTTTCAAATTCATATGTTCCCATTTTTAACTTGACTGATAAATAGATAACAAACTCAAAGTGTTTTGTGGAGATTTACCTGTTTTCGTTTTCTTTCTATACAACCAGCCAAAAATCAATAAAAACAAAATAGGTAGGTATTTAATATAATATTGTATTTATTTTGTTAAAATTGACGGCCTCCAGCAGGGAGACAAGCAGTGTACTTCTCAATGACAGAAACGAGTGGCTGACAGAATATTTGAGACTGTTGTTTCTTCACACTCTTGCCTTATTCTTTGTCGTAAAGATTAAAGGACATTAACAGGCACCTCATGAACTTTTTGCTTGAGGATCCCCATACAAAAAAAATTCTGATGGCGTTAAATCAGGTGAACACAGAGGCCAAGCCACAGGTCCAGCACGACCGATCCATCATCCAGGAAAATTAATATTAAGCTATTGCCGAGAAACTCTGTATAAAAAAGGTTTTTATTTAGTTTCTTGCTGTTTGCTTTGAAAGAAAGCTAAAACGGGCAAATCTCCAAAATAAATTTTGAGCTAGTTTTTGAGCCACCACTACTATAAAATTTTAGCCTTTCAACCCAGGCACATACTGTAGATAAATTAATGTGATTATTATGACAATTTTTTACCTCAAGGCTAGGATGGATCTGGGCATTTTATGTGCCCCCAAATTCAGAAAATTGTGTCTTACAATTTATTTTACACTCCTCTCTGTATATAGTACAGCTTAAACGGTCTTTAATGAATTTCGTTCAAAATTGATATTTATATGTCATATGGTCGATCATATCTTGAGGATACTTCGTAGTACTAGCAATTACTCGAAAATTAACAATTATGTACTGATAACTGATTAAAAAAAATTGCAATACTTCTTCGAAAACGGTGCCAAAGATTTTGTTCATGATGGATATCTGTAAAATGTGTTACCCAATAAATAACATTGTTTGGGCCTATTTGTTTCTCTAAATAAACTTATTTAACGATAGTTTACTGATGAAAAAGTTTTGAACATTTTGTTGCAAGATATGTTAAAGTATGTACTACTGTGTCGTATCACTTAAGCCCTAAGACTAGAGCATAGCACTGACGGATACAACCATTTTTGGTGAGTGGGGAATTACATAGCTAGAGCCACAACATTTTTAAACTCGTACTAAAATAAAATAACAGTACACTGTGTACATTCATTCGAATGATGAAATTAAAGGTTTACATTCATTATCATTTAAAATTTATGGGTAGCCAAGTTTCAAATAAACTTGTTTGATTTTTTTTTTGTATAGACAAAAAATAATTATAGATCCGTCCGTACCTGTAGCACAACCGAATACAGTAATATAGAAATTTGTAGAGTCAGTTTTTAAATTGATGTATTTAACAAACCTTGTTTTAGAAATACTCTTTTATTGTAGGGATGAAATATTTTACTGAATGAATGCATGTATTTACAACTTTTTTTTACTATTAAGTGTTGAGTAATATTTGGCTGGGTGGCTATTAAAAATTCCAAGTCAATTTCTGCGCCTCAGATACTTTTTGAGAATGAGCTAATTTTAACTGTGAGTCTCTTAAAATGCTTTATAGATTTTAAAAACTGCTAACAACATAAGAAAAATAAAACATTTATATTTCATAATTTTATTTTAGAAATTTTGTTAAATGAATTCTATGTGAAATAAAATAAAAACAAAATAAAACCTCTCAAAATACAAAAATAGAGCAACGCTATATTATTTGATTTAATTGTTATTAATAATGAAACAAACCTCAGAAATGAAGAGTATTTTAATATAAACTTGAATTTTTCCTTAAACGTAATCTTTAAAATTAGAATTTGTTCATAGATTTATTATTTATAACGATGTATTGGTAATGACATTTGTCGTCCTTCAATTACTTCACGCATGGTGTAAGATGCTAAATGTTTGAACCACCCCCTCCCCACTTATGTACATTAACAAACAACACTACTCATAGATCACTTTATGTATGCACTATTCTCTACTGTAGATAGAAAGTTTGAATGAAATTCATCTGACACTTTATGCTGTAATTTTCTTTTGGCACCACGTCTTACTAGCCATTCGGGTTATACGCTTATGTACTAATTACGGTAAGAATCAGGTATGAGAAAGGTTGAATTTAGAGGAAGTGTAACCACGTTTGCATGGAGAGAGACTGTAAAAGTGTGGGTACGCCTGTACAGAGGACTACCAGCCTTCGCCGAGAAACTGCTACGATTTCCACGATGGACATCATGCAACTGGACACCACCGGACGTCGTCCCAGTGGACGTGTTCTCGGACGCGACCCCGTGGAGCACGGCAAGCTTGGCCCCCTACAGAAATGAGTGCCGCATCCAGCGATTCGACCACGCCGAGGAAATCAACAGGGCGGAGGTGGCAGCGGCACTCATCATCTGGTTATGGGAATACCAAGAGGAAGGAAGCCGAGCGATCCGCCTCGGTACGGACAATTCCACCGTGCTCCACAATGCCGCTAGAGGACGCGGTCTCACCTTCAGCGGTCAGGATATGTGCAACTTGCACCTGTTCGTTGCACATAGATTGAGGAACTGTTGGTGGGAGGCGTATTGGGTCGCGTCCGAGGAGAATCCAGCTGATCGACCCTCCAGGCAAGAACTACAAGAAATAATGTAAAAAGAGGGCCCAACGGCGGCCACCTTCAGGTGGGAGGATACCCCGACGGATCCATTAGTATTGCTATATAATTAATTGTCTTTGTAAATACTCATGTAACACTGTATGTACTGATATTTAAATAAAGTGGATGTGTTAACATCCGGGTGTCCTTCTCGCTTTTCGGCGAGTCCCTGCGGGACCTTCCACTCCTTTTACCATCGCCGCCATCTTGGTGGCGAGGGTATAAAAGCGAGGGGAGGTCTCGACTCAGGACTCAGTCGGACAGCGGGAAGGAACCCAACCGGCGGTCTTGAGGCTGAATTCCGGGGTGTGGATGAACGGTGTCCAGCTACTGTAGTCCTGTATAACTCGTATTTTCCCATTTGACTTGGGGACCAGCCATAGGGGAAAGGCGTCCGTGATCTGGTCGTTTTCTTCCAGTAGTCCTTTTTCTATCCAGTCTAGGATAACCTTGTCCATAGTCGGTGAAGGCCGCGTCTTTTGGAAGTTTCTGGGTGCGTCTTGTGGTCTGGGTAGCACTACGCCGGTCTTGAAAATGTTGAACCGTATCTTATTGTTCCATATAATCCTTTGGAGTGGTGGCACCGCTACTGACTCATGGTCCATTCGAGCTGTTGCCAATCCTGCTCGTCCCATATAACCACTTTCAGTACAGCTGACTGAGATCGAACCACGATCTCATCATCGGCAGTCTAGTCTATTGTTAGAGTAGAACCTTAGACCATGCGCCCAATGAGGTATTGTCTGTCGCTTTAGATAAAAACAGACATATATATGGATATACAGACATACAGCCATAGCCAAACATATACATTCATCATTGTAGATCCAATTTTTTATTTCGAGGCTAGATAAAATGTTAAGATTCATAAAATCGAAAGGTTGAAACTTTTTCCTCGATATGGTACTTTTTCAATATAATATACTTCAAGGATTAAATATCTAAGCTATTATATTTGTTAATTACAGTAAAAGACGCATTTAAATATCATATTATTTAGATTTAAAAATTACACCTTGGTTTGTGAATTGAACCCGGAACCTTTTGCTCAGAACGCATATGCTCTAATTTCTGAGCTATCCAAGAAACGACCCGTGGTCAGGGTCATTTTCCACTCATATTTTAAGGATGTGTGGAAATCGTCGGCTACAAATGTGGGATGATTTCTGCACGTTTATCACAGAGAATGTCTAAAAAATTTAGTTGAGAATGACCCTGAGAACGGGACGATTTCTAGATAGCTCAATAGTTAGAACATTAGCGAAGTAATCCAAAGGCACCAGGTTCAATTCCCGTGTCCAGGTGTAATTTTTCAATTTAAAGAACATAATATACTTTAGTTTAAATATATTAAATTAAAATGTGAAAGCTTGTGAACCGCTCAGTTGAAATGACACGAGATAAACAAACTAAACCATGGCCTCCATTATTTCTCAAAGAGTTTTTCTTTAGTTTTGGATGCAGCTTCATACTTGTACAAATGGGGTAGAATGAAAGGAAGATTTTATAGAAGATGTACTCAGCATCTGCGTGGAGGGAAATTGTAAAACTATTCTAGAAAAAACACTCAGTACACCCAACCATTAACCCAACCAGTATTCTAACATCCCGTAACCAGAAAACCAGACGATGAAACTGACGTCTTTTCCCACGTGTTCATCGATGAAAGTCGTTTACAGCATAAGCATTTCATAGGTAATGTGCTACTAATGGTAGACATTAATTGGTATTAGTACAAGTATTAATATATTTATTACATACTTGTAAAAATATTGGTCCTCCTCATAACCTTGAACAATTCAACCTTATTACAGGGTAAAAGGAGTCGCTTTAGAGAAATTCTACAGCATTTGACAAATAATAGTAGTGGAAAGTTTCAACATAAGGTAAATAACTATTAGCAAATACGCCCCACGGTGGGCATTCAGATACATACGTCAGCCTCACCTTTATTGGATGAGTATGTTGAACTGTTTTTCGTTTGTTTACAACTATTTTACGACGAAAATGAAGGTACATTAATTTAAATTTTACATTATTTCTCTCTAATTCCATTAGAATAAATATGTGGATGTATTAGCAGAGTATATAGCTCAGTGTTGAACCAAGGACTGTCACTTAGGTCGGAGTCATGGGTGATTACTACTCAATCACTATCTTTACTGACCTATTTTGGGGGCTACATGGTGTAAGGTGCTACTCTTGCAGTATACTATACTGCTGATGCAGGGAGATCGAGGTTATAATCTCGGTTTGGTATACTGAATGCAGATACACTTCCTATAAATATAACCTTCCTAACCCTAAAACCACTAGAGTAATTAGTATATAGGCGTATAGCCTGAACGGGTAGTACGACGTGATTCTAAAAAATCTATTTTGTATGTATATGCTACTTCCTACGCTGGTAGAATTTATTCGGTGTTGTCTGTCTGGAAGCCGAATTCTCAGGATTCTAGTATTTTAAAGCCGATATCTTCCCCTAGGAGCTGTTTGTGGTAAGGGTAGGTTTATTGAGGTTGTATATCGTCTTAATAGAGCAAGCGATTGAGTCTCCACAAGAGAAGGGAGATTTGAGGTCGGAATAGTTTCACTCTCACTGCTAACTAAACAAGGAGAAAGGGCTTTGGTTGCTGTAATCAATAGTGATTCTGCTGGAAGTTGTTTGGGAGCGTCACTTCTCCTGATATATACACCCGCTGTCTCCAATATAAGCTGCTTCCGTTACAATCCAAGGTATACACCCTCCATTCCAGTCCCGTTTACACACCCTATGTTCCACTCCGATGTATTTATAATCTGTTCTAATACGATATAGACATTCTCTGTTCCAACACGAAATAGTTAGCCTCTGTTCCAATACGATACTATTTTTAAGATGCGAAATATCTAATCATATTATAAACGTTAGTGCTCCGAGGGCTAATCTAGCACCCTCTCCCCCCTTCTGTAAATTTTGTAATGTATCGACTGCTCCCAATCAATCATAGATGCGGTCCGGACATTCAGCCTCGCGGATACAAAGAGAACGGCACGTACCAGCATCATGTGTGTAATTAAGAAGGGAGGCAGTGTCACGGTACAACGTTCCAACCGTTGGGATCAAAACAAAACATTTTGTTATATTAACTATAATCAAAATATTGTGTTATTAGAGTTGGTCTCTGCCTCGAGGGAGGGTGGATAAACAAGCACCGCACTTGTTCCGGTCTCCTAGTCACCAGGTCAGTACTGTATATACAGCTTCTCAGTTGGTCCTACCTGCTTGATCGTCAACCACCAGTAGAACAGGGTTTACTTCTCGGCATAGTTGAAGGTGGAAGGAAGGTATAGGGTGAATAGAAGTGGGAGCTCCCAAACCCTAATAATCCTTTAGTTAGAAAATTTGCACACATAATCACATAATGAGCTTAGGAGATTGATTTAAGGTTTAATCTAATTCCTCCTACAGGTTATAAATGTTTGACACGGATGGACTATCAATGCTTGTGATTTCCTGATAAAGAGAACTTTCCAGGGCTCAGGCTGTTTACCTTACACATCTTGAATTGAAGATCCATCTCAATATTAAAATACGAGCTCACTCTGAATATCCTTCAATTGTACAGTCTCTGCTATGCCATATCTCTGTTCTAAGCTCTCCAGCAGTTGCCTGCTGCTATCCATACACCCTCAGTCATAAGCTGTCATTCCAGGGATCCATTATTACCTCTCCACCAGCTTGCTAATAACTTGACAAATTAACTTGAAACATTCTGTCATGACAGGGCTCCATTCTTACATTTCAACCAGTACCCTACTGACATCTTGACAACTTAACTTGAAACTTTCCGTCATAACAGGGCTCCATTATTACTTTTCAATGGTAGCCTGCTGACATCTTGACAACTTAACTTGAAACATTCTGTCATGACAGGTCTCCATTCTTACCTCTCCCCCACCAGTTGACTGTTGACATCCTGACATCCTAGGTTTTAGCATTCTGCTATGACTGGAACTCTGGTCTTACCTCTACACCTATTGTCTGAAAGGAAATGATGAACTATCACTACACCAAAATTATACTGCTTCCCTTGAAATCATGACTATACTTTATTTAACAATGAAGAAAACAAAACAATAGCAACATTGAGTGTCCGTCTGACCAACAAGTACAAATTATGTGTATTTACTTCTCTTTGTGCGTTATTGTTTCGTTCATTACAGTTGTCATGCGTAGAGTCTGTTTCACAGAACAAACATACCGAACAACCAATTATATATGATTTGTTTTATGAGATTGTTCTATTTATGTTTTAACGAGGGAAAACATTTGAATGCAAGCGTTTATACCTTAGCTGTATTGATTTTTAATGCTTATGGAGGGGCCAAAGAGCAGAGTCCTTGTTTTGTATTGAAGTAACAATGTACTAATACAGAGAATACCTCAAAAAAATCAATAAAGCTACTGTCTTACCACCAGTAGAATGTTCTGACATCCGTTCCATCCATCACATAGAGAGGATGCTATCAAACAAAGAGTCCACCTCTTTCTATTGAACTCGCTATTCCGATGATATACAAGTTGAGCTTCTCCCAAGGAACGTCCTTCCAACAGGGTCAAGGAAAATGTCCTCCAGGGTATTTACTCCCAATAGGACCAAGGCTTACGTTCCCAAATGACGTTATTCCCCACAAGGAAGAAAAACATCCCCTAGGGAGCTAAATTTCAACACAGCCAAGACAAAAGCTCCCAAGATAACTTACTCTCAACAGGGCCAAGACAAACGCATTAAAGGGAACTTCCTTCCAAAAGGTAACAAGAGGCATTGGTACACTAAGGCTAAGCAGTGCAACAAGGATAGGTAAGCTTTACAAAGGTAAGATTTTTTAGCTTAGCAGAGAATAAATCACCCAGCTGCCTCACAGGTCTGGTTTTTCACCTGCAGTTTCTCATAAACAGCTGTTAAAAAGTAAGAGATGGTAAATTTCCTTAAGTTTCACAATAAAAAACTGTCTTAGCTTACTTATTTAAGATGCGGCAGAAACGGGCGCAAGTATTTTTACAGTTTTTATAGAATATAAATATTTTGGCGAAAATAAATCAAATATTTCTCCAGTAGCTATATAGAGTTTATTTTTCAGCACATCTAATATCAACAGATCTTGAATATTTGTCAAGGGTGTCCTGGAATTTTGCCAAAATTTTTTAAATAAAGAGAAAAAGTATTGACAAAGTTCCAGGACAGCCTTGACAGATATTCAAGATCTGTTGATATTAGCATGTGCAGAAAACTAAACTCTATATTGCTACTGGAGAAATATTTTATCTATTTTAACCAAAAAAATGTGATGCTATAAAAACGTAAGACTACTCGCGCTCCCTTCTGCCGCACCTTAAGTTTCCGAAGATAAGAAAAACGAGATTTTGATGAATTTAGACGTTTCATGATCCCCCGAGTCCAAAAAAGGGGTTTTTGAATTTCCATCTCACTGTCTATCTGTACCTCGGAGTAGAGCCTACACTACTTTACTAATCGGGCTAGAACTTGGTATCTAGGGTTTTAATAGGGTTGCCCCAAAGGGTTGTAATTAGATATCTAACTCTAAAATTAAGGGTAGTTTACTGAAAGAGAAAAAATAAAAATAGATTTTCTCAAAATTGGCTCTAACGACTTTGATTAAAATTCGTATCTATGCGTTTATTAAGATTATAAACAAAATGGTTATTTTCATTTTCCTACGGAAATTACTTTTTGAGTACCTTACAGAAACTGACTTTTCCTTATCTCCGCAACTATTTGAGATACTAAATAACTTATCATTACAAAATGTAGTACTATTAAAAATGAAAAAATCTTTTAATAGGAATATATATTTATAAACCAACAGTTTCTGAGATATTGGCAAATATATTAATGAAATTTTGTGAGCATTAATTATACAGCGATACTACTTAAGTTTTAACGCAATAATTCTCTTATGCCATAGATTAAGTAGACTCTCAAAAAATTAATGTTCTTTTTTCTTTAATCTCTTAGGGTAAATGTTTGTATAGCAATGATCTATCTATAACATTTTAGACTCAATAGTCAATATTACCTTTTTTATTGGTCTACATTTATAAATGTGGAATTTAATAAAAATGCAATAACCATAAAATGTGTAACCCCTAATAAAATGTCGAAATTATGAAACCGGAAGTCTAAATTTTAATACGAAGTATTGACCCTTGTGGACCCAATATCGATCTTTTTTTGGGTCCAACTATACTAGTGAGGAGGACTTAATTCCTTAAAAAGAAAATCATAAAATTTAAATCCGTGAGTCAAAACATGTTTAACTTAAGTATAACGACATTTTTGCTCGGGTTTGCTGGTGTATATTATTTTTTTCCACATAATTTACGAGTTTTGAGTAAATATTTCCATTTTTAAACAATGGAGCGAGAAAGGCCATGTGGAGTTCAGTACCATTTATTTTTATTAGTCATCCTGCATAAAATACTACACAGTGCAGTAATTATGTATATTGTTTTAGTTATTACTCACAGTATATATTCCCATAAAAGTTAAACTGTAACCAAGCGGTATGATTTTAAAACATTTTAAAATTATTTTTACAAATAACGGACACCTCTTAATAACGGACATTTTTGGTCCCTCTAAGTGTCCGCTACTAAGATATTTCACTGTAATATGTATTTAAAGAAGAATATACATGAAAGGTGGATAGAAACACCTTTCCTGTACTTTCTTCCAAATTTGATAATTATAACGTCCCCCGTTTTATCTGGGTGCCCGGTAGTCAATCCTAACTACAACACTACCGCGGGCACCGTAGGGACTTACATGGTTAGGATGGGACCCCGAGCGGTAGGAGTTGGATGTGTTCGTGGGTGAATGAGACTGCGAGTTAGTCCAATAAGATATATTTATTAATCTAGTCAGATGCTAACTACTTCATGAGTAACCAGGATAGACTCCGTGACGAGGGAGCAGCACGATAACGGTCTCGCAACCTTCTGTAGACCCGCGATCGACCCTCCGGTGGGGTGAACCATCAGATCATATTGTATATCGTCATTTAGTCAGACGTGCTAGTTACTGCCACACATGCATTCAGCATGGCTTCCAACATTCAACAACCAAGTGTTATTTTAACACACAAACTTGCTGTCTCGATGTTCACCAGCCAGGAAGGTCCATCGGTCGCACCGTGCTCGCTCGTCAACAGGATGCAATCTACATAAGATAGGCTGATATTCTCAGTAGGAAGGCAACCCACCACTCTTGACTTCCAAGGAAATGTACAAGCGTGGGTTAACCTCTTGCCAGAATAAACCTTGAAACAATTATTCTCTTACATAATCAAAATAAAAGTTTAGTAATGTCATAGCTCAAATTATTAATCTCTTAGAACCTAACTTCATAATTGACTATCCAATGTTGCTCTAAATTATCTCTCCACTAATTGTGTCGGATAATGAACTTGTCTCTTTTTGTATAGTAGAGTTTTGGAACCGTCCTCCTCAGAAATTGGGATAAGATTTTTGAAGTTATTAAACACAATTATGAAACCTTCCTATATTTTTTAATAAATGCTTTAAAAAACTTACTATACTCTTTAGTTCAATATAATTTTAATTTTAAAATAATTACAAACATAAAATTTATTTTCAGAATCTCTGTAGTAAGGAATGTATACGATATTCTCACATTATCGCACTACCAGAAGAATTCAAAATGGGATTCCAATTTTGAAAGATAGCATGTGATAGTTAATAATTAACCTAAAAAATAGGTATATTGAAATGTATATTAAAGAGAAAGTTTAGGGAAAAAACCAAGAATAAAAATATAATAATCAATAACGTGAATTGTTGAAAATTTTAAAATACACCTTTTTTATATTTATTTTTATATTTTCTGGTTTTAATATGTTTAAAATGTATTCAAGTTAACTAAATTCCACAATAATGGAGCTAATATATTTTGATAAAGTACAACGTTATCTGAAATCATGCCAGTAAAATCTTTTGTGGAAATAGTTCGTCCGTCGGGAACTCTCAACATAAATGTAATTATAATATATTTATTGATACACTTGCAGATATAGCTAGATTTACTACCACAAATATATTTATTTTTATTCTAAAAATATATTTACTAACCAACATATTAAGGGGGCTACCTAACGGACCACTGAAACGTTTTGCAGACACCTAGAAATTCCGTTTTATTTTTAAGAAGTGGTTGATTATTTGAAAATATGTTTCACGCTTTATTAGAAAGGAAAGTTATCTCTACAGGATTAAAAACTTAATGTCTGACACTTAATAAACGATTAAAGAAAAGTTCAATATCTCATTTTCAAGGACTTTCAAGCAAAATGTTTAATTTCCGAGATCAAAGTAAATGGTTAGAAACATTGTTCCAGCCTTCCTCAAACAAATAAAGTAATCTTTTAACAGGGTTGCAAAAATAATAATAGTCATAAAATAATAAAATTTTATTTTAATGCGAAGCTTCAGATCTGATATTACCATGGGAAATGCTGCACCGTGAGAATTTTCTATCTAGGTAGGTGGTGCCCTTAAGTTCCAATATATTTGATCACAGTACAACGGTTTGTAAGCCAAACAATGGAATGTGTGACGTGTACGTTTGAAGGAGGAAGACCGGACTTTATTGGAATTGTTTTGAAAGGCTGTAAGTCGCAATGTGAAAAAAACAAATAAAAATTTATTTTTTTATATCGAACTAAAAGGTAAGACTTTTGTCTACCTTTGGTTTTAATTAAACTCAAGGAATGATCACCAGGAGGAAAAAAACCAAAGAAAATGACTGCCCTTATATGACCCCAAATGGACGTCTTTTGTTAATTGTATTTTAATAGTTCTGTTTGAATTTTATTATGTGCATACTTGTTCATTTAAAATTATGAATTATTGATATATAAGAATTGTAGACGACAATAATATCTGGGAATTTTACAATCAAACCTATTGGTCCACACTCATCTGTTTTTGTTCGTACGACTTAACATACGTGATGAATCACATGGATAAAACCACTTCCAGTGCACATGGGTGAAATTTTAATCTCGACATATCAGTCATGGACATCCAGTTCCTTGCAACTAAATGCCGTTAAACATTTTAAATTGTAATCACCAAGTTTTACTTCCTGTTCATGTTATACGCATTTATGATAATTGTTATTACTCTAATGAAGTAGGGCTGGGAAGAGAAGTATTTTAAAGGTTCTTTACCCATATTTGCGTGGAAAGAGAGTTGTAAACCGTTTAGAAAAAAACCACCCTCGTTAAACTGGACCTGAATTCGAACCCCAATCTTCCCGTCTCCGGCAGGACAGTCTAACACTAGAGTGACGCCTTAGACCATTCGGTCACTGAAGCGGGTCGCCTGGCTGCTGGAAATATTATCCGTAATAACAATACTATGAGCTACACAATTTACTTGTACTTCTTTGAGTGGTTATAACTAAAGGCATAACCAGTTTTAGTAAGGGAAAGTCTGTATTAATATAAAAGACCCTAGGTCCTATTGCAATGAATTAGTCTTAGGTCCGACACCTTATTCCAAATAGTTAGCCTGTCTGCTTACTGATATAAAGGTCCTGTGTTCGATCCTCAGCATGGTCCCGTATATTAATCACACACTGTGGGCTGTGAGTTGTATCTCTTTAAGATTTAAGTTATTTGCTGATATACTCAGTAGATTCAGAAAGGGTACAATAAACACCTAAAACAAATAAAAATCGTTTAAATTTCAAAACGAGCTTGTTACACCCTATGTGATGAACCATTATTATCGCCACTATGGTTTTGTATCAGCTGTTTCAGGATTCTGAAGAGGAGACTATTGGCAGAGCTGTGGACCTAACTAGTCCAAAGGCCGCATTACACGTAACTACTTTCCCACGCAGATCCGGGTAACTGTTCTTTGCCAACTGGGTGCCAGAACAACTGGGCGATAAAAAACCCGCACTTTTTATTTTATTTTTTGAATTAACTGTTTTATAGTATAATGCAATTTACACTTTTTTAGAATATAAAAAATGCAACACTTTTTAAATATATTCTTCAATTAAAATTAAAAAATGATGGGTAAGAACTAAAAATAACTTTTTTAACTAATCACATTTTTCAGTGCAACATCATATATTTTTTAATTACGTAAATATTCATTTTCGGAGTGGTTTAAAAAAATCTTAGTAGAGGAAATTTAATTAATTCATATTTATAAAGTTAACTTAGCCTAACCTAACATAACTATTGCAATGCATTAATACAAGACAAAGAACATTTAAATAAAATATGATGTTGCGCATAATAAAAGAGTGAATTTTTTGCTTCTACTCATCACTTTTTAATTAAAAAGAAAAAAGTGCATTACATTATGCTAGAAAAAAGTGTTTTTTTAAAGAAAAAAATGGGGCTACTTTTGGCTCCCAGTTGTCCTGGAACCAAGTTGGCGGTGCTCAGTTGTCCGAATCCGCGTTACGTGTAATGTGGCCTTCCTTAATCAGCACTGTCAATGGGCCTAACTAGTCTAACATGGCACTAGCTAATAGGCCTAACTAGTCTAACATAGACAACGTTACTGCAGCCCAACTATTCTAACACTTCAGGACCTAACTAGTCCAAAATTCAGGACCTAACTAGTCACTAACATTCAGGATCTAGCTAATCTAACATTCAGAACCTAACTAGTCTAACATGCAGGACCTAACTAGTCTAACATTCAGGATCTAGCTAAGTCTCTAAACATTCAGGACCTAACTAGTCTAACATTCAGGACCTAACTAGTCTAACATGCAGGACCCAACTATTCTAACCATTCAGAACTAACTAGTCCAACATTCAGGACCTAACTAGTCTAACATTCAGGACCTAACTAGTCTAACATGCAGGAGCCAACTATTTAACATTCAAAAACTAACTAGTCTAACATTCAGGACCTAACTAGTCTTAACATTAGACTAGCTAGCTAACATTTAGGACCTAACTAGCCCTAACATTCAGGACCTAACTAGTCTAACATTCAGGACCTAACTACCTAACATGCAGGACCCAACTATTCTAAACATTAAAAAACCTAACTAGTCTAACATTCAGACCTAACTAGTCTAACATTCAGGACCTAACTAGTCTAACATTCAGAACCTAGCTCGTCTAACATGAGGACTTATCTAGTCAAAAATTCATGATCTAGCTACTCTAACATGGAGTGTCGTGATAGATAGAATGCAAACTATAAGTGTACAGCTTATTTAACAAAAATCAACAAAAACAAAGCTGCAATTATTATTAACAGCGTGTAGTTGAAATCTCATTTTGATAATTTGTCCCTAAGACCACCTCTTGCTTGTAGCAACAAGTAGCCCCTTCAAGTGTTGTAGAAATAATAGGGGTAGACCTTCACCCCTTTATGACTGCTCCAGTTGTTCTCTTCGTAACACTGACTATATTAACTTCTTAACCAGTCAGTTCTAAGGGCACTTAGTTGGAATTACATCAATCAAGAGAACAAGTTTCGGTAGTAAAAGGGTATGGTGGTGATTAACCCAGAGAAGATGGAAACTGGCTTCAAGGGTGTGTGTAAGAGATGACTAGAGTCAAGTTTTAGGCTTTACAGTGGTTTGTTGATACTAGGATAGGCCAGTAAAAGGGTAACATATCGTGTTCAAAGTAAACAAGAGCCATACAAATTTAGATATAAATAACAACCTACTGGGAATAGAGAATACAAATTGGTCATTTAGGATCTAGTATCTCTCTTGGTAAGCCAGAAGTCTGGGTGTCATGTGTAACTTTGGCCAGTTCAAAAGGGGCTAGAAATACAATATAGTATCCTCCCCCCTCAGAAATATGGGATGGCAATTTGACAAGGGAAGTCAATTTGTTGCATCGTGTATCAAATTGACACAAAATAGTTGCCAGGTGTATGGGATATTGAACTGAGTTTAGTTAGTTTTTGAACTTGTGGTAAAATCCAAAACTACCATGAACAGTTTCTGACTTACATGTTATGAAGGAAAGATATGTAAGAGGTGGAGATATACATTGTTTGAAGGTTGATTCTTCCCATGGACTCACATGATTAAATTCTAACTATGCACACCAAATGTTACTTTATGGCACTAAGCACTTGAAAGTGCATTGCCGCACTTACAGAAGTACGCCACCTATCCCTATCTTGAGCTAGATTATCCAGTCCACCTCATTACACTCTATTTATTTCAGGTACATTTCTAATTTTACACTCCGATCTGCGTCTGGGTCTTTCAAATGGTCTCTTCCCATTGAGTTTGTCAATCAGTACCCTGAAAAAGGTTCTAGATTCTCCCATTCACGTTGTTACTAATAAAACAAAGGAAACATTGAGATAGCAACAAGAATATTTGTACTATTTCAGTTACCAACTATCAGTGAAATAGTTTGTTCTTTTTAAAATGGCTATTTTAAAATTTTGTTGTAATATTTTATATTTCATGTACCGTATATAAAATATTGTATCATGAATATTTTAAATGTGTAGATTATGCTAAATCTTGACTTTTATGTGCCCCGGAAACGCAAAAGGTAGATCTTATATTTCTTTCTGTCCCCAATCTGTTTGTCTCTCCATTTATGTACCAGGGCTACTACCAAAAATAATTTTAAGAATTTCGTTCAAACTTAATATTTGAATGTTATATAATCATTCCTTGGTGCTAAATATTAAATTGATACTTATAGTCTTAAAGTGAAGAGTAGTTCATTAATTACTAACCTTTGAAAATTCAAAATATCTTGAAAATGACTTTAACAACTTTGTTCAAAATAGCAATGAGCGGAGTTGTTGACACTAAAAATCTGAATATATTTTAATTTAAAAATAATTATTTATAGTTAGTTAAGTGATCAGCAATTAAAAAAATTAAAATTCCTTTTAAAATTAATATCTGAAGAGTATTTTTATGATAGTCAAAATATGTTTATTTTCCGAGGAACTATCATTTAAGAATAGTTTACTGATAAGTGAAAACCATTTTAAATTACTAACTACATTATACTAAATTAAAAAATATGTATGATTATCTTGTCCCATTGATTATCTTATATCTTCTATCTTATATATCAGTGGTTCCCAAACATTCTTGACTCGCGAACACATTTCACAAACATCTGAGTTGCATACACCCCCTGGTAAATATTCATAGCTACGCACTTATTTTTATACCCAATTTTTTAAGAAATTTGGTTATTAATTGCAATCAAAAGGTTTAATACTTTTAAATTAACCTACTATATCTCCGATAGGTACTTTAAGATAACCCACCAAAAGTATAGCAAGAAAATTGAAACCACGTAAGTTCAAGTTCAAACAATTATACATTTATTAAAAAAAAAACAACAACTGAAATTAAGTTAGCAAAGTAGTAACATTAGCTTATCTTTACTGTCACAAAAGTATCATATTTCAAATGTGTTTTAAGTAGTTCCGTACTGGAAATTGCTGCTGTCACATAACTGAAATACCTTTCTATAATTACAAAATTCCATACCTATTTAAGTTTCAAAATTGTTTACAAGTTTTAACAAATCACCTCTTCCCGTGACTTAGAGAGAAGGATGCGCTTGCTTTGGATGGCACAGAGCTTTAAAGTAAGGAACCACAGACGATAAATAAAGTATCAGGTCACTTTCAGCACTGAGCCTGTTTCTGTTGTGGAAAGCGTAGCAAATTATTGATGAAGGAGTAGAAAAAGTAAGCATAGGTTTCCGAAGAGATACTGGACAGAAACCTCATCAAGCTTAGGTAATATAATCTTGTAAATGTCCCACACAAAATTTCACAAACGGTTCATTAAAAAATTCACCATTGCAAAAATATGTTGGCGTACCCCTTGGAAGATTTCGCGAACTCCCGGGGGTTGTGGGGCGCTACTTGAAGGGTGACTGCTAAGGCACTTCTGTCAAGATTTTATTTGTATAATTTAATAAACAAGTCTAGTTATAAATAAGGCATTGAGTAGGCTGTCTTTAATAAATTTACATACATCTTTGCCTGGTGATCTAGGGGTAAGTTGTCAGACTTCTGTGCTGGCAGCCGGGGTTCAATCCTCGGTCTCGGTACAGATTTATCTGATTACCAAACTCTTCCTTCACCTCTGACAAGATGTGTATTAATCACAACTTGTGAATGTGGGGAATTCCAGGCCTCCACCGTGGTTCGGATCCCACGTTAAACTGTAGGTCCTCCATTTCATCTCACAATCACCCTACCATTACACATTAGCGTAAGTGCGTATCACCCGAACGGGTAGTAAGACGCGGTGATTATAATAATAATAATAATAATAATAATAATCAATAAAAGAGTTGAATTCAATATAAAAATATAATATACAACCAATGAATATTGAAACTTTGATGTCTAACAAATATAGTGTGACAATTTGAGTATGGAAGACTTATATATACATATATGACTAGATTGAAGATAAAATAAAAATGTTATGACATTATAAAAGTAAGACTATCTTACATAAAATACATATAACAAATAACATTTTAAAATGATAAATTAAAACAAATAGTTTAAGTCAATATAATATTAAGAAATATAAATTGATAATATTATGGTTGCTGATTTGTAAGATTGAAGAATAAATTGTAAATTAAAGTTATATTTTTAATTATTGAATTCTTATCTGAATTTGAGTGCCCTTGTTCCTTTTTCTTAAGCTGGTATGAATCAGCTTAAAGTTGCTGCGACATGTTTCGGCGTAACAAATGACGCCATCATCAGGCGTTAACGCCTTATTGAATGATTCCGTCTGTCATGAAGAATGAAACTGATCTTAGGGAGTGTATTAAAATCGTGTGTCTAAATAATAATAATAATAATAATAATAATAATAATAATAATAATAATAATAATAATAATATCCGTCATTGACTTCTTTTGAAGGTATTGGGTTAAGTAATGTACAAAAGAAACTGAGTGCGCTGCGACCGATACTGCCAGCTCTCCTACAAAATTATTTTTGCTACTGCAATTCTTTAGGGAGCAATTTATTTATAATATTTAGTATGTTAATATGCCCAAAATATGAAGCAGGCTGTAAAAAGTGTAGATTAAATTGTCCTAATGATAAGATAATTATTTTTGTTACTTGGAAATGTTATTTGCTCAAAATATGCGGCCTAACACTAACAGAGAGGCTAAAATTTGTAACTAGTTTATTTTTAATACAAGAAACTAACTTTTTTGTTATCTTGGTGGATTCTGTTTCTATAAATAAAAAGAGGTCAGCGGTACGGAAGGGGTGAAAAGGGGAGGGAAGGGGGCGCAACGTCGACAAGGGCCCAGTGAGCTTCAGCATGTAAATCCGGCCCTGAAGAAATGATCATAATATTCTAATCCCCAGTATGAAGTGTTCTATGTTTTGTTGTGCAAGCTTGTACAAATCAGTCCCTAGAAAGAAGGAGGTGAGAGGGTATAGAAGGAGGGGGTGCTAAGAAACTTCCTTCTGAAAACTTTAACTTAGTTTCAAATGGAAATTGACTCGGATCGTTTACTTGCCAGGTTTGGTGGGAATAGAAAGGGGAAAGGGGAGAGGAACTGTTAAGGTTAGAATTATCATGAGGATATTCCCACGACCTTATTGGGCTCATTATAAACATGGGGCTAAAATCATTAACTCAACTAATTGGCATCAGTGTGGACAAATTGTTATACTCTTTTGAACTTGAGCATTGTAATTATAGTAGGGTATATAATCCCTCGTGCTCTACGTAAATGCAATTAACGACTCAATTTGGTCTTAGAGTCTAAATGTGGCACTTAATATATAAATATGATAGTGTCTAAATTTTGTCACCCATTCTATAAATTTGGAGCTTAATGTATGAATACTGCATTTTATATCCAAATATATATTAGTTATTAGTGTTTCAATATGACAACTGTTGTCTCAATATGACACATAATCTCTCACTATGGCATTTAATGTATCAATATGGTACTTGATTTAATAATTTGGCACGTGTTGTCTAACTCAAGCACTTAATGCCCTTATATGATATTTAATGTCCCGATAAAAAACAAAATGTATCAATCTGACATTTTAACAGATCCCTAACAAAAACTAATTAACTAATTTTTACACAATTTACAACCAGAGAGTATTTTGCAGTGTAAATAATAATTTACAAATTTTAAACAAATTATTTACGAATACTTTTTAAAATGTATTATTTTTTATTTATAAAACATCCGTTGACCAATTTATTTAGTTTTATGTCAGATAATATCTATTTTTTGATCGAGTTTTTTTAAATTTGAATGAATTTTATTAATTATCTTTGATTTAACACAGTACTTATGAATGAAATTATTTGTTTAAAATATATATACAAATATTGATTGTTAAGATACTTGATCTTTAAATAAAAGTAAATTGAAGTAATATGCGCTAATAAATGTCATTTCGATGATTAAAAATATTTCAATGAAACTCTGTAACCACAGAATGGACATCAAGATATTAATAACATACTGCTATTATTTTGGTTCGACCCGTATTACCCTAACCAATTTTAATAATACTAAGTGTATGGCAGCATACTATCAGTCATGAGTCGCTTTGGACTGTGATTGTAGATATCTCTGAGTGGCCGATACTTTGACCAGCTACCACCCAAAAGGGCAGTTTCATAGTCAGGCTTAGTACGCCTCAATTGTGGGCTATAATAAATCCAAAACGACATATTCCTACACTCAAATGAAATGGGCCAGTTTCACCTTTACAAGTGATCCCCAGTGTAAATTATAAGCTGGTGTGGAATGCCAGGCCGCCACCGTGGTTCGGATTCCACGTTAAACTGTAGGTCCTTCATTTCATCTCACATAACCCTACCATTACACATTAGCGTAAGTGCGTATAACCCGAACGGGTAGTAAGACGCAGTGCTAATAATAATAATAATAATAATAATAATAATAATAATAATAATAATAATAATAATAATAATAATAATATAAGCTGGTGTTCTACCTGATTACATACATTCGAGCTTGGTAGATTAAAAATATATATTTATTTAGAAAAGGTGACCTGGTGGTCTAGGGGTAAGGTGTCAGACTTCTATGCTAGTGGCTGGGTTCAATCCTCGGTCCGGCACAGATTTATCTGATTACCAAACCCTTCCTTCACCTCTGACAAGACATCTTGTGAATGTGGGGAATGCCAGGCCTCCACCGTGGTTCGGATTCCACGTTTAACTGTAGGTCCTTCATTTCATCTCACAATCACCCTACCATTACACATTAGCGTAAGTGCGTATAGCCCGAATGGGTAGTAAGACGCGGTGCTAATAATAATAATAATAATAATATTTAGAAAATTTAAAACAGTGGGGGGTTTTGCGGTTCCGTATTTCAGCGAAAAACCACGGTTTTCAATTTCAAGTGGACCGCATTCCCAAAATATAATCAGGACTGACCCTGTGGATAACCATCACGTATCAGTTTGTGATACCCAAGAATTAATAATACTAATTGCATGGCTAGAAATGTGGTATTGAAAGAATAGTATCGATAACAGTAAGTATCGCTATCGAAATTTTATCTGGAAAAAAAATGTATCTAGTTATAATAATTATTTCAACTTTTGCGTTATAATAGTATTTTTACATTTATTTAAAACACTGAAAATTATAATGGCTTTTAATAATTAAAAAAAAACACGCTTTTTCGCTATCCAACTTCTTAAAAAATTTCCATAATTCACCGATGAAAAGTGGTATTTTTTAAACTATATTCGTCGTTTATATACTCTATCAATATAGATTATTAATATTAACTATTGACAAACCCGCCTCGTGTACCGTAGTTAGCTAACGCGCGAGTCGTGTTGAGCTAGACTGCCGAGGACGGGGAGATCAAGGCTCAAATCTCGGTCGAGTGAACTGGGGAGGGGGGTTGGAGTGTTTCCTAAATGGTTTTCTACTCTCCCTCCACGCAAATGTGGGTTCACTTCCTCTAAAATTCAACCTTCTCAATTCTTAATCCATTAGCGTAATTAGTACTTAAGCGTACAACCCGAATGGGTAGTTAGACGCGGTGCTTAATATAAAAATCTATTGAAAAACACTAGAAGAATGAACGCCCATATAAACTTTTCCCTTTCTTCTGCTTGGGGCAAGGGCAAGATAACTGAGTGTGTTGATTTGAGCTCTACCAAAGCTTCTTTTGTTTAGTTTGTGATGATGATGATGACAGTGCTCATTGATAAGGAAGGACTAGTAGGTTGGTCGTCACTCGACAGGTCAGACAGACATCAGGGTGTATTGATAAACAAAGATGAAATAACATCTATAAATTATGATGAGCTAAAAGAGATTAAATGTTAAAGTTGTAGAAAATGAGGGTGAATTGATAAATAGTGTAATTCGTTCTTCCTTCACAGTCCACCCTAGTAAATATTTAATCCCGGCACGAGTGAAGATGACCATAAAAACGGGTTTTTTCGATACCGATCCGATATCGGAGTGTGATTACTAGTATTAGTAAAAATATAGAAAATAAAGTATCGGGTACAAAATACTAGTGTCGTAAGTAAAATATTGATATTAGTAATGTATCGATACTTTTTTCACATCCCCATGCATGGCAGCATACTGTCAGGTACGAGTCGCATTGGACTATAATTGAGGATAGATTTAATTCACCACAGGGATGGTAGTATCTGACAGCTAAAAAAAGCTACCAGATCTTCTTTCATGTATCCATTCACCAAAACATTAGATCTGCAAGACCATATTATTATTTGTTATCACTTTGGCAGTCAAAACTTTCACAACAAACGATCTTATTTTAATTATGTATGTCATCTACCACCACTCCTCTGGCGAATGGACTATACCTCTGAGGGGACGTTACTTTCACAGGTTACCACATATAAATTCAATGCACCAACAACTAATGAAATGTAGCCTTGAACAAGAAACGAACCAGGTTGGCTCAGTGGGAAAGCATTGGTGCGCCAAGTCAAAGTATCAGGCTAGGTTCCCGTGTCCAGGTTATCATTTTTCCCTTAATTAAATTTGATTTTATCCTAGTCTAATGCCAGATCGTTACACATGCAGAACGCTAATAGGACACATGGAAATTCTTAGTGCAACAAAAACTTACAGAGATAAGAGTTTAAGCTTTAATAGTTTTTATTAAATAAAAAATGTTTTACAATGAATGGGTTCTCATGTTTGAACTCACTTAGAATACACTTTTATTATGCTACTTACAAATAGGTGATGTTTTTCTAATTAATTCAGTGGATAAACTTGTACTGAAATAATGATCAAAGCTATCATGAAGTATCCAGAAATATAGTTACTACAAAACACACGACTTGTACTCACACGGTTATTAGTTTGTTTAATCCCTGAGGTTTGGAGAGTAGTTAATGTTACCAACAAAAACAAAGTTATTGAAAAAAGTTTGTAATAATTACAAGCTTATTGCTTATTTTGAAAGAATCTAACATCATTTTTAGCTATGGCTTTACCTTTATCAATTTTTTTTATAAGAATTGCTTCCTCAAATATTTTTTATAAAACCAATTTTATTTAAACTTTTATTTGAAAGACAAGAAGTTACTACTCAATTTTACCATGCAAGACAACTTGTATATATTTTGCGCATACGTCTGTATTTGAAACATTGTTAAAAATTATGCCAAGAACTATCACTAGTGCGTGTTGGGAAGTGTTGTCAGGGCAAGCAAATAATATTAAAATTATTCCTGCGATATGTTCTCACCCCTTTGGTCCACATATGACCAACCACATGGGAGTATATTTTCGTTAATACCTGGGCACCTACCTCGGTGGCGTAGTTGGATAACGCGCTTGTCGTGTTGAGCTCGACTGCTGAGGACGGGGAGATCAAGGTTCGAATATCGCTCGGGTGAAATGGGGGTGTGGGGGGTTCCTAAATGGTTTTCCACTCTTCCTCCACGCAAATGCGGGTTCACTTCCTCTAATTCAACCTTCCCAATTCCAATCCATTAGCGTAATTAGTACTTAAAGCGTATAACCCGAACGGTTAGTATGACGCGGTGCTAAATATTATATATTATATAAATACCTGGGCGATGACAGTCCAATACTTTAGCTCTGTTGGTAGTATGTCTGTCTAGTGAGCTAAAGGTCCCAGGTTCGATTCCCGGCATGGCAGAACATTCATCATTGATGAAAATATACGTTTACCCTTTCATATTGATAAATTAACGGCCACGTACTGGATGTTGTGCCTGTCCTAGTCTTAAGTTAGATTATAAGGCATATGAAGAAGCTACGACTGGCCTAGTATGCCGGTAGTGGAAAAATGTATGGCTTGAATAAAAACTGGCCCAGGCCATAAGCTGGAAACATTAATGAATTAAACCAAGACAATTACTCTTTTAATGAGTGATAAAAACAGTCACTGGCATTTTTTTTAAACTAACTTTACTTATGGAAGAACGTTAACACTTGTACATTAATTAACTGACCTAAACTACGAGTGAAGAATGACCCTGAGCACGAAGGGAATCCTGGATATATCAGCGATAGAGCATTAGTGCCTTAAGTCCAGGGGTCATTTTTCAAAATACTAATATCTTAGAATTTTTAAAGAACATTATAGATTAAAGTAGTAAGGAACGTAAAACAACTTTGCTTACCCTAGGAACGATTCATGCCACGCCCCCGGCTATCGCCAAATTATTCAAAGGTTCTCATAGGATAGTTTGTTTTGATAGTTGGTCGTACACACGGTACTAGTTGGTTTGTACTGAATTTAGTACTGAATTAAGTACATAAACGTAGTCCATGCGTTTGGATCATTACACAAACTACAGATGGGTGTAAAGTGCAAGCTTGGCCTTGTAGTCAACTGGATAGAGAAATGGAGGTTAGAGAGACTTAAACCGGAGAGAGAAATGTGACAGTGAAAATCTGGCGTTAGATAATGGATTTATGTGAAAAAAAAAAATCCAAAATATCAACCAAATTGATTTATTATAAATGTTTACGCTTGCCAAAAATTGTTATCACCCGCTTAATCTAGGTGGTAGGGGAATCGACAGTGCACATAGCTACTAATTTATGGGTCCCGGGTTCGATTCTCGCCTGGTACTATGGGTGATTTTCCCGAAAGGGGAATTGTCCCAAAGGTCACCATATTTTGGTTAACTAGGCTTAAGTTAGGTTCAAGAAATTCCACTGGTTCCACACCCTCATATAATTTACTATCACTATCATTTCATCTTATCGGGACATTGCAAGAGTTTCCATGGAAAATATGTGGGATTAGTACATCCGGGCGTCTCCTGGGCAAATGGTACACTATTACCGGCTTATCTGATCATAAACTAGGCTATAAGTGATGAAGCCCAAACACACACACACACACACACACATAAATATAGTGGTAAGATGAGGAATATGTTTAAAAGTGCGTTTACATTAGCATGTAGAAGACCAACTTTGACATATTGATAAGTCATATATAGGGATATAAACCCAAGTGCATCCAGCCGATATTTAAACCTCAATCTCCTTGCCACCAAAATTAAGTATATTGCGAGTTTGACAGCTTATATCATGGGACCATCGGTGTGGGTTTGAATATAAAGTTATACTTAATAATATCATCTTTATTTGGGCCAGGTTATAATCAGTGCCTTTTCTTACACTTGATCCCTTAATGGTAAAACCTGTTAATTTTATACTTATCTGTTATTTATAACTAATTTATAATATGTGTACAGAAAAAATTAATAAAAAAATATTAACCACATAGCTCTTCACATAATTGTACATTTATGGACATATTGTAACACTATTGATTGATCGCCCCACGTTGGGCGCCAATTGTAACACTATTGAATTAAATCGAACCGCGTTGGGCGTCGATTGTAACACTACGGATTTATCGCCCCACGTTGGGCCTCGATTGAAACACTACGGATTAATTCCCTGATATAATAATGCTGTGATGATGTTTAGGTTGTCTATAACTCCGTGGTCGAGCGCCTATCATCACTGTACGGAATGGATACCGTTTAACCAGCTGTTAATTGCTTCGTGGTCTAGCACTAATTAAATCGGTATAATTAATGTAAGAAAGAGAACTGTTTATGGCTGTTTATTCACACACGGTTTATTCAAATTAATTTGTTAATTACTTATACATACTCCAATTGAATGATTTATATCAATGCACACTTGTGATATTAATGTAAATTATTGTATTCTATGTTAGACTGTGACTGCGAGAGCCAGCCATTGCTAGTGCATTTGTGAGTCCCTAACTGCGTTGCTTGTATGAGCGTGGGTTCTAAAGCGACTTTTGTGTGTGTGTGGGCGGATGTGCGTGTGGCTGCCTGGGGCTGTCTGTGGCTGCCCTTAAGGCCCTGCCTACCCTCCCTGGCGGCGTATTGAGCTTTCAGCTCTAAAATAGATGGCGTTGCTAACGTTATACAAACTGGTGGATTCCAGCCATCAGGTTGGCAGAACTACTGGTTTGTTTAAACAATTGGGAGACCGGAGACCACGACCGGTAATCAGTAAGGCAGCAAGCAAACTTTTTTCCAAGAATTGAGAGAGATAAGAAGTGTAGTGCCGGACCGTAAAGTGTGTAGGCGACCAAGTTTGACTAAACGTGGGGAGACATAACGTCAAGATACAATCACACTCTCGAGCAGAAAAATTAGCTTATTCATTCCAGTCAGCTAGACGTCCACTAACCTGTAGTACCACTTTTGAATTTAGAACCTTTTGATGCCAAAGTTTAGTACTAGTTTTGTACCATTTTGTACCCGTACCCGTTTTGAGTAATTAGCATATCAAAGTGGTGACTCTAGGTTAATGCAGTTGTACCACTTTTGAATTTTGAACTTTTTTTGATGCCAAAGTTTTGTATCCGTACCCATTTTGAGTAATTAGCATATCAAAGTGGTGACTCAAGGTTAATGCTGTTTTACTACTTTTTAATTTTGAACTTTTTTTGATGCCAAAGTTTTGTACTAATTTTGTACCGTTTTGTACCAGAAAGAAAAAGTATTGTACCCGTACCCGTTTTGAGTAATTAGCATATCAAAGTGAGTACTCCACGTACTCCAGGTAAATGCGGTTGTACCCTTTTGATTTTGAACTTTTTTTGATGCCAAAGTTTTGTAATAGTTTTGTACCGTTCTGTAACACAAATAAGTTTTGTACCCGTACCCATTTTGAGTAATTAGCATATCAAAGTGGTGTCTCCAGGTTAATGCTGTTGTACCACTTTTGAACTTTTTTATGCCAAAGTTTTGTACTAGTTCTGTACCGTTTTGTACCACAAAGAGAAAGTTTTGTACCCGTACCCATTTTGAGTAATTAGCATATCAAAGTGTCACGTGACTCCAGGTTAATGCTGTTGTACCACTATTGAAATTTTTTCAAATAAATATCTGGTGAGGGTAGTGATAAATAATAATGTACACTTATTTATCAGAGAAAAATTTATTTAAGGTAAAATTAGAGAACTTATTTTTGAAGATTTTGTCACTAACTATAATAAATAACCTTTATGAGTGAGTATGTAGCTTACGATTTTGTCGTACCATTTATTTGAGTTTATTAGTAAGCAGGTAAAATAAAAAATAACTAAAATTTAATGTGCTAAATTTGGCCACTGTGCTTTGGCTAATTTTTAAAATTTAAAGGCTAAGGAGGCAATAACATATTTTAAAAGCAGTTTCATTTCGAAGACTATAACAATTTTGACAATAAATATATCTGTTATTTTTATTACTGATATCACCACGTCATACTACCTGTTCATGTTATACGCATATATGATAATCTAATTGGGTGGTAATGAGGAAAGAAGCATTTGAGAGGTTATCTACCAGCATTTTTATTTTGGAAGATGGGGAAACAATTTAGGAAAAACTACCCTCAATAGACTCGACCAGGATTTGCACCCCAAGTGCTCCGCAATCAGCAGGCCCATTTAACACTAGTGACACCTTAGACCACTCAGCCACTGAAGTGGGTATCTGTTATTTAATACGGTGTTTACAGTTTTCAAACATCTATAGGATTTACACAATTTTCCAGAAATAAATATTTTTGGGAATAATTTTTTATCCTATTGGTAGAGTTTAACTTGAGTAATATCTCCATGGTGTCAGCCTGCAAGCAGGCTATACCAATCGAGAGGCTGCCGTATGTTGGCAAAGATAGGGCCAACATTTTTAAGCTGAGGGTGCCATGTGGTTAGCACAACGAGCCCTCCAGACTTCTATCTCAGTTTTCTAGACTGAAGCGCTACTTATTCATTCAATTATCTCCTCATTTGTCCTCACGAGGTTGATTTTGGTTCCGTTTCAGACCCACTGCTTCACAGACAGAATTAGGGGCACTGGGGATCGAACTTGGGACTTCAGTATCTGAAGCCAGTAAATCTGACCAATATACAACAGAGGCGGTCGGGTATCAAATACTTACTTACTTACTTACTTACTTACTTACTTACTTACTTTATGGCATAGGGAACACAAAAGTTCATTAATTTTAATGGTTTTAAATATATATTTACTTATCATCGGCTTCATGTCGTGGTCAATATTGCTAAAGTGCTATGACTGAACACTGAGTGCGTAAATTAATCAGCTCAATAACTTGACTAGTTCGATTCCCTGTTAGGTTGAAATTACTTAGTACTAGCGTGATACGAACTCGGCCAAGGCACAAGAGATTTTGAACATAAGTGCGTTACAGAGTGTTAGTAACATTTACTTTCAGCTAAGAGCTTTTCTTAAAAAAAAAGTACTTGAAATATCAGAATAATCGCTGCATTGTTATATAGAAGTATTTATTTGTATCTTAATTTTGATATTATTTCTACAGTGAATAAATAGTATCGCTGCTCATCCATTGTACTTAAATTAGTAGATACAGATAGCCTAAGCGCCAGTAATATGCATACCATTAAAAAAAAACTTACCCTTTACTACAAGAAGTTAAATAATCAATTATATCTTTGATTTTCTTTGTGCGCCCTTTCTTAACAAACTTGTTATTCACAAGGATATAAAATAATATTTTGTAAATACTTCTCCACCTCAAAATTTATACAATCCATTGGATTTTGTTCGAAAGCAAAAAGGTCACATATTGTTAATTATATAAAAAGTAATCACCGTGGGTACTTATTGTTCGGGATTCGATACATTTCTTCCGAAACGAGCGCACAAACTGCGAGAATGCAACAGGTTCAAATTAAAAGTAATCACATTTAACACGCTAATAAAATATAATTAACATTTTCACATCTTGACTACCAAAAACTTCGTTCATTAACTTTTGAAAAATAACTTATTCCAAAGTCCAATGAGAGTCAAATCCTAGACAGTAAAATAAAAACTAGTATATAAAATTATACTGAGAACGTCTCCAAATTACATTTAGACCAAACTTTATTTAAAATAACTATGTTTGATATGAGCAGGAAATGTTTATTTTCATTTATTATAATAGTGGATTAAAAATTCAATTTACAGTAGTTTTCATTTACTTTAAATATTAACACTTATTATTACAACGTGTAGTGCTAAAGAATGAGAAAACTCAAGAAAGAATATAAGATAAGAGTGTAGAATTTTACATGTTTTACTGCCTCAGTTAAATAAGGGCTAATGTCATAAAACTTTGTATATGGAGAAGCGTGTGGTTTTTTCTTTGAAAATAATGTATCACTAGAGTAATACTCTCATTGAAGTAAGTAGGGACCAAGTATATTTATTCACACAGCAGGAAGACTTTGTGAGTATTTTAGTTACTGAATATATTAAGATGTTTAATTGTTTATATTTAATTACGCAAATTTTCATAATTGGACATTGGCCCTTCTTATCCTAACGTACATGGTATTAATGTTTCTTTGACTCAAGAAGGTCACAGAGATTAGTTTAACCCTCCATTGCCGCCTGCATTCCGATACAGCAGGTTAGCCAACGCTTGCAAAATGATACTAGCTTGTAAATGGGTAATGATCATACTAACGGCACCTATTATCAGCTAAGACAACTAGTTGCAGAAGGAAAAGTTGTATTTAAAACCATGTATTTTGACTAGAGAGTCGACTTGGGAGTCGTTAGAGCTCAATATCGTCGTGATTATTGAAGCTAACCCAAATTAAAAAATATGTCTAAAAAGAAAAAGAAATTATTCATTAAATTGAATGTTATAAACAAACACTCTAGCTTAATTGTACAAAGAAAATAAATAAATCCATTAATAATTTTTGTCATCCCATTTAAAATGCATTGAAATGGAAACATTTTAATGAAATTATTTCAATAACTATTTTTAGCATGGTTTGAAAATTCCATAAGAATTATGAAAGATGCCCAGATATGTTACTAAAATAAATAAAAAACAACAAGGTTGAATTATTAAATATATTTTGTTCTAAATTCTTTTGTTTAGAACCGTGCATTTATGGGTAGGCAGGGCCTTAATTATACGCACAAACGGCTTATATATGACATACCCCTTGCCTCTTACTTCCCCTGTTAACAGTGTAAAAACTAACTAATAGAAAGAGTCCTGGCGACAGGTGTTGTGAGGCTAGCTTCTTATTGGTATAGGGAATTGGCGCCTTTGCCAAATACTGCGTAGTTGTTCCTTTAACAGGAAAAATTGTATAAAAAATATATTTTACTGGTGTAATCCTTTTCCCATTATTACTGAAAAGCGCGTGTTTCTTCATGGATGAATCATAAAAGAATATTCTACATATGTTACTTTAAAGAAAAATTGCCTTCATCCATGACTTTTTACATAATTTAGAGTGATCCAAACCAATATCATTACAATATTAAAATCAAATAGATGAGGATTGTATAAATAAATGAAGGAAGGAGAAAAAGATGAGTATAAGTATTCATACCATACTTATTCACATGTCATATATACGACGCAATATGCGTAACATTAATTTATAAACACGATGGAGATAGTAAATAATTTAAACAAAAAACAATGCTGATAGTAATCACAGTAAAAATACTGTATAGATACGTTTTGTACATCGTAATAATAGTTATACTTCACGCACACATTCTTACATTCTTACATTTCCCTTCACATCGACGATCGAAACTCTGCTCACAGACGTTGAGCAGGCTTATGTTGAAGGGATTTCATAGCGGCTGCAGTTTTAATATTTAAGAGCATTCCAGCAACGAGATCCATTAACAATAAAATACAAAGAATAGAATTTAAGTTGGTGAAGAGGGATGGAAAGTGTGGGGGTGTCACGTGAGTGGGTATCGAGATTATGAGCATGAAGAGGGACAAGACGTGAGGAGAGGTATTGAGGAAATATTGTTAACAATATTTTCCTTGTCATTATCAGAGAATTCAGATACCGTCTATAATCAAGTCGTATCTAGCAAAACTTGTTACAAATTTATTGAAATATGCTCATGGGATCTAAAGTTGAATATAAATCTTACACACGTGTTTTGGAGTTCTTGTAATTTCCTTGTAAACTTATTAGTCAAATAAATGTAAACTATATCACAGTAATAAAAGTCAGGAAGTATTAGAGTTTGAACATGTGATTTCTTAAAAGTAGCAGTAAAAAATGCTTGAATGGGTTGATTAAATTCAAAGAAGCGATTTTTTTTTTTTTTTACAAATTTGAGCTACCTTGTTGGGCCATGTAGGGGATCGAGGTTTGAATCTCGGGCCGGGTACAATGTGGGTGGTTATCAAAAGCGGTTTTCCACCCTCCCTCCACGCAAATGCGAGTACACTTAATATACATTCAACCTTCCTTATTTCTAACACATCAGTTTAATTAGTAAATAAGCGTACATCCCGAACGGGTAGTAAGATGTGGTTTTAAAATATATTCATATATTTTACTATGCTCTGTGTTTTCTAAGGCTTTGGCTAGAGCTAGAAGAATATTTATTGGTGTATAGTGTTTTACTGTACTAAGGGAAGTAATCTTCGCAATAGGCCTAAGAAAAGCAGTTTTACAACAAGTATGAACAATTCCAGTTAGTAGAGAGTGATAAGAATATCAGTGATCGAGTCAAGGACATGTTGAATTATTGTTTAAAAACATATGTTAGGAATTTTGTCTGTATCCTACGCTTATGATTTTTCTTTTCTTTTTATTGCCCTAAACACCTCAGAGGGCGCTATAAGCTTTAAACAAAATTGGCTGTGTCTTTTGGATTTAGATACAATTTTGTTTATAGTATATATTTTAGTCACGTTGTCGTCTAAAGTTGGGACATCCACAAAGTGATCATTTAATTAATCAGGTGTCAGTTTCAGTCCTGGCTTAGTAACTGGGCTATGACCATCCTCTCTTAGGTTTCTCCACAATGCACAGTACGAGATGAGAGTGTCTGTGATAATAATCCTTGATATTTAGTTTATTGCTCCTATCACACACTGTGAACATCTATTTCTCGTCTTAGTGCTCAAAATACTCTCCAGTGGTACCAAGTTTATTCGGGCATTCTTGTTTGAAGTGTGTGAACACGGAATCACGACAAGACATTTTCTCAATGACTGCACCTGAATTGAGTCCCAATATAAATTCTTAACACCAAGTGCGTTTCTCTTTAAAACGAGTGTTACACGAATCGCTTTCCTGTTTAAATAGGGCGTAGCATGAATCGCGTCCTTGTTTGAAAAAAATTTTAACTTTAAGTTATAATTCAACAGAACGTGGTCACGTGACGATCTCTAAGCCAATCACAAATTTTCCACCTCATAGGCCAAGCCGTTTCTCTAAAGTTCAACTCATCTCTACTTCTTCCACTGCCATCTCAAACAATGCGCATGCGCTGTAGAGCTAGAAGCCAGCAGACAGCTTCATTGGCTTTTGTGAGGAAGTTTGAAATAACCCGTTAATGTAAAGCATGTTTATCGATGTATTGGTCTATGTCACGACACAACCTTACAATTTGAAAACCTCAGTCGGGAGAATAATATAAAATATATATATTCGTCCACTAGAAAATAAAATATGTTGATAATCAGCTGTTTCAAGTTAGCGCTGCAATAGGCAAAGCCCCGTAAAAATATTGAGACGCAATAAAGCGAAAAGTGCTATACAAATATGGAATCAAGTACTTTTTCCTTTGATAGTTTTAGATATGATTTACAACGTTTTTGAAAAGCGAAATAAAATGAAATTGTCTTGCTTCACGAAATCCTCATATAAAACGAAATAACACCACTTTTACAAAAAAAGTATTTAAGTAAACACGAAATAAAGTAGAAATTATGACCCTGCTGTAATTTGATTAGTATTTTGTTGTAGGACAAGCAACTTTTAGGCTATACAATTGTGAAATATGCAGACAAACTTGACAAAGAATTTTAAAGCAAATATAAAAGATTTCAATAATAAATTTTAATTTTGTATGCATTGTCTCAATGAGTAAATAATACTTAAACACTTAAGATAACATGTAATTTTGAATGAATACAAAATAACACCAAAAAGTGAGATTTATAAAACGAAATTTAACTAAAAATAAAAATTACGGGTCTCTAATCATGGGTCAACAGACAGCGTGTGAATTTCTGCGCCACTCAGGCAGAGTTTTCTTTCTATGTTCACCGAATGTGAGAATCAAGCTTTACTGTGGATACACACGATCGCTGAAAAACAAGAGCAGAAACGTAATCACATGGCAAGCTATAAACCAATCACAAGATTTCAGCCTCGTTGAACCTGTGATACTTGAAATAACTTTAGTTTTTCTTTTTCTGTGCTACAGATTCAACTTTGGAGACCAAATAAAATTCCAAAACCAACGACTTAATTAGTGCACATGCGCCTAAACCAAGTGAATCAATCAGTGCACATGCGCCTAAACCAAGTGAATCAATCAGTGCACATACGCCTAAACCAAGTGAATCAATCAGTGCACATGCGCCTAAACCAAGTGAATCAATCAGTGCACATGCGCCTAAACCAAGTGAATCAACTAGTGCACATGCGCCTAAACCAAGTGAATCAATCAGTGCACATGCGCCTAAACCAAGTGAATCAATCAGTGCAACATGCGCCTAAACCAAGTGAATCAATCAGTGCACATGCACCTAAACCAAGTGAATCAATCATGCACATGCGCCTAAACCAAGTGAATCAATCAGTGCACATGCACCTAAACCAAGTGAATCAATCAGTGCACATGCGCCTAAAACAAGTGAATCAATCAGTGCACATGCGCCTAAACCAAGTGAATCAATCAGTGCACATGAGCCTAAACCAAGTGAATCAATCAGTGCACATGCGCCTAAACCAAGTGAATCAATCAGTGCACATGCACCTAAACCAAGTGAATCAATCATAGCGCACGTGGCTTTGCAAGATATTACCAGACAGTTGCATCAACTGCTGTGAAATTAATGAAATAACTCTTTGAATAGAAACTTGTGTGGCTTTCTTGATCTGTTTGAATTTGTTTCACGACACAATTAAATAATTTGAAAACCCGCGTTGTAATATTAATCTTAAAGAGTTGTTAATCAACTAGAAATAAAATATGCCAGTAAAGCTATTTACAGTTTGTTTTTCAATGCATCATGGATAAATATATATTTCTGATAGCGTGTGAATTGTTACTACATTAAATAATATTCTGCTTTCTCTTTTTGATGAAATTGGAATAAAACTTTAGACGAGAAGTTTGGGGTTCAAATTTTGGCAGAGAACACTGGAATAGATAAGGTGGTCAGGGAGAGTTATCTTCTTCCGTCCACGTTAATGTGGGCTATTTTTTTTTAAAGTGATCCTCTTCATAACTAACCCCCAAATTAAGACGTAAACAGCTCTTGTTTAAAACATTAATAATAACCAATTTATACCTTGATACTATTCAAACCAAAGATTTTACAATATGGTCGAATGTGTTCTTGACCATGATGAACTGTCAGCTGTCACCCCTACTTGTCATAATATTACACACATATAGAAGGCCCCCATGTATGACACACACCCAGCGTGTCTGAGAGAAGGATGTGACAGAAACACATATGCTTCACTCTCGTGTCATTTGTTTCTAACTTGATTGGAGAGTTTGTCAAGTGGACTGGACAGTATGGTGGCAGTGTCACACTATTAGTAGACCCCACGCAAGAAACGATGGATGTTACTCGGTGGTAAAACGTCCGTAGCTTCACTACGCGGCACCAAAGCCACGCAAGAGCAGCGATATGTTATGGATATAGCAAGCTACTGTGGCCATTTTCCTACAGTTTGTTTGTTATTGCTGCCTCAGACATGATAAAAATACTTATTGAAAATAAATATATCTCGGAACAAGTTTCAAAAATAACAGTTAATTTCTAAAATGAAATAATACACTGTATCTAAAATATAATTTATAAACACTTTATAATTTAAACTAATGTTTGCTAAAGGTTTGTTTAGTTGTTGTATCAAACTCAAGGCTATTAATGAATTAACTAAGGAGAAAAGTAGTTTGGAGGAAATGCACCTGCATTAGTATTAAGAGTGTGAGGGAAATCTACAGTGCTGGATTCAATGTAAAAGCATTATCAGCGTAGCCAACTGAGACTTAAATCAGACCTCCACTGCTATTGGCGATTGCTATAACAAATGCCTTAGACTGTGGGACCACCAATGCAGGTTTTATTAAATAAAATTAAATATTTTCTACCTTCCCACAGTTTAAAATTTAGTAATCGTAAGAATGGTCAAGCTTATGATTAAGATGTATCTTGAGGTGTTAGCCCAGGGTTGAAGATAAATTGTGATTTTAACTCTAGCATTAATTCTAAAATCAAGGGTAGATCACTATTTTTTTATTTCAAAATTTTCAGAGTTTGTTGAAAATTAATATCTAGGAGGTGTTTTATATGATAAATCACACTATACACTTATCTTTTGGAGAAAATTTTGTTAAGGGTAGTATACGGATCAATGATACATGAATATTTAAAACTTTTTTAAAATGTCATTAACAATTTTTTTCTTCCAAAATGTCAATCTGAATATTTGTTCATGTGAATGACAAAATTATATGTTGGTTTTTCTGAGGCAAGCTTATTTAAAAGCAATTTACTAAAAACTGATGTTTGCATGTTTGGTTTCAAACAATATTATAATATAATAATAAAATATGGTCACATGTGCCGTACCCGTTATATACCAAATGATACGATAGGGGTAATAATAGGAAATTGGTGGAAAACAGACTACCACTATGTAAGACTGATTTTTTTTTTCGTAATAGAGGGTTTATAGACATACACGGACACAGCTCCGACCATACTCCAGCCGGGTCAAATGAGGGATTTTCATATCTTTCTTTCAAACCTCCTCTAATATAGCTTTAATACCCCAATATTTAGATCAAAGTAGTAACAACCTTTGTCAGGAACGTTATCATACAAAGTTTACAAACGTAAATTGACTCTTTTTAATGTCAAGTGGATTTGTAACTTTTGAAGTGGATCTGAAATTTATAAGTGAATATCGCTGAATTACTTATCACTTGTAGATGGTGTTGAATTAAAAACCACCCTTCTGATATATAGGATGGTTAGTAACTACCCCAGAAAGGTCTACTCTTGAGTAGATGTGGAGCCATATCAAATACTTTTCCCAATCAATTAGACATGAAAAGCCATTTGAGATGTTCAAGAATGCAATCACGAATATGATGGCAGACATGACAAGAGTTCTTATGTCGATAGATCAAGGTTGTCCTAGAGTTCCCTAAGTCAGCTTTAATACAGAATGAAACTAAGAGATAACACACGATGCATGTAACATGACACTTGTTAACAAACGATACACTTCAGAATGGGAGGAGCATGACCCGTTGCTGTATGCATCACATGCCATTTGTGACGTCGGGATTGAGTAGACTGGTTAACGGTTCCATGTTTGATAACCAGCAAGCGTTTAATTGTTGCTGACTAGACCAATCTGTGCGTAAATGTATGAGAATTCAGTACACCATGCGAGACGAAAAGCAATTTAACACTGATTCTGAATGTATTGTTGAAAAATGTCCTGAACTTTGTTTTAAACGATAAAGGACTACTCCATGGTGTATGTGGCAGATGAGATGTGGGAGAAAATAACAAGAATTGTTAGGAGGTTTTCCTAATATGGAAGATAAAACACTATAAGCACCAAGAGCTTATACATTTTGAAGGACGGATGATCCCAAAAAGTAATTTCTTCTTGCACCTTCTGATAATTGATAGTAGCAGCATATCCTCTTCGCCAGACGACCACTACGACTTGATTATCCAATGTACTGTACCATGTGCTAAGTGGCATACTAGCTAAACGTTCGTGTTGAATGTCCCATACTATATGTTTATGAAAAATGTTGCATGTCTAATACGCCATTCGGTGTGAAAGCTGCCTACCTAAACAGGAAGGAGTTTCTTTGTCTGGTAGCCCTATACGAGCGAGAGGGCAAGATGCCACTCTTCCCCCCTAACCACCACCCACATATAGACAAACTGAACTACTAGAGAAGATGTTGGGCGCAAAAATGTGCCACTGTTTCATGGGGGACTAGAGGTAGGATGTTGCGAGACATGTTTGATGTAAATCAAATCTCAAATTTGGAACAATCTTACAATTTGTATGATTGCTAAAGGTTCTTAAGTGCTGAAGGGGGGGTAGGTAAAGAGGTAAACAGAAACCTTCCAGAAAATTTAACCGCACATTCTGTGGAGTAGTGTAACTCACGGGAATGAACGACAATAAGAGTATAATATATTGAACAGTTGAGAGAAAGATAAAGTGGGAGCAATATATATTTATTGTTTATAATAAACTGTTTCACAGCATCTGTGTTGTAATCGGGTTTTGCAATTTGTAGAATTTATTGTTTGTTACAGGAAATGCTATGATTATCGGCGAAGAGAAAGTGAAATTATTTTGCCAAATCTTCTCAGTTCATAATACAGAATTAACTATATAATTTGTAGCTTTTATAAAGATGTGATGCGAAATAACTAAATAAGTAAATACGATAGCGTAAATGAATGGTTCAAAAATAGTAAAATAATTTCCTAGCAGTCATTATTTATCTATTTATATAGTATTGAATTTATTTTGATAGTTATTATTTATAACATACATACATTTTATAATAATCCCTAATTTAAAAAAAACATAATGTCAATATAGTTGACCATCTGGCTTATGCACCAGAGCATTGAGTTCTTTGAGAAATTATACAAAATAAATAGGTGCCATATTTTGATATTTGGCGAAAGTTGATCTATACATCGTTCCAGTTCACCATATTCAATAAATGTGTGAAAAGTTATCAAAACAATGTTTGAAATGTTGCTTTAAAATGCTTTAATTGATAATTTAGAAGAACGTTATAATTAATTTTTCAATAATGAAAGCCCTTAAGGCTATTCAATCAGAGTGTCTGGCCTCATTTGTGATTGGCGCTTAATATTCTAGTTTATTAACTGAGGGTCTTTTCATCACCAGCAAGCATTGTATCAATAAATATGGGAAATAAAATAAATACCTTGTCAATAAACAATTTTCATTGCCATTGCAACCACTACGTCTATTTATCGGCAAGAGTTTATTGGCCATTACTATATTGCCAAAATAATCAAACCATAAACCCAAGTGTGTTAATATTCTACAAAACCCCTGAGGCAGCCTCGTTTCACTGTCATGTTTTCACACAGTGAAGATGCTTCCCCCCTCCCACTATATAATTCCTTGTTTTCCCCTGGTTCTATTGTCCCCCTCCCCCCCAACCCCTATTTCCTTTCTGTCCGCCCTGCCAATCATTCACCCGGAAACCCTGAAACTCTGATGCAAATACCCGTCGTATATCTTGAAGGAGCGCGAGAATTATCTCTCTCCTGTTTTCGTATTGGTAGGTTGGTGGCATTGTGTAGTGTGGTGATGATGGTCCCGGCTCACAGTGGGGAGGTACAGAAGTTGGAAACCTCAATTAATATACTCTGAAACAAGAACTAGCGACAAAGATATAGAGCATTGAAGATAATAGAATATAGATGTAATAGATATAAGATAAATATGATCTAAAATGATTAAAATAAGATACATAATTATCTTTAAGAGAGGATACATATTATATTAATATGATGAATAATATAATAAAGGGAAGACACATATGCATTCTAAATAGAAGATAAATTTGATAAATAGAAGCGAAATATGTTTAAGCGAAGATAGACACAATAAATAGAGAATATATATGATCTTGAATATAATATAAATATTGTAAATATAGAATAAATTAATATTACATTTATAGGACGACGAGAAGATTAATATGATAGAGAAAGGTTTAATATTATATTAATATGATAAAGGCATAAATAAAGGCTACACACGATGAAGAGAAGATAAATATGCTAAATATAAGATAAACATGATATAGAGAAGATGGATATGATAAATATAAGTTAGGAAGTGTGTAAGGGACCTTGTCTATCAGCTGTTAATTTGATATTCCTGCGATATGATTGCTCTTGTATTTGTTCTTCCACAAACAAAATGTAACATATATTGATCTGTTTCTCTCGGTCTTCCCACCTGGAATAGAGACTAGAAACACTACCAAGTCCCTCTCCTCCCAGCCAGACGCAGGTGTGAGACCCTGTTTTGTCCCACCTGATCCGAAAAAAGGGGGAGAAGAAGGGCTACACGTAGGGCCTGGATATTAGCACACGTGAACAGACGAACTCCTTAAAGGCTAATGTCAATATGGGATGGAAGGGGACGCCAGAAAAGGCTAGTGTTTTTGCAGTTCTTATGTAAAACATTTTTGGCCAGAATAAATTAAAAATTTGTTCCAGTACAAATATAGAATTCAACTTTTTTTACATGGTGACCTTAAAATTTCTTTAATATCTATCAAGGGTGTTCTGGGATTTAATGACAACTTTTTCTCTTCATTTAAAAAAAAATATCTTCTAATGCCACTTTGCTCATGAAAGATATTCAAGAACTGTTGATATCAACATGTGAAGAAAATTAAGCTCTATGTTTGTACAGGAGCAATATTTTACTTATATTGGCCACAAAAAGAATTTGTCCCTAGAAACTGCAAAAAACTGGCCTTTTCTTACATCCCCTTCCACCCCACCTCAAGGAAAAGAAACCCTGTCATCCAAGCGAGCCACTCCAAAACCTCATAATATTTGGCGGATCAGACATTTATTTCAGTCTAGCAGTAATTTGAAACGTTATTAAATTATACTTTTATAGCTTAAAAGGGAGAGGGGGAGGTGAAACGTAATTTGATATTATATGTAATATTTATATATCTCAGTGAAATTAAAAAAAACTGTAAAAGTTAGAATAGGACTAGGACTAGTAAATATGAAAAAGTATATCATGTCAAAATCATTTAAACATAAATAATAAATTATTCATTAATAAAATATAAATAATTAATGGAAAAAATGACAATTTTGATCTCTTACCAACTTGGTAGAATTTGGTTCATATGTTGTCAGAGCGATTAGGAGACAGTCTTTTAGCCGCTTATTTCCCAGCGACTTCCGGGTGTTGCACTTGATAGCGTTCTTATATGAAAAGGATCATTCACACGCATACTGAGAACCGAACATATTTAATAAAACAAAAACAACCTTTTTACGTTTAGAAATATGCTTGAATCGATATCAATCCGAAACGGCACCATCTCTAAATTTTGAAAGTGGCCACCCAATGATGATGATGAGATGATGATGATGATGTCAGATCAATTATTTTAACTGAAAAGGTACTTCGTCAATTTGAGGTAGAAGTTGTGAACATTTCCCAGAATATTTTGTTCCTCAAATTGTATTTTCATAATCAAGCTTCCTTTTCTTACTACTCAAAGTAGAGTGTTCCCGTCTGGAAAACTTACAATAAGACTAATTACAAGCAAAGCATTCCACTTTTACCATAAATAACGCCAAAACAATAAGCCGGGCAAATATCAACTGGCGAGACATCGGCTGCTGTTGGGTGGAGGGGATAAGAGTGTGAGTCACTCTCAGCCACCTTGTAGCCCAGCCATCTGCATTGTTCAAGGTCTAAAGCAAGAATATGTGATATAGCTCAGCTGTTGTGTGTAGGCGCTTGGAGCGAGATATACCGGGTCAATAGTGGATGACACACGCTGCTGGAGGGTAAGCTTGCACTCCCTTGTAAACACACGATGTTAGTGGTGTTTGGAGGGAAATATACAGGGTATAGAGTGGGGGACACATGCTGCTGGAGGGTAAACTAGCACTCCCTTGTAAACACACGATGTTAGTGGTGTTTGGAGGGAAATATACAGGGTATAAGAGTGGGGGACACATGCTGCTGGAGGGTAAACTAGCACTCCCTTGTAAACACACGATGTTAGTGGTGTTGAGGGAAATATACAGGTATAGAGTGGGGGACACATGCTGCTGGAGGTAAGCTTGCACTCCCTTGTAAACACACGATGTTAGTGTGTTTGGAGGAAATAACAGGGTATAGAGTGGGGGACACAGCTGCTGGAGGGTAAACTAGCACTCCCTTGTAAACACACGATGTTAGTGGTGTTTGGAGGGAAATATACAGGGTATAGAGTGGGGGACACACGCTGCTTGAGGGGAAGCTTGCACTCCCTTGTAAACACACGATGTTAGTGGTGTTTGGAGGGAAATATACAGGGTATAGAGTGGGGACACATGCTGCTGGAGGGTAAACTAGCACTCCCTTGTAAACACACGATGTTAGTGGTGTTTGGAGGGAAATATACAGGGTATAGAGTGGGGGACACATGCTGCTGGAGGGTAAGCTTGCACTCCCTTGTAAACACACGATGTTAGTGGTGTTTGGAGGGAATATACAGGGTATAGAGTGGGGGACACACGCTGCTGGAGTGTAAGCTTGCACTCCCTTGTAAACACACGATGTTAGTGGTGTTTGGAGGGAAATATACAAGATATAGAGTGGGGGACACATGCTGCTGGAGGGTAAACTAGCACTCCCTTGTAAACACACGATGTTAGTGGTGTTTGGAGGGAGATATACAGGGTATAGAGTGGGGACACACGTTGCTGGAGGGTAAGCTTGCACTCCCTTGTAAACACACGATGTTAGTGGTATTCAGAGGGAGAGATACCGGATCTAGAGTGGGGGACACACGCTGCTGGAGGGTAAGCTCACACTCCCTTGTAAACCCACGATGTTAGTGGTGTTTGGAAGGAGATATACTCGGTTTTTTAGGGGACACACGCTGCTGGAGGGTAAGCTGGCACTCCCTAGTAAACACACGATGTTAGTGGTATTTGGAGGGAGATATACAGGATCTAGAGTAGGGGACACATGCTGCTGGAGGGTAAGCTCGCACTCCCTTATAAACACACGATGTCAGTGTGTTTGGAGGGAGATATACTGAGTTTATAGTAGGGGACACACTCTGCTGTGGGGTAAGCTAGCACGTCTTTGTAAACACACGATGTCAGTGAGGCCAAGGAGTGTGTAACACTGGGCTTGCAGCTTCCCCCACCATTGGTAAGTGACTGAAACTCTTTCTGCCCGTTCTAAGTCAGGCTCTTAATTATACCGTCTGAACTATACGGCGCATCTATCAGTGATATAGTAGTTGAACTTTCAATCCGCGGTACAATATGTGGAGCTTGGTGGGCCGGATGTTGCTCGCGGGCTGCCAATGGAATATTCTTACTGTAGAGCAATGATTCTAAAACTGCGGTCCGTGACAGTGTACCATGTGGGCCGCACATGGGACCACAGGAAAATGAATGGTATGACACAATCATGATTGTTTTTCCAAATATTCTATTATAGCTTAATACTATGTTTTCAAAAATAAGTAAAAACTAATAAGTTAATCTAATCTCAAATGATTTTTACCATACTATTAAATAAATACTTCCCAGATATCCATTTAAAACAAAATCTTACGCAAATTTTCGAAAACTACCCAACATTAAACTATTCTTTATTTATTGAGAGATTAAAACAAAATAACACCCCAAAGATAAACTTTTTGTCGGGAGGGAGGGGGGAGGGGCAATTATGGAGCATATAAAACGTAAAGATTTATCATAGTCTAGAGGTCAACATTTTTCACAGCTAGCATGTTTTTTCTCTTTATTAGAAAGAAAAATGTTAAATAGATCAAAAATAGTACAATGTTGACAGGCTATCTCCGTTAAGTCAAATATACTTTGTTCCACAAGTACGGTCCATCTTTCATTGGAAGAACCGACACACACAGACATTTTACTGTATTGTTAGTGTAAATTTCTTAGTTACTAGCAGATATACCCGGCGTTACTTCAAACAGGCATAAAAACATCTCTCCATTTTATTTATTCCTACCCAGTTTTTTAATAAAGTAAAAAAATCTAGTTAGAATTTTAAACTTCCAGTTTCGAGGTGCACATGTTTGTGTACAGGCGCTCCTAATTTTTAAATTTCAGCCCTCCGCATGTGGTAAATATCGCCAACGCTAATTACAAACAAATACACAAATCTTAATTTTATTAATATAGATAGATCCTATGTATCAAAAGTGACAAATCACACAATATGACTTGACTTGAAATTAGATGAAGTATCGTCTCTAGTGTCAGATAAAGAAAGCTATTCCCATTAAAATTGGACTATAAAATTGTATGAAAACAAAGTTGTGTAAATGTGCTGCTTTACTGTTTCATAAACATTTTCATAAGAAATTGTTCTGCTTCGACAAGTGAGAGATAGGTAGTATATTAAGGCGAGTGGTCCACGTCGGTTTAGGACAACTGGGCACCACATCTGGGCACCGTCAACTGGGTGCGGCCAACTGGGTGTTTGCGACTGAGCACTGGTAAGACTGAGTGCCAGTGTAAAAACGTAATATTTTTTTACTTAAATAGTCAATTTTGGAATTGTTTAAAAAAATATCATAATAGAATAAACCTAGTTTGTGTACATTTATAAAGTTAGACTACTTGATATTATAACATTTTGAAATATTATTATAACACAAAAAAACCATGGAAAATAAGAATTTTGCACAAACTAAACCAGTAAAGATTAATCTAACCTAACCTAAGCTAACTTTACAATTATAACATTTAAAAAAATTGACCCTGGCATTCAGTCTTTCCAGTGCCCAGTTCGAAAGCGGTCAGATAGTGATGGCCAGTTGTCTGTATCTGTATCCACGTGTGCATCGGACTCTTCTTATTGATTGGTACAATATTGGAGAAAGTTTGGGAAACAATACTGCATAGAACGAGCTCTTAGGAAGTGGGAACGACTTACTCCTCCTAGACCACACCCACACGCACTCAAGGGCTCATTGCGGATCTAGCTTACATCCCGAGTCACCATTATACAATATATAAATTATATAAATAGGTTAAATTTATCAATGGCTTTAAAAAAAAACATTCTTTCTTTATCAATGACTCAATACTTTTAATGCGAAAATATTCTTAAACCATTCTATGAAAAAAAAAAAAGCAGAAAAGTGCACTATAACTTATTAAAACACAAGATTCAGGCCTCTAAAAAACAGTCAATACTGCAAGAATTCATCTTATTTATAATATACTAGCATTTGCCCACGGATTCGCTCATATCTTTGAAACTTAATATTAATTATAAATCCTCTTTATTCCCTATCCCGTGAAAATTTCAAAATTTCGGCCTTATTCCTAGTTTGCATCATAAAGGAACCTCTGTGAAAAAATTCAGCTTTCTAGGTTCAAGGGTTTGGGCTAGACGTTGATGAGTCAGTCAGTGAATCAGACTTTTATTTGTATATAAATAGATTTAGCTCAGATAATTAATCACTTTGTTGACAGTCAAGCTGACACTGAACATAGAATTATATTTTAAATAGAAATACCTAAAGTGCTATACTATGTCAAACCAACAAACTTTTTGTGAACTCTATTGTTCCTATTTGTTTGAATTGTGGTTTCCATGGCAACTTGAAATTATTCCAGATGCAAACCACTGCATAGTTTCGTTCAACTTATGGTCTTTTAAACAGATGTATAAATATAATGCAATAAGCTGAATATACACACATCTGCAAAGAATGTAACTGGTCATGCTAATAAAATAAAAAATAATTTTATATCTAATAATTTTAAATTCTAAACAAGTTCACAACAGTGCGAGTATTTTGTAAGAATCATTTTCTGACGAATGTTGAGGTTACTGAGATTTACAGATTTTATATATTAATTTAAACTTGAATTTCTTTTAAAATAATTATATATTAATTTTCTTACTGCTGTTCTTTTTTGTATCCTTATAAGTTTGAAGGAATTTTAAATTAAAACTCAACTTTTGTATTTACTGTGATTTTCAACGGAAGTAAACTAAAGTCTCTAAAGAAGAAACATTACACATACAAAAAATGTATTTTGTATTTCAGGAATCTCCTCTAAGCTATTTTGAATAAAATGAGACAACCTTCAAAAAAGAGGTAGCATTGTTCTTCATTATCCTTAAATTAAATATTCGGAATGTGGATGTTTGCTGTTTTATATTTTTTCATGTTCCGTATTTTACTCTGAGGGGGAGATAGCTGCTTATTATTTACACTAATGTAGATAGAAGGTAGAATCTAGAACAAGGAGTGTGGGGAACAATTATTCAGGAAGTGCTAGTTCAGTCAGTATACATGGCTTGAATTCAAAACCCACCCACTTCAGTGGCCGAATGATCTAAGGCAGCTCTCATATTAAACCATGGGGTGGGTTTTTATGCTTATTTTACCACCCCCAACCTATAGATAGCAGCTTTCAGCCCGCCAGGGCGCCATTGTAATTCTGTGTGAGTTTTGTTATACGTTCTATGTCGTGTCCGTTTTCGAGAACCCTTCGGGGCTGGTGTTAACTGTCTGTCCCTAATGTTTCTCGTGTTTTATTCATGTTATTTATATATATATGTGTGTGTGTTTAAAAAAATTGTTAATAAAACTCTTACAAACAAACAAACATATTAAACTGGTCTGATGATGACGGGAATATCGTGGTTCTAATCCAGGTCATGTCTACTGAGGGAGTTTCTTTTTACAAAATAGTGCCTCACTCTACTTTCACGCAGATACAAGTAGATTACCTGTAAAAATGCTCTCTTCCTTATCCTTATCCCATTAATTTAGTTATCATATATGCGAATAACCTGAACAGGTAGTAGACGTGGTGATACAAAATAATGATTAAAAACCTGATCTCATAGTCACCTTAGACCATACGGCCACAATCGTGAGTTTTATTTACTTGAAATTCATCCTTATCATCTCTTGCCCTCAGTTTAGATTATTTAAGAGCGTGAGATCCCGTTTTGACATAAAAATGAACGAATATAAACTATATTGTTTGAGTTAGACCTTTAAAAAAATTATTACTTGTATATTTAAACGTAGTTTTTTTTTATAGAGTTATACCACTTTTAAACTTGCTAGCCCAGATATTTTCAAAGTTGGTTGAATCCCCTCTGATTAAGTTCGGTTCGTCCTTAAAATTTAAAATCAGGGGAAAACCATTGTTTCATTCTCCTGAAATGTAATTCAGTTTGTCTACAATTTAAAAAGCTTGTGAAGTAAGGAGTTATTATTAAATCGGGCTCTTGATAAATTATTCCGAAGGAAATTTCAAACAGAAAATATAGAAGATCATCAAATTATTATAATATTTCTAATAATATATACACTTAACTAACAAATTAATTTATTTCTAAACTTTTATAACTCAATATTAGAATTTTATTTATTTTTTTGTCCTATACTTGTTCTGAATCAATGATTGCCGCCAGGACCAAAATACGTTATTTTTCCACCGGTTGGCTCAAATACACCGTTCTAAAAACTCATGTTTACTTTCTCACACAGAGAAAGTACAGTAATCATGAACCAATTTCTACTTCAAAATTATAAGGACTACTGACGTTTTATGTGACCTAAAAAAAAAGTATTTAATAATTCTGTATGCCCCCCATCTGTTTGTGTGTCTATCTTTACCTGGGATTACAAACGAAACGGTTTGGTGTATTTTGTTTACAATGTATTGGATATGTGGATTGTATAAGGTTATGATTAAAGGAAAAATCGGATTTTGATCTTATCCCTAAATTTAGGGTAGCTTACTAATAATTGAGTTTGGAAGATTCTACATTTTTTGAAAAGGTTTCTAACGATTTGTTCAAATTGGATATGTGGGGTGTGCTTACATGATAAATATCGTATGTTTGTTTTTTGGAAGGAATTTAATCTAATGGTAGTTTATTAATGAGTAACGACCAATTTTTTGGAAAACTGGAAATATTTCTAAAATAGCTCTAGCGATCTGGTCCAAAATTGGCGTTTTGGGAGTGTATGTATTTCTCTTGCCCTAAAAATATTCATATAAGGGTGGTGCACCGATATTTAATTTTTGAAAAATTGAAGTAATTATTTAAGAAAGAAAATACGATCAGGTCATTCCTTTTGTTTTTTAATGCTGTAAACCACATTCATTCGAACTTCATTCCTTTTATATACGTTTAAAAGCGTTAAGTTAAATATGAAAAAGATCAAACTATTAAAAAAATAATTTTTAGTCACGTTCAAATTTTAATAAAAACATAAATCGAATCCAATCAGAATTAGTACACATATAACCATGTTTTAATATAAATCTGGTTATATATACGTTTTACTTGTCCACATATGTGACGTAGAGGGACGTTTTGTGAAGTGGAATAACTAGAAATTGATATTTGTTTTTCAACGGATTGTGACTGATTCAAATCTAGTTGAGTTATAAAAGGCTTCACACACGTTTTTCCAACCAGCCAATACATTTGTGACCAAACAACTCTTCCGATATTTGCTAGCACCACATATTACTACCCGTTAGAGCTATACGCCTAGGTACTAATTACACTAATATGTTAGGGATTATAAAGGTCGAATTTATAGAAAGTGTACCTGAATTTGTGTGGAAGGAAAGTGGAAGACCATTTATGTAAAACCACTCTCAGTACACCAGACTGGATTGACCCCAGATCTCCCTGTCTTCGACAGTCTAATTTATTGTGAGAGTAGTGACTTAGATCATGTGGCCACCAATGTGGGAGATTTTATTATTAATTGGAACTAATATTTTTTTATCTAGTTGCCTCCAAAATACTAAAGTAGATATATTGAAATTGAATAACTAGACTTTAAACCCCAAAAAATTGTTTTTTATTCTTAGAAAATACAACTAACACTTAAGATTAAATTATTCTAATGATGTATAAATGTCAAATTTTAAATAAAATATTCATATAGAGCTTATGTTAATCAGTGAATGTATTGATACTATTATGAAGATATGCCCCTGAAGACATAAGCTAGTGGTTCAGCTCTCTAAAAATCTGTTAGCTTTGGATTTGAATAAAATTGACCAAACATCTAATCTACTACAAATCCTGTTATTTGGACAAGCAGTAAAATTAACCGAGTGGATTTTTCCCCTGAGTATGACGAACTGCAACGAACTTGAACCACACATTTCTAGTTTTTTGGAATGGTGAGTGCTATTTTACAACACTAACCCTCTCCCCCCTTCAATAACATGTATACATTTATTTACTATTCAGAGCCTTCAGGAGAAAGTAAAATCTATTTTATTATGCATTTAACGCTATTTAGCACACGAGATCACGAAGGGCTCCATTAAATTAGTAACTTTGATGAAAGTGGACATAAACTTAACAATAACCCAACTGGATATTCTCATTTAGAGTCTGGTGCCTCAGCGCTCTCTTCCCGGGTTGTATTTAGTTAGAACTCGCCTGTCTCAAGTTTTGTTTAGAAGTTACTAGTCAATACGGCTGTCAAGATTTTAAAACCCACGAATGTCTCACCTTGCATGAAGAACAATGTAATAATAATATTGTTACATTCGAGAACTTTTGAGAACTGATTTTCTCGAGAACAACTTTTAATTATTAATCAGCGGAACCTGTCATGTTGTTTTTAGAAAATAAGCACACTTGGATTTTGTATTTCAGAGGAAGCGTCTTTCCTAGCTCCTTATTCCTAAATTAAAAGTAAATAAACTCTCGGAAATTCACAAGGGCGTGTAAAAACAAACGAAAAACACCACATGCTAACAAATTAGAAATACGCCAAAAACTTGAAGTATTTGAGATTGCTTTTCACGTGATCAGTTAAAAGACAGAGTTATTTTACAAGAGTTATATTGTGTGAAGGGCTACATATAACAGGTGTAACTTTCTCTAGAATCGTTAAACAAAATAATTGTATAATTATTGTGAATTAAGAGGCATTAACGCTATAGTAGCCGAATAGTCTAAGGCACTACTATCGCAATGGATAAGACTGCCGATGATGGGTAGATCGGGATTTGATCCCTGTTAGAGTTACTGAGGGTGGTTTATAAATGGTTTACCACACACACTCTCTCTCTACATGCAAATGCGGGTACACCTCCTCTAGCCTTCCTAGCCCATTTTAATAATTAATACACATAATAGTAATTAATTTGAGTAATTAATATGCGTACAACCCGAATCGGTAGTAATACGTGGTGCTAAAAAATGGCCTCAAGTATAATAATAATAATTATTATTATTATTATTTTATCTAACGCCATGTTTAGTAACGGTAGCTTAGAGGAATTGTTCCCGCACTCACGTTGAGGGATATTGGGAAAAGAAAAAAAACATATCTCATTACACTCGACCAGGATTGAAACTTCCATCTTTCCGCCACCTGGGAAATAAGACAAGACAAGACTGACGCTTTTACTTAGAAATACACCGGTGCGGGTTTTTACAAGTAGTCGTGTGAGCCTAAAGGGGAATTTTCAAGTTATTTTGAAGTAGTTTATATAAAGTTAAATAAACAAAATTATTTAGGTCCTAGCTGTAATCTAATGAACACAAATAACAAGTAGGCTAGTGTGGTTAGAAATTTTAATCTATCGGATGGCTGTGTCTGCGCACGGACTTAAGGGTTTTATGTGGATATACTGCATCGCTTCCAATCTATTCGCTTCCGATAACTTAGTTCCTTATTGGTCCCGACCCAAACATTGCGGTGTTATTGGATATCTGAATAGCTGCTCTTTACCGTTGTATGAGTTCAGCATATTTCTGGCTGGCTTTTCGGTGAGTCTAGGCAGATATTGTGATATTTATAGAATTTTTCAAATTCAATCCTTATTTTATTCATCAACACTGTAATAAAATGTAAGTATTATTAGTTAACTCAATATATCTCGATGAGAGATGTAGATTGAAACTAAAACAAGCACCGTACAGCGACGAAATTATACTTGGTAGAATTTTTCGGGCGCAGTGGATCGTACACAAAATGGCGTCCCCCCTTCCCCCCCTTGCCGCACACGTGGCACGGTGTGCTATCTGAATTAATGACGAAATTTTATTCCCTCAGATATCGAATGCTATCAATTTGGTTTGACTACCTTTAATACTTTTTAACTACTTAGCCAAACCTTATAGAATGATTTCTTTACGCTCAACTCTTCGTTCTGTACCCTCTTAGTACTGTTCTGAATTTAAAGACGTATTCACATCAAAAATGTCCTGATTTTTCAGTATATTACTATTTAATTACATTAATAGGGTTTTAATAGGTGCAATCTATAGTAAATGTGATCCGCCTCGGTGGCGTAGTTGGCTAACGCGCTTGTCGTGTTTTTCTCGACTGCTGAGGACGGGGAGATCGAGGTTCGAATCTCGGTCGGGTGAACTGGGGGGGTTCCTAAATGGTTTTCCACTCTCCCTCCATGCAAATGCGGGCTCACTTCCTCTAATTAAACCTTCTCAATTCCTAATCCATTAGTGTAATTAGTACTTAAAGCGTATAACCCGAACGGGTAGTAAGACGCGGTGCTAAATATAAATATAATATAGTAAATGTGCCTACATTAACTTGGATGAGAGCGAGAAATCATTATATAAAACCAACCTCAGAATACTCGATCGGGATTTGAACCCCAACTTCTTCATCTCCAGTAAACCAAATTAGACAAGCTTGACGTTTCAACCAACCGATACGGCTAACGTCATTTTATAAACAGTGTTGTATTATACTATCCTTTGTTTTAATTTTTGTATACAATCTCTCAAATTAATCTCAATAAATTTAAATGTAAGAATGAAGCTCATCGGCGCCTTCAAGTCTTGTCTGTTCCACCCGAAGAAACCAAAATGTCTCTTGAATTATAGAATAGCCTCCCGTAAGAAGTTGTCGCAGCAGTCGTTGGAAATGAACATTATTTGAGTGAAACGTTGACTGGAAGCTAATAACTTTAATTGCCTGGAAGCTGGAAGGAAAGTGATCGAGACTTAGTAGGAATAATTTAGAATATGGAGATCAAACTTGTTCATCCAATTAACAGATTGAGATGGGACAAAAGTCCAGGAAAAGATGTGAGGAGAATATTCCTGGCTTTAAAGGGAGTCAGATTTAAATTGATAATAATAGGAAATGGAGAAGGAAGAGGGTAAATAACCACATAAAGAGATTGCCATCTTCCATTTATATTAACTGTGCGACAGCTTCTTTGTAAACTATACTCTTCAACCCATTTCTTTATTATATTAGACTACATACAAGTTTCCCTGTCTGTGCATTAGGCTTGGTTGAAGATAATCAGTATGTGGAGTTTTAATTAAACAACAACAACAACTACTACTACTACAACTACAACAACTACTACTACTTTTACTACTGTTACTATTACTACTACTACTATTGCTACTACTACAACTACTACAACTACTACTATTACAACTGCTGCTACTACTACTACTACTACTACTACTACTAAAATCACCATCACTACTACTACTGCTGCTGCTAATACTACAACAACTACTACTGCTACTATTGCTACTACTGCTACTACTACAACTACTGCTACTACTACTACTACTGAACTACTACTACTACTACTACTACTACTACTACTACTACCACACCACCACCACTACTACTACTACGGATGCTACTACTACTAACTACTACTACTAATACTGCTACTACTACAACTACTGCTACTACTACTACTACTGATACTACTACTACTACTACTACTACTCCACCACCACCACTACTACTACTACTACGGATGCTACTACTACTACTACTACTACTACTAATACTGCTACTACTACAACTACTGCTACTACTACTACTACTACTGATACTACTACTACTACTACTACTACCACCACCACCACTACTACTACTACTACTACGGATGCTACTACTACTAACTACTACTACTACTAATACTGCTACTACTACAACTACTACTAATACTGCTACTACTACTACTACTACTACTACTACTACCACCACCACCACCACTACTACTACTACTACTACTACTACTACTACTACTACTACTACTACTACGGATGCTACTACTACTACTACTACTACTACTAATACTGCTACTACTACAACTACTGCTACTACTACTACTACTACTGATACTACTACTACTACTACTACTACTACTACTACTACTACTACCACCACCACCACTACTACTACTACTACGGATGCTACTACTACTAACTACTATTACTACTGCTACTACTACTAGCTCGTGTGGGTCGGACGTGTCTGTTCAGCTCCGTCTGGCCTGTGTACTATGTATAGCTGATACAGTCGAAAGCGTCAAGTGGTAAAATTGTTAAAACTAAGTTTACTTATTTGCGTAATAAATTATTCACTATGTAGAAATGTGGTAGATGTGATGAAAATAGACCTCCAGACGGGGATTGTGTAAAGTGCCACAATTGTGAAATCTACTATTATTACGAATGTTCCTGGCTATTTGAATTGACACATCGAAGAATGACACTAATAAGGTAAAAGTCATGGAAGTGCACATCATGTAGATCTAAATCATCATGCTCTACAGATATTAAAATTGATGAAGACCTCAAGACATCAATACAATTGATGAGAGAAGAACAAAAGCACTACTACGAAAAACTAGGAAATAACATGTCCAAACTATCTGATTTCTATGATGATATGAGAAAGGACATGAAAGAACTGTTAGACAATAATAGGGACTTAACAACAAAAATAAACGTATTATACGAGGAATGGAAGCAAAAAGACAAACAAATTCAAGATATTGAAAAACGACTTAATAAAATTGAACATTACTGAAGAAATATTAACTTAGAAATTCATGGATTCGAAACGCCCACACCTCAAGACTTGTGTACAGTCATGGAAAACATCGCTAAGTGTTTAGAACTCCCATATGAAAAAATTATATTGAGATAATACATCGTCTACTTCATAAGAGCCAAAATTTACCACCGTCAGTGATTGTCCAATTTTCATCTAAAACTGTAAGAAGCGCATGGCTAGAAAAAAAGCACCAAATAGTTACCAATAAAATGGTGATTGAAAAGGGGACAGAGAGGCGTATCTACATCAACGAAAACCTGACCCCATTTAACAAAAATCTACTGTGGCAAGTTAAAAACAAATGCATGGAAAATTACTATACATATGTATGAATAACGAATGGTAAGATATATGTGCGCAAGAGTGATGGTGAAATCAGCTTAAAGTTAGAGGCAGGTGTCCTAATTAAAATTAATAACAAAATAAAGTGTGCCCCTTTAGTTTAAATTAGCATTTTTTTTGTTTGTTTTGTAATATATTATTAATATGATCAAGAAAATTGAAAGTGACGATAGTGGGGTAAAAAAAAAAAAAGAATACAACTATTAAATAAACAACCGACGCAGAAGAAAGTGAGGCAAATGAAGATATAACAACTATTGAAGAGATATTAGAGCTATACAGTGTCAAGAATATGATCCCAATGAATGTTCCGAACTAATAGCAGGCAAGGTACAGAGTAGAAATAATCTTTATATTATTCACCTTAATATAAGATCCATAAACAAACATTTTGATGAACTTATCACTTTACTGGGAAATGTTTTTGGTAAAATATACATTATAGTGCTTACAGAAATAAAATAAGATGATATGCTGGTTATTCAATATAATATGGATGGTTATAATAAATGCTGGGACAATAGTCCCAATAGCTATAGGGGAGGTATAGTTCGTACTATAGAAATAGCCTTCAGACAAACATTAGAAAATAAAAAGATACTTTGTGAATATAAATTAATTAAAATTAAGTTAAGTGATAACTCCAAAATTAATATTCTATGTATCTACAGATTGCCAAAGTGGGATAAGTACACTTTTATTCAGAATATTAGTGATATAATTAAATTAGTTCCATTAAATGAACAAATAGTTTTGGTAGGTGATATAATATAAACATATTAGATGCAAATGACATTACAATAGAAAGTTATAAAAATATGCTTGATTCTCATGGCTTAGAATGTATAATTAATAAAGTTACAAGGGAAGACTATTGGAAAGTAGGGTGGTTAAATCGTGCCTGGATCATATATATTTTCGAACAACCAGACAAATAACAAGCAGTATAATAAAGTATAAAATTACTGATAATTATATAGTAGCATTAAAAATTGAATCCAACCAAAATAATTATGCTTATAGTAAAACTAAAAAATAGTTCTATTTTATTGGATAAACTTGATGAAAATTTAGTTAAAATTAAACTTGAAAACATTAATTGGGATGAGTTACAAAATCAAGAAAATGTTGAATCATTATATGCAAACATTGCTGAGATATTAATGGCATTTATGCTAGCTTCAAATATAAATATAATCCTGTTGGAAAACGCATACAAAAGAAATGGATAACACCAGATTTGGTCGGAGAAATGCGTCACAGAGATAAATTATTTAGGAAGTGGAAAAGTTTCAAATCTGCAAATCTGCAAATGCCTATAAAATAGGGTAAGAAATAAAAAGAAACTTTGTCAATAAATTAATTTTTAGGAAAATAAGTTATATTATCAAACTGAACTAAACCAAGTGAGTATTAATATTAAGAAAACATGATATAAAATAAATGAAATTCTGGGTAGAAAAAGTAAAATGACAATTGATGAAGTAATAAATACACATTTAGACAAAATTCAGAAAATTGAAAATATTGCAAATAATTTTGGGGAAATATTCAAAAACCAAGTCACACAACTACAACATACTTGCAATATGCAACTAGACAAAACGACTACCAAATTCAAAGTATGTTTATACCTAGGGCTACATGTTCCAAAATAAAATACATTAATGATTAATTAGATATAAATAAAAGCCAGGTGAATTAAATACTTGAAAACTATCAACAGCCAAATTGCACCGTTGATAAAAAAAACTAATTAATTTAAGTATACAACAGGGTGTAAAGCCGCAAAAACTTAAAATCGCAATTATTAGACTAATTTATAAAAAAAAGGAAGCACTTAGATGATAGAAATTAAAGACATATAGCAATTCTACCAGTTTTAGACAAAATAACGGAAAGATACGTTGTCAACTACTTGATAAATTATTTAGATAAATAATTGACCAAAGACAATATGGATTAAAAAAAAGGTACGGAAATATTTTTACACACTTTTACTAATCAAATTATAAAGAAATCAAACGAAAAAAACCCCACATAGCTAGAGCATTTATATACATGTCAAAAGCGTTTGATACGTAGATAAAGACATTTTACTAGAATAACTGTATAAAATTGGTATCAGAGGTAATATTTATGAATGGTTTAAAGATTACTTAACAAATAGGAAAATAATAGTTAAAATAAATAATATAAAAGTGAAGAATTTAGTATAAATATTGGAGTACCACAAGGCTCTATTCTTGGGCCAATACTATTCTTAATCTACACAAGAACATTGTCAAACTGTTTACAGAACTTTCGGTATATTTATTTTTCCTGACGATCCAATGCTGTATGCGGTGCACAAAAATGTAGATAGAGCTAAACAAATGTTGCAGGAATACTTTAATGGGATACAAAACTGGACTCATGATAATAAATTAATAATCAACATGAAAAAAACGCAAACTATGCATATCAGACTACCAAATGTTATAAAGTATAAATTAGATATAAAAGGTCATAGCTTAGATTGTTTACATAATATAAAACTGTGTAATTGTTTAATATTTACGCAAGTTGATACTATCTTGGACTAACGAATGATTCTCATGTGAAATGGAATACTCACAGACATAATGAGTAGGAAGCTAAGAGCGGGAATTGTTAATATATGTATACTAAAACAATATGTTACATTTGATATTCTAAAAATAGTATATCATGCCCTAATAGAATCACACTTAGGCTATGGTATTACTTCATGGGGAAAGACAAGTGATCTATATTTAAATCAATTAGAAAATATTTAAATTAAAGTTATTAAAATATTGAGTGAAAACATCAATAGTACAAAAGTCATAACTAGGGAGCGGAAACCATTGACAGTAAAAAAACATGTATAACTATAAAATAATAATTGAGTACTACTATTCAGAAACATTTAAAGTAAGACAGGCTCATAGTCACAACACCAGGAAACAGAGTACAAAATACCTTTATATATAAATAAATACGGAAAACAACACATGGAAATATTAAGACCAACACTTTTTAACATGACTAATTGGCTTACAGACGTAATGAAATAATAATACTAGAGTTACCAATATGACAAATAAGCTATGAAAGGGATTATAGACTGGTTTTGGAATATAAAATAAAATACAAAATGTAATAGATTTAAGGAACTAAATTAAGTATTAGAACTATGTTAGGTGTAAGAATAGACTTAGAGGAATGAAATGTATTTACTATATATTTACACTATTACATGTATATATGTATGTATGACATTTTATGGTGAGGCACCAGCTAACAAGCACACATTGTGCTTAGCTGGATCTTGGTTTAATGATTAAAAATATGTATTCCTGATACAAAAGACTATACTACTACTACTACTACTACTACTACTATACTACTATTACTACTACTACTACTACTACTACTACTCTACTACTACTACACTACTATTGCTACTCTATTAGCTACTGCTACGCTACTGCACTGCACATGTACTGTGCTATGTACTGTACTGCTATGCTAGCTGCGTGTGTACTGCTACTAATGCTACTGCTACTGCTGCTGCTGTGCTACTGATGCTACTGCTACTGCTACTGTACTGCTACTGCTACTACTACTGTGCGCTACTACTACTACTACTACTACTACTACACTACACAACACTACACTCCCTACTACTACTACTACTACTACTACTAAACTAACTTTCATACAATTTTAGTGCTCATCGGGCTAACTTAACCTACTCCCACACATGCTGTTTTTACTAGGTATCTACTATTTCTAGTTCTACGTTATGTAGGCAGATAAAGAGCAGGATGAAAAGCGGATTAAAGCCCATGAAATGGAATTTTTGATAAGTACAGTACCATAGTAGTAACAAGAGCGGATAGGATGAGAAATGAAAGGGTGAGAAGAGAAGCGAGTGTAGGACATTATAGATAAGGTACGAATAAGGTGGTGCGACCGTGTGAGGAGAATGGAGGAGGAGAGGATACCAAAGAAGATGTTGGATATTGAAGTGGGGAGGGCAGGAGGCCAAGAGGAAGACCAAGGAACAAGTGGCTGAAGGGAATGCAAAGAAGTGTGGAGGAGAGAGGAGAAGACTTGTTCATAGTGGAGAAATAGAGGTGGTGTGGAGAAATTATAAGTTGGAGAGAACTATGCTTTAAACAAACCTTGACAGTGGCTAGAAGCTGCTCATGATGAGGATGAGGCTGATTTCTCTTTCTAATGAGCCCCCACCTGCCGTTCGCAATGTAATACAACTTCATATACGGAGTATTTCTCATGACAATCCGCTGAAGTTATAGTTCTCTATGACTCTCGTCAGTACAGTCTCTAAAATAAATTGTATTTGGTAGGAGAAATGAACTGTTTGGGCCATTTTGAATGGTGTGTAGCCTACTTCCTTTTTATGAGATGCTTTTAAACTAAAAGAGTTACCGCAAAGATAAAAACTATGAGGCGTGTAAAGAGAGCGAAAACAAGATAAAATTAACCTTGCGTTGGTAATGACATAAAAAAAAAATTGACAATATCACAACAGAAAGGCGACTTTTTTTGGCCACAATTTTTGTAATATTGTTGGATTTTTATGGGTTGTTTTTTCACATCGGGCTGAACTAAGTCGTAAATAAATAGCTTTAATGGTTCGTACGCCATGAACCCGTTTTTATCTCTTTTCAAAAATAACAATAGGAAAAATGAATTAACTGATATATAGAGACATAAACGATTTAATTGACGTTGTTTATAGTTAAGTAACGTTTAGAAAATTCCTTTATCACTCCTGCAGGGTGTCCCACGTAAAGTAGCCCACATCCATACATTAAAAACGTGCAAAGGAGCACGGGGAATACTGATGTGTGTGTACCTACTGATTACAGAATATGCTGAAAATGAGTGCCTTTACAATCTATATTGTGCGCAGTTCAACATGTTCAGATACACCCGACGCCATTCGTGACATTTCGATACGCGTACGTTTGGAGCCGGGCTACTTTTACGTGGGACACCCTGTATGCCTCCTCTCTATCCTGCTCGTGCCATGATTTGTATGGGTAACATAAAATTTTCGATGTAAAAAAGTTTATCGTTTCTGTTATACTGTTTCAATTAAACTGCGCACGTATAATAAATATTGTTGATTTAAAAAATAAAGTTTGAATTCAGTTTTTTGTGTACATTAAATTTTATTTTACAAATAAATACAGGCAAATCCCTATTTTTAAATGTTTTCTCCTATATCTGTAAGCCTACGTGTAAATGATTTGGACAAAACTAAATTTGTTGGAGAGGTGAACACCCTTAAAGAGTCCGTTCCAAACCTCCAAACTCTTTTCTTAGTTGTTGATTAATACTATTGAAGCCCACATGATTAAAATAAACACATACCTAGACAAAAAAGAAATGAGAATAACGATAAAGTGAAACCCGCCTAGGTGGCGTAGTTGGCTAACGCGCTTGTCGTGTTGAGCTCGACTGCTGATGACGGGGAGATAGAGGTTCGAATCTCGGTCGGGTGAACTGGGGTTCCTAAATGGTTTTCCACTCTCCCTCCACGCAAATGCGGGTTCACTTTCTCTAATTCAACCTTCCGAATTCCTAATCCATTAGCGTAGTTAGTACTTAAAGCGTATAACCTGAACGGGTAGTAAGACGCGGTGCTAAATATTATTATATTATTATTATTAAAGTGAAAATTCTTAAGACACCTTAAGTGATTTGTGAAGTTACGTCAAAATTAATCAAGGTAACCCTAGAAGTCGTTGTTAATTATATTTTTTTATCAGATTTACATATTTCTATTGATTTGGGAATCTCACTTTAGACCTACACTGGTGTCCATAGGGTGTTAGGCGTCAGGCTCACAATTACTGGACTTATCGTGATGAGGATCTAGAAGCTTGAATCTTAACCTGGTACATTCCTGATTATTCTTACAATTTAAATTATCCCTGCATATTTTTAATCCTCACTCTATGCTCAAGTCACTGCATTCTTTACTTACCATCTTTAAATCTTTTTATAAGGCCGTTACATAAACGTTTAGATAAACCAATAAAAGTTAAAAATATCACTTTAGGTGACAGGCAACTTACGTTAAATTTGTGTTCGTTTACAAGTTAAATATAAAGTAAGATTTTTTTTAAAGATGTGTGTCTATAAAGAATATCCCCGTTCATTTCGTTGACATTATATAAATCTAATTTTTCACAAAGGTTATTGTTATATATTTAGTAGGATAATTAATTTTCAAATATTCTGACACCTTAGCTAAGTCAATGATGTGTTTGTCTATTGAGCTAAGGGTCCTGAGTTCGATTCCTGGCAGAGCCGAAATGCTTATCATTGGTTAAATGTGGTTTTAACCTTTCACATTGATGAATTAACGGCTGAGTTCTGAGTGTGGTGTCTGCTTTAGATTTAAGTTAGTTTATAATTCATGTGCTGATATAATCACTCGGTTAAGAAAATGCACGATAAATACCTCAAATAAATGAAAAATGGGAATTTTAAAAATATGCTTGGATTGTTTCCGTCGACTGCGCTACGGGACTGCCTGTGCTTCATATTTCAAGAGCATGTCAGCTCATTATGATGAGTACATCATTATTGATATTGTTTAGCAGGTACATCGAGTACTCTTCTAATTAGGCACATGAAGGGGTTCTAGAAGACAGCCGATACATGTAGAGCACGCAGACTCTCAATGATACAACATTTAATTGAAACAGTCTGTGTTCCTGTCTCTTGCAAGTGGTGTTTGTATCACCGCCATAGTATGTAGAGGAAGATCCTGCTCGAGATGAAATTGTCTGTCACAATGGGCGGAGAAGTTAACGGTTTGTCAGCAGAATACTGAATGTTTATTTCTCATAAGGAAGGAATAATTTATATCCATGTTGACGCTGGCTGGCCTCCCTGGTGGACGTTTTGGTACTGGTATTAAGTTTATGGTGCTTTATTAAGGTGGGAATGTAGGGCACGTGAGAAAAGGCCAGTGTTTTTTCAGTTTTTATAGCAAAACATTTTTTTGACGAAAATACATAAAATAATAGTCTCCCATTTAGTTTCTAGATATTTTAAAGTTATGATTATGTCGGTATGCCTTTGTCTCGGTGGTCACATGGTCTAAACACGTCAGGCTATTATTATTATCATCATGAGCACCACGTCTTACTACCCGTTCGGGTTATACGCGCTTACGCTAATGTGTAATGGTAGAGTGATTGTGAGATGAAATGGAGGACCTACAGTTTAACGTGGAATCCGAACCACGGTGGAGGCATGGCCTTCCACACATTCACAAGTTGTGATTAATACACGTCTTATAAAAGGTGAAGAAAGGGTGGGTTTTTGGCAAACAGATATTTTTTGTGCCGGGACCGAGGATTGAAACCCGGACCCACAGCACAGAAGTCCGACACCGCCAGGTCACCATGTCAAGTTATCAATATACGGGATTGTGCATGACGTAGAGGACGAGGTTTTGGTCTCAGATGAGTTAATTGGCGATGGTTTTCCACGTGTACTTTATCACTGTGGTTTTCCCACTCCTTCTTAACGCTCATGTGGGTGCATTTAATCTCTTAATCTCTACTCCTTGAATTAAGCTGCAAGTATCCCTAGCATTGAATGCACTTACTAAACAAATGTCTGTATGAAAGTCAGGATGATGCATATAATATTATACATAAGATAAATTAAAACAACATTTTTAAAACAGTCCAATGCTAGCTCTTACTGTCATTAAATTCCCAAATTCGAGAACGTTCTGTGACTTAATTAAGAGAATATTTGACCATAGTACATTGTTTTCAGTGAACCAGCTTTTATTTTGATTAATAATATTATTAAATTCAACACAATGATTACTAAAGTCATAATTAAAAAGGTTGATGCTGTAAAGCTTGTTTAGAGTAAGTTCAGGTACATTGGTAAGGAAAAGGGACTTGAAAAACACAATGACAAATCATATGTGGAAACCACTTCCCAAAGTGGGTGTCACGAAATTATTGACGTTATGTTATTGTTGACAAAAAATAGTTAAAAGTTGTTTAGTTCAATATCAATTTTTAAATTGAATTAGAGAAAAATGTTAAAAAGCTTTTAATATAGCTATATTAATTTCAAAGAATTGAATGACATAAAATCAATGAACCTAGTAATTAATGAGAGTTTTGTCGTTCCTTACAAGAACTTCTTGTTCAATTGAGAGAAGTATTCTGCTTATGCTCGAGTGTCCTGTAATGTGGTCAACAGAACGCCAGTCTATTGCGAGTTTGACGCCTCAGATCATATGGTCACCAGTGAAGTGAGAGTAATATTATTATCTTTGAAAGATAATGAGAAACAACTGTTAATCGGGTTTACACCGAATGCTTGCTCTCCAGGGGTATAAAATCCTCATTAAGCCTCACAGACAAAATAATTGTTATAATTTATTACTATTACTGTAACGTCCCTATCCTACTTCTGACAAAACTGTGTAATGTCACTGGTTTTATCTGAGTGCCCGGTAGCCAACCCTACTACAGCACCACCGGGGCACCGTAGGGACTTGCATGGTTAGGATAGACCCCGAGTGGTCGGGGTTGGGATAGATGGTTCGTGGGGAATGAGACTTGCGAGTTAGCCCAATAAGATATATTTATTAATCTAGTCAGATACTAAACTACTACATTAGTAACCAGTTAGATCTCCTGTGACGAGGGGGCAGGCACGATAACGGTCTCGCAACCTTTCTGTAGACCCGCGATCGACCTCTCCGGCGGGTGAACCACCAGATCACATTTTATATCGTCATTTAGTCAGACGTGCTAGTTACCGCCACACATGCACTCAGCATGGCTTCCAACATTCAATAACCCAGTGTTATTTTCATACACAAACTTGCTGATCTCGATGTTCACCAGCCAGGAAGGTCCATCGGTCGCACCGTGCTCGCTCGTCAACAGGATGCAATCTACATAAGATAGCTGATATTCTCAGCAGGAAGGCAACCCACCACTCTTGACTTCCAAGGAAATGTACAAGCGTGGGTTAACCTCTTGCCAGAATAAACCTTGAAATAATTATGCTCTTACATTATTATTATTATTTATTATTATTATTATTATTATTATTATTATTATTATTCAGTTTGTATCATTATTTAGTTAATATTAATTTTATTTTGTTACTATACGTGCTTGTAAGGTACGTGCGTACTTTTCAGTGCTGGCCTCTAATAGGTCTCACGAGTGTTGGCCAGCACTATAATAAAGGAAATTATTATTATTATTAATTCTCAATTTCTCGCGGTATTAAATGGCACAGATACTCTAAATTTGGATATATTTTTTTTGGGTGGATGTTCGAATTTGGAAATAATCCTCCTGGTTACATTTATACTTTTATGGGTTTACTTGTTTATTTACATCTTCTTGGCAACCATGTTTTTTTTCTTCATGTTTTTACTTTATCTCAATCCCTCGGTTAGAGAAAGTATTGTGATAGTCCAAAAATATAATTCTATATTTTGATGGATGTAATCTTTTCATTAGCCCCTGAAACTGAAAAAAATATTTTTGTGATACTGTCTTTCTGTGTTTCTGTATCTCGGCCTAGATCCTAAATCAATTACCGGTTGGCTAAAACTTGATATGAAGGGTCTTATAAGGTTCCTCAAAGAAGTTTATAAATCAGATATCCAACCCTAATATTAAGTGTTATTTTCTGAAAGACACAAAATAGAAACACTCAACTATGTCATAAATGTCTCTAACAATTTTGGTGTAGATTGGTGCCAAGGAACTGACTATAATCACACACACAAAAGTAGCAACTCATTTTTACATTAACGTTGGTTGGATGGTGCTTCAATTTTGATATCCCCCAAATTTTTGAGATAAATATATGATTATTGCAAAGTTGTAGCACTAATAAAATAGAAAACATTTATTTGAAATATACTTTTATAAAAACAATAATTTCTGAGCTATTAGCAAGTATATTTTTTAAATTGTGGTCTGGGAAGTAATTGTGAGTTGATTGTTATGCTAGTTGGTGAACAGATATGTTACTTTTTAATACATATGTTTCTGTGACAATGTATATTATTTAACATATGCTCTTTAGTGAAATATGAAACTTTTTTCCATTATGTTTCTGTAACAATGTATTAAGTGTTTTCAGTAAAAGTCTTAATTTTTAGTTAAAGTCGTGCGAAATTATGTGTGGTGCACCGTTTTTTTTTACTGCAAAAGCTTCTAAAGCCTCTAAATCAATTTAATAAAAATTTGTTTGGATGTTATACTATTGTGATGGGTGGGATTAATGCCCTAGAAATCTGACATTCGATCCTATCTGACCTCTGCTCTCCTGGCGTATGGAGTAACTATTTTCCTGAGGTGGGGACACAATTAAGGTGAATTCAACTTTCTCCAGATGATAGGATGATACATGATAATGATAATGGTAGAAATCACAGGGGACCTACAGTTTAACGTGGGTTCTGAACCACGGTGGGGGCATGGCATTCCAAACATTCACAAAGCGCAAAAGTACACACCTTACCAGAGGTGAAGCAGGGGTTTTGTAATCAGATAAATCTGTGCAGGGAGCTATATTATTGTTTAAAGTACAAATTTAATAAAACAGACCCATGGTGTAGAAGTCAGTGCAACGGACTAAGAACCTAGCGATCCCAAGCTCGATTTCCGGCTGGTACCATGGATACTTTTTCCCGAAAGGCTAATTATCCCAACGGTCACCAGGGTTTGGTTAGTAAGGCTTCAACTAAGTTTAATATCACTTCTGGCTCCACACCTTCATGAACTCTTATCATCTCATTGCGGGTATGACCTGTAAAGATAATCCATAAGTGTACTTTGGACAACGCTTTGTGCCACAAGAGCGACTAAAGTTCTACACAGGGCCGGTCTTATGACTACCGAATAGATATTGCTATTGGGAGGTGAAAGCTATCTACCAGATAAAAGTTATCAGGCACTTTAAAGTTTTACGCGTCTTATGAGCTGAATTTATCTGCCAGATCTGCTGGATAAATATATTTTTATTCATAACACGCAAGGTTGGATACTGGTTTTACTGGTGCGCGCATGCGTATAAGCCCTGCTGATAGTGCTACAACCTAGCGAGGGGTGAAAACACTCAACATTTGTTAAATAATGGCGAGAAAAAAGAGGGCGTTACGTGGGTGCAGAAGCAAAGATTTCTTGTGAGTACTAATTTCGGTGTCTGCCAAAATGTGAACAATAGTTGAGTACAACGTTTACAAAATTTCATTTATTGTACTCACATTTTGATAATTTGTTCATATATAAATATAACTCTACAATTAGCTTGTCAGTTTATAAACAAGTGTGAATTAAATGTTCTAACCTATATAGTTAAAGCCCGGGCCTGTGCTTACTAAACACGTGAACCAAGCTTTTAACCTAAAAACAGATTCTAATAGGCGAAACCTCATTAAAAACACTGCGTTACTATGGCAACCGCCATTTTAACTTCCAGATAAAAGTTATCAGGTACTAAAACCTCCCGATAAAAATGTTATGGATAAATACATTTTATCTGGCAGATATATATCTGGAAGTGATAAAACGCACTTTTAACTTATTCACCAGATATAAATATTTATCTACCAGATTAATATTTATCCAGGAGTCATAAGACCAGCCCACAGACGACTAGACTAGATAAATATATATCTACCGGTTAAAGATGCCATACGCTAAAAAAAAAATTAAATTGTTTGTAATATGTATATATGAATAATTTATTTTAAATATTATTTTTAAATACAATTTTAAATGCAGAAATAATTAACTAATTGTACTATATTAATAGGACCATATTTATTTTAATCAATTTACCCCTGAAAGCTCTTTACCACAAACCATGATACCACTATTTGAGTGTACGGTTTGTTCAAAGGAGTCCTTGGATGATACATCTACGGCCCCACCTACCTAACAAACATTCTGGATTGTTTGAAACCCTCGACAAGCAAGGAGGAACGTGGAGTGAAGAGGGGGGGAGGGAGGAAGGTGCTTCTAGACAGTCCATTTTGCAAGACTAGACCCTTATCCGGGGTTTCATCACGTTCCCTTCTCTTATCAGTCTTCTCTTCCTTCTCGTATCAGTCCTCTCTCTTAGTAACGGAACTAACTTGTCTAGTTGTAGAAGTTGTACCAGGGTCGCCCTGAGATAGGTAATGGGACCTCATCCAATCCAACTATACAAACATTACAGACAATAAACCCTGTCTAAAAGGGAGTATGGGAGGCGTCCTACCTAGATTAAAGTGAGAATGATCTACTTTTCTCGAGACTAATTCAACCGCTCCCTCTTGAATAGGCTTCACTAGTCAACTCCTCCACAAGTTATTCGTGGCAACTCCCACCTTGTATTTATATAGCAACAGTGTTGCCAAACTAGCAACTCAACATAAGCCGGGAACAATATTGTAGGTCCAGAATGCTTCTGTCAAGGTGGATTATTTATTTATATTTATGTGTTTAACTTCACTTTCTAAACACGGTGTTACTAGCCCGAAATTTATGAACCAACTTTACCCAGGATAGCCAAACTAAACACCACATTATAATTACTAACAAAGGATATTATTGGAATATATCTTATGTTGGCCCCGGTAGTCTTGAGGTAAAGTGTTAGTCTCAGGACTAAATGTTCGTGGGTTCAAGCTCCGTCAAGGTCGACGGATTTTTAATGAACGATAAAAATCCGTAGCACAACTCGATTCGAAAGGGAAGTAAAAGCGTTAGTCCCATATAGTTTGTGGTATGTAAAAGATCCCTATAAGATATGTGAACTTACCTTTATGCCAAACTTTGTAGGCTCTTTATCGTTCATTCATAGACATACATGGAGTTCGGGGATGGACTGACAGCTCACTCCACCTGAAATTAACCTATCACAGAAACTGCAACAAGGAATAGCAGGAGTAGTGAAGCATTGTGGTGGCCCTATACTTTGAATAAAGAGTTTAAGTAATCAATAAATATAATACATTTTATCTTATTATAGAAGTGAAGGTGATAAAATAAAATTAATAGCAATTGAAACGTAATGGATGCTTATAAAATAATTTAACATTGAGACTATAAATGAGTGATAATGTTAGATACCAACTGAAAGTAGAGCCAGCCTCGTATTTTACTAAAAAATTACCTCTGACAAGTTAAAAAACACTTGTGTTAAAACTAGAAATTGGGCAGCTTACGGTGAACTAAGGGACAACTTTATCTCGCATATTTCAGGTATAAAATAAAGTTTTTCAACTAAAACACAAGTCTGACACCTTATTTCAGTCAGTAGCATGTTTCTCTAGTGAACTAAGGGTCCCGGGATCGATTCCAGGCATGTTCAAACATTCATAATTGATGCAAATATGGTGATGAATTAACGGCCAGGGACTGGATGTTGTACCTGTCCCAAACTTAAGTTAGATAATAAGGAATATAAAGCTACGACAGGCCTAGCAAGTTAGCAGTGGAAAAAGATATGACTTGAATAAAAAATTGATCCAGGCCACGGCTACTCGTCTGATATTTATTATTAGAACGTAGTCCTATAAAATAATAGAGATACTTTGGATCACGTTTAGGGTTATGTGCAAATATATTAATTCGACTAATTTTTTATGGCTGAGGATGGTAGATTTAAGAGGTAAGTGTATCCACATTTGCGTGGTGGAAGAATGGGAAGCAAATGATGTTAAATCACCTTCAGTACAGATGAATGAGATTCGAAACCCAACCTCCCAGTCAACTACAAGGCAAACTACATGGGCTTGACATTTAGACCACGGGTCCACCAACGCGAGTCCCAGAAATATAATTTAGAAATATTCCCAATTGTATTTTATAGCAATCCACCTTCGATAAGTATAATTTGATTTTTTTCCCTCATCCTATTTCCAATTTGTTTTCATTTAATACTCTATCCCCATAGAAAGAAAAGTGATATTATTTTCTCTTCTCGGACCAGATATTACTGGCTCCATTCCCCCAGCACTGAACGAGGGATATCGTCTGTAAATAGTACCAGAACCACCTCGATTGAAATTCAATCGCACACACGCATGTGAGGGACATTGAAAACCCACCCTTCCCTTCCTGACTGACGACGAGGGTTTAATTAGGCCAGGAAATTCTCGTGTGAATTCTCTTCTGTCGTGGTGGAGTGAGACCAGCATGTGGTGAGCTCAAAACGGGAGGGGAATCCTTATCCGTGTCTGCTAGTTGCAGTTTTGCTCACTCCCCTATGAGCGTTCTAGTCGGGGCAGTTTCTATAGTATCAATCCTCTCAACAGACAGTTACAACATATGTTATTACTTTTACTAGTTTTACTGCTCCTTGTGTCACTACCACTAAGCATATGTACATGTTTTCTATTTATAATCTAGATAGGAAGGAAGAATTTAGATAAAATATATCTGCATTTGTGGGAAGGCACAATGGGTCATTATTTAGTAAAAAAAATCACACTCCAAAGTAGAGACGACTAGGAATCAAACCTTGACCTTCCAAATCACCAGCAAAAAAGACTAGACTATACCAGTGACTTTTCCCTACATGACCACTAATGCAGATATTATTTATTTTATTCAAATTTAAAAACCGAGATATAATAAAATATTTGGAGAGTTGCACCAGTGATCATACGGACTAAATTTCAGACTCATGTAGTCTGGTTTACTAGTGATGGATAGGTTAAGGTCTGGATTTTTCCCTGGTTTACAGAAGATTCTCTTCTAAAATGTTTTTTCATCCTCTCCCCATGAAAATGCGCGTATACTTTCTCTAATTTCACCTCTTCAAAACCTAGCCTATTTGTGTAACTAAACGTGGGTAGTTCAAACAGGTCGTAAGCTCACCATCACACAGTATTAGGATTTAAAAAAATGATGGTTGGATGGAATTGTGACCATTTTAATTCTAAAAACCACTCACTGGTTCAAATATAGGTGCGGACATATTTGATTAAACCGGTTAGTCAATTACTTATTAATTTTGTTATATAAATTTGTTTGGCTTGAAAGTTTGTTTTAGCACCGCGTATTACTACTCGTTCAGGCTATACGCTTAAATACTAATTACGCTAAAGGACTAAGAATCGGGAAGGTTGAATGTAGAGGAAGTGAACCCGCATTTGCGTGGTGGGAAAGTGGAAAACCATTTAGGAAAAATCACCCTCAATCCACCCGACTGAGATTCGAACTTAGATACAACACGAAACCAGCGCGTTAGTTGACTACGCCACCGAGGCGAGTACCTTGAAAGTTGGAACTCTTACCTTGATGGGTTGCACTATAGCCATACCCCCATATCCTATAAGCAGCAACCGGAATTTGGTGGGTGAAAAATTATGTTATTATTACTTTTATTTCAAAGTTTCAGGAAATAGAAGTAAATCTTATTAGAAGACGAGGTAATCACCAAATTAAAAGACGTACAATGTGCGTAATAGTTGTGAAGTACGGTAAATTATTTTAAAAAAAAGTACTTTGTTTCCCATTTTGATCTCAGTGATCTAGGGGTAAGTGCTCGACCCAGGACCCGATGTTTGTGGGTCGATGGAGTATAATTTTCTTCTGAAGGATACTAAAGCCATTGCGCTAATCCCATATAACTTTTGGCATGTAAAATATTTCTGGAATATTTGTGAAAGTACCTTTCTCGCAAAATTTGTAGGCTTTTCCTCGCTCGTTCGTAGATATCCATGGAGTGGGTGGGCAGATTGCTCCACCTGAAATAAACCTCTCATAGAAACTCCAACGAGGAATAGCCGTAGTAGTGAAAACTTTGTTACAGTCCTATGCTCCACAACGCGAGTTAAGGAAACTAATTTAAAAAAAATTATTTTCCACTGTTTCAATACAAAGAAAGGGAGTGATTCAATAATTGATTAAAATCTTAAGAATTTTTACAAAAAATCTAGAAAAGAACTAATTCAATAATTATTGAATATAATTAGGATATCAGACTTATATAATTACATCAAGCTATAGCATCTAGAATTTAAAGTTTTTTCAATTACATTTTCTAAGTCGTTTTAATGTTGATACATCATACATCATATAGTACCATCAATATTTCAAAATAGCATTTACATATTCAAAGAAGTTAGGATTTGTCAACGTTTAAGGCAAAATATTTATGTAGTAATTTCAGATATTTTGGGTTGTGTTCAGGGTGTATTCATATTGAGCATCAACATCAAATACGAATATTGACACAATGTCTACCAAATAATATGCCATTACTCCAAATTACACCTAAATTAATTATTATTATTATTATTATTATTATATTTGCTATATATTTTAATACGATTCTATTGATTAGTTAGAATCTTAAAATATATTATTTTCTGATAATAATTTTGAAAAATTAGTTCTTAGGAATAACACGAGCACTAGTTTGGGGAGAGGGCTGTAAACTATACACTGACATTTATACTACATTCTAGTGGTAGTTGGGACGATCACCAACGTAAGAATATATCGCATTAGAGAAAAGGATGAAAAAAAAAAGTTGTGTTTTAAGGATATCTTCCCTGTCGTCCCGTAGAATAAAAGTGGTGAGCCCCCCCGGGGCTGTCTGGCTCAACTTTCTACGTGCCAGCTGCTCCCCAAACCCCACCCAAATATTCAACGTGTGTAATCAAATACCCCACCCCACACCTCTGATGTTTTTCCCTGACACGTCTAAAAGTTAGCTCTAAGCCTCGTTTGTTTACAAGAAAATATAAAATATTTATCACGCGTAGTAATATAATATACATATTTTTCTTTGGTGAAAACGATCATCTCGGATGAATGCTCAATGCAGAGCTCAGAAGAAGCGGACGTGACGTCAGAGACGGCTCTACTGATAAGAAAAGAAACAGCTGGAGGATAAAAGTAAATGCACCGAAAAAGAAAGTTTCCTTGGCGGCTGCAAATAGTATTAATATTAAATTATAGGCGTATTCCCGGGTTTTGTTTACTGAGGAGTTCAGGAAGGAGGGAAGAGACGGGGTGAGGGGAGAGGAAATGAATTATTCCTTGGAGTCGCTAAGTCTCCAAAAATTGGGATCTTAACGGAGACATGAGGAGATGCATGTGTGTGTACCTTCCACACATGATTCCCTTCTTTAAATTATTTAGAGATGTGAGATGGAACATTTTATTTTAACTTTTCTAGAAAGATTTTCCGACTACAGAATTTAAATGAAACGAATACACTCAAGGTGTTTCAAGTTTTAAACTTTGCCCTTTAGTTTAATTTCTCTTAAGGACGTTAACACCACACACACATTATCAAATGAGTTACAAAAAAGCTATAACAGCTATTCCAGTTCTCTTCTCACTCTCACTGATGGACTACAGCGCTTGGTGGTTGAATATGTCACTAACGTAGGTCTGCTGTAGACCAGATATGTTAAAACTTCGATATCATAATCAGAGTCCTTACTTTTTTTGTTAGCACCACGTCTTAGAACCGGTTCAGGTTATACGCATAGGTACTAATTAAGCTAATGAATTAGGAATAGGAAAAGTTCCAATTTAGAGGAAGTGTACCCACATTTGCGTGGAGAAAGATTGGAAAATTATTTTTAAAAAAAACACCCTGGTTGGAACTCGAACCATGATCTCCATGTTATTGGGAGTCTTGTCTAACATAAGAGTGACGCTTTAGACCATGCAGCCACCAAAGCAGTTTAGAGTCTGTACTAATACATACAATGATCAGAAATTATTATCGGAAAATGTTTATCTGTACCTAAATTCAAATGGAATGGGCAGGTTTCGCATATTTAACTGGCCCATTTCATTTTGGTCTAGGTAGGTGTCGTCTTGTATTTAGTATAGCGTCGCACTTGAGGCGTACTAAATCTGACTACGAAACTTAACCAAATTCTCTAATAAATCGAACAATAGGCTTAACGGCTGTAAAGCTGAATGAAAAAAAAAAGTGTATGTAAACCCTTTTACTGGTCTCTAAAAGCAACAATCCCTTTCTCCCCTGCAACCCTCTAATACTGGCTCTGTTCCTTTGAAAAGGGCTAAAGCCCGTACTAACTCATGAAAGCAGATATTATTGAAACAAGGATTCTCTACTATAGGCTTTGTGAAAGCCTCCCTTCTCTCAACTGACCAGTATCGTAATCAGATTCCTGATGCTAATAGTTTCTCGCACATACATCTGTTACTTCCCCTCCAATTAACATCTTGTCTCCTCCCCATACCCCTCGATCTATTGGTGGTTGAATGGGTGAAAGGTTGGCTTAGCCGGATCTGTTAATAGACATGGCTGCCGGAGGTAAATGAGATCTCATTAGGACTTGTTATTGCTGCAACTCTCCCGGGACAAATTTTATCGGAGCAATAATGGACAGTTAGGTGGTACACATTGGGCCCCATTACAGTCCAGAAAAATCAACAGTTCTCTAGGAGAGATAGGTTAAACTTGCCAGGGTAAGATTAGTTTGTAAGTCTTGAAAATTAGCAGATATAATCTAATTACAATAACATCTGTTAGTCTAAAGATTGTTGAGGAATACTTCTTTAAATGTAATTTTTAATTTATTTGAAGTATTTAACGCGTAATTTCTCTACCGACCGATTATATCAGCACACGAGTTATGAACTAACTTATATATAGTAATATAGAATATCCACAATATCCATCCTCCCGGCATTAATTTATCACCATGAAAGAGGAAACCGACATTTCACCAATGATATATTTCTCAGCCATGCCAGGAATAAAACCCGGGGCCCTCGGCTCAGTTGACAGTCATGCTAATGACTGAGCAAAGATGTTGGATCTTAGAGTTTGTTAAATACGTTTCAAAAATCTTGATCTGTATAGGTGGACACATCGCCTAAAGCGTCACTCTTGGATTTCAGATGCCGGGAAGTTGGGATTTGAATCTACCTTGGCTAAATAGTTTCCCACTCTTGATCCACGCAAATAAGAATATATTTCCTCTAAATTCTAACTTACTTCCTACCCCTTTCTCGTTAGTGTAGACATAGATACAGTCCGGATGAGTAGTAAGACGCAGAGCACTAATCAATTTGTTTTGGATGTCACTGGAATCGATAAGGTTTTCTTCCTGTGCTGCGAAAACCGCGAAGCCACAAGCGGGTTTCCTTAATCTAATTTTGGCTGGAAGAACAGTTAAGAAAATTAAAACACATTTCTTTGCGGCCAACATTGATAACATTTTACTTTATTATTTGTGTTATTTATAGGTATTAATAATATATGTCAAAAGTGACAGTTGCAGTCAACATGACTTGATGTTTGAATGTATTAAAATTGTTTCTACAACTTTATTGACTACCAAATACTGCTATTATTACCAAAATTAGAATATAGGTGTCCTATTTGCTCCAAATGCCTGTAAAACAAGTGAGAGACTGTCAGGATGTAGGGAGGTAAAATACCAGCCAGATAAGTTTGTGTTGAAGATTTAGTTTATTTCCAACGACCTGACCTTGAATTGCAGTGTAACAAAACCAACAAAGTTAATATTAATAGTACCAACTTAACAAGACAACATTCCCGTTGGACGGCCACGGTCGGCTTGTAGAACTCGGTGTAGGTCCCCCCCGGCCGACAATGGGCTCAGGAACGTCGGGTGGGGGACATGCAGAGAGGTTCTTAGAGACGGCGTCGTGGCGGGTGGGGGGGAGTCTTGCGAGGGTGGCGCTCCTGCTGGACAACACGAGTCGGGTTTATTTTAGATTGTTCACCAATATAAAAGAGAGGAGAAAAAAATTCTTTTTTTTATGAAATCTTGTCAAGAGTTTATATGAAAGGCCTTGTAGAAGAACTTTCCTAATACTGGGGTTTGGATTGAACCTTTGCCTCTAAGATCTCTTTGTGTGTAACAAGGCTTGTTATTAGTCTTATCAAAGCTGTTACTACGGTAATGAACACACATTAACCCGGATTTTTATAGAAAGCCCACTTTTGAATGCCAACATTTATTGAAAGTCACTAAAATTTTCATTATAAAAACAAAATTTAATTAAATTTATTAACTACTAGTTTATGTAACAGATGCTGCTCATGGAATTCTTGCTTCCAACCGGTTTTTAGTAGAGTAAAAACACAATAAAAATATTACAATTTCGGCTCCTAGGTGCACACGTTCGTGCCCAAGGGCTACTAATTTAAAAAATGTCAAGCCTCTACACAAGGTAGATATAGCGCGATGCTATGACAGACAAACTCCGCTACATTTTATTAGTATTGCTTCGCTTATTACCAGGATTTTAATTACTAAAATTGTTAAAATTTCAGCTTTGAGGTACATATGACCATGCACAGGACAGGAGCTACTGTTTTTAAAAATTGCATGCTTCTGCATGTGGCAGATATGGTGCAATGTTGTGAAAGACAAACAAACAATTTCTTTTATTCAGATGGATAAATAAAGTTTCATAAAAAAATTATCAAAAGGTTTCAATAATACTTCCTTATGGATTACTGTCTAATTTCTCTCTATACCATTAATTAATTGTACTAAGAAAGTAAATACAATTGTATTATTTTATATCACCATTGTGGCAACATGTTTTCCAGCTTCTATGAAAATTAGATCTTACGTTCCCTTCTGAAACTTCCATTTTGGGAGATGCGTCAGGCTCCTGACAAATACATTCACATGGGTAGTTTAAAACATTATGTTTAATATATAATTACTTGTTGGGTGCAGGTTTAGTGGGATATAAGAGTTCCTGTCTCTCATCCAGTATGTAAATATTATATACTTGTTTCTAGTGTGGGTTGAGGCACAAGATCAGATTATTATATTGTGATTTTCTCTGTGTTTATCCAAAGCTCTTTAAATTATATAAAATTTACCTTCCTCATCCTGTACCTTTAAATTAGTATAAACTCGAATATCAAGAAGAGGTTCTTGAGACGAACCACAAGCAAAACTTATTTCATATAGAAATGATTGGAGTAGAAGAGGTAAGTTATGAGTATGACTGGTGTATATACATATGGAGAGTTCATAATATCATCGAGGTTTGCAAGGAGCGCCACCCTCGAAAACAAAGAGAATTTGCCCTCGTGAGACGCTACAATTTTTGCGCCAAAATGACGTCATGGCTAGTGAAAGTCTTACGGTAGTGGCATCCCTGACAACAGAGAAAACATTAAAGACCTAACAATACTTAGAGCTTAAATGAGCTGCATCTGGAATGTAGATATTACTCCTCATAGGGGTACCTACAGTATTATAATACATTATTATCTGTACATGGTTTATAATACAATATTTACATCATATTATTCATAAGACTTATAGTAATAGTACACACAAGGATCACAACAAATTATTTATTTACATTAGAACACGAAACGTCTTTAAAAACACCAAGCATTAGAAAAAAAAAGAAACGTATATTTAGTATATACATATATTTGAACACCATAGCTATCATAGTTAAATTGATCGTAAACCAAAATATTAGGAAAGGAAGCTTATAGTTTAACTATCCCTTTGACAGTGATTTGTATAGAAACCCGATTGATTTTAATATATTATGTCGATAGTACAATACAAGAAGTCACATTTGAAGTGTTTTTTTAAAAATATAAGCAAATATTTATTGGTTGAGAAATTGGAAGCCAAATGAGTATAATTTAGGTTAAGTATTTTAAAGAGATATTAATACATAGAGGTATTTTAAGGAGATACAATTTCTACTTCCCTTGTTTTGCCTAAGTTTCTCAAATTTAACATTAATATTGCAATCTAGCTGCTTGACTGAGTAAAAATTACTAAAACTGTCCTAAGAATATTGAAATGTCTTCCCTTGATAGCTGCACAATATTAAGTAAATTATAAACAAAATTAACCTAGCTATACATCAGTACTTCAGTAAACCAAGGCCAACAGTTTTTTTTTTCAACTCGTTAGTTGAAAGAAGATATCTCTCGAGTGTTAATATTGCGAGTAGTTGCACAGTTAAATCTGAGACAGTTGCCAACAGTATCACAATAGTTGCACATGTTAAAGCTGATCTTGATATAAACACACTAAATATAAGCAATCCCCACTTGAAAGAAACAAATTAAGCTCAACCAGTGCGTTAGTTCACCCCGTATCCTTTAAGGTTTGATATGCAATAGTTTCTTGAATGCCCTTCTGAAATCCAGGTTGAATATAGTGTAGATAATTGGGTTGAGCGCAGAGTTGATGTAGCCCAGCCACGTTATAAAGTTGATGAACTTGTCCGAAGGACAGCAGTATGGGCAGAAGGGAAGGATGACGTACATGAGAAAGAAGGGCAACCAGCATACCACAAACACGCCCATGATGATACCCAGAGTCCGGGCTGCCCTCCTTCTTTGGACAGAGATATCCTCTGTTTTTCCTCGATGAACTGGCTCACCTGAATCGGCTTACGGACGGTTGCTGACACCGCCAAGGGGGTTGTCACTGTCACCACCTGGTCAAAGGGTTTCTTCTGACCGATAGCGTCGTTTGGACGTGGTGACTCGATGGATGACATCGTGATCCCAACGCTATCATTAGGCCCGTCCCCTGAAGCAGGTGGTTAGCGCAGTCCTTAGGCTGCGAACCCGAAGGGGGGTCTTGGTTGTCCGTGACGGAATCCTCCGTTACCAGCGGTGGCCTCAAAAACTTCCCCACCTCTTTTGTTGCATCCTTAGCGTGGTTACTCGACCCTTTTTTCTTTTTCTTGGATTTCTTTTTCTTCCCTTGCAGACAACATCAAGGTGAGGGTGCTCGTTGTGGTTGGTCTCACTACTCACGGAATCCTGATCCTGACTCTGTTGTTTTTGCTGTGGCTCCTTAATTTGAGTCTGTTGCTGGTTAAGCGATGCCATGTTCCTTCCAACGGCGTTTAACTTGGACGCTTTGGCCCTTTCCCTCAGTCTCCTCTTGGTGGCGATAAAGATCTCGATGTACACTATCGTCATGATCAACAGAGGTATGTAGAAAGATCCTAGAGAGGAATATATGACGTACCCTTGTTGCGTGGTCAGCTGACAGGGGGTATCGTTCTGGAAGACGTCGGGCCAATCGTTCCAGCCGACGAGGGGAGGGGAGCAAATGAGACCTGACAGTAGCCACACACCCAATATCATCAGGAGCACCCTCTTAAGGGTCCTCTTCTGTGCGTAGTTTATGGGGTCCGTGATAGCCCAGTACCTATCTAGGGCGATGGCACACAAGTTGAGAATGGATGCTGTGCAACAGAGGACGTCACACGTTAGCCACATCTTGCACAGGTGGATGCCGAATTCCCATCTTCCGATTATGGAATACGCAACGTTGAATGGTAGCACCAGAATTGCTACCGTCAGGTCAGCAACGGCCAGCGACACTATGAAGAAGTTCTGGACTATCCTGAGTGGTTTGTAAGTGAACACGCTAAGAATGACAAGGATGTTTCCAACAATTGTGAGTATAATGAGGAATGTGAGTGTGAGGGCCGTGAGAGCAGCCTCCCAGTCAGGTACGGCAAGGGCCACCCCTAGTACGCTGTGGTAGAGGGGGGCGATGTCTGTTGGACAGCCGAGGTAGTCAGACTCAATCAGCAGGAGAGAGTTGTTGGCACCGCTGCGGTTTGTGCTTGGCACGGGTGCGTCATTCAGGTAGGAGTCTGTGCCAGAGAGGTTGACAACCTCCGTATCATACATGTATTCATCCGTATAGAGCACCCACTCTATCTCCCCATCTGACGCCATCTTCACTAACCCAACACTCTCAACTAGGGACAAGCTGCTTTAGAAGAACAACCATCTTAATTCAAGAGATAATTTCTGCTGAGTCTTTAGGCTATACTAGTGTCTGAGATCTAGGAACAAGGAGAGGCCGTATTTAGAATAAATAAGAAGGCGTTTTGAGAGTAAAGTTAGAACCGTTACCACAAGGTCACGGAAGGTCGAGAAAGGTCACAGGCCATTGTCTTGAAAAGTTAATGCCAGCAGCCGTTGGGATTATTCTCACTCTTCCTTCATCATCTTCCGAGGCCATCTGGAACAAAAGAGAAACTCAAATTAACCAAGAATAAGGCCGTACCAAGTTTCGGTCATTAATTATTGTGTCATTATTTGGGGTCAATAATATATTTTTTTCAATAAAATGATGTTTTTGTAGCATACTATAATTATTCTTGATACCTTCATGTTTATTATAGGATTGCGACACTTATCATCTAGTTTACTAACGGGTTATTCAAAGGGGCGTAGATGAGGAAAGTAATTTTAGAGAATATGCACCAACATTCACGGGAAGAAGGAATGGGAACACCACAGTGATAATTCACATATGGAAACACCACTTCCAATTAATCTGGTTTTAGATTCTAAACTGGGCCTCCACGTCATTGGCAATTTAGTCTATTGGGAGACTGATTGGTTAGATCGTGTGACTACTGATTCGAATTTTTCCGATGGTGTTTTTTTGGTTAATTAAATTCCATGTAGTTGTAGAGATGGAATTGTTACAAACTACGTGTACGGCACATTAAGAAAATTATCTAGAAATTTTAAGCCATAGAATTAGCATTAAGGCACTCCAAGGATTTTGAGCTCGATTATCTGTGCAATACATTCTAGCAGTTTATTGAATTATTATAGAATTAACTGATAAACTTAAATGCAAATATATATTAAGGCATGATATATACACGAAAATCTAACCAAGTAAGCAATACAGGATGGGATCGTTCCTAGGGTCAAATGAAATTAATTTTAGTTGTGTCCAGACGTCATCCCTTAACTAACATCTGATTTATTATTTGTGAAGGGACATAATTCGAATAAAGAATGGGTTTATTTAAAATCAAGTTTAATGAGCCAAGTTTATTTTGTCATCTATCGCGTGTGCCTTTTCCATATTAACCATGTTGGATAGCGGTTCCTACTAAACCTTCCCAATATTATCTTGGTAACACTCAGGGGACTTGGACGAGGGGTGTGGATTGATCTTGAGATGTAGCACATTAATTATTTTAGGTGCATGTTGCATCTTCATTGTTGCCTTAGGTTAAGTTTTTGTGGTTGTTTATTTAGACGGGTACCTACTTTGAATACGCGAAAAAGTTTTTGATGAGTTTTTAAACTTGTATGGTTTAGTTTTAATAACATTTAAAATATTAAGTAGAGGCTTTTAATTTTCCTCATTGTCTTAGAAAATAATTACTTCGAAAAAAAAAAGAGCGTGTTATTTTAACATGAAAAATATAGTAAAAGTAAAAAAAACTGCTATTGTTGAAACAGATAATTGAATTATGTCTGGAAAAATTGCATGACTAGAGGAAATATAAAATAAACTACAAGAAATAGTAATAAATAAAAACGAAGCAGTTTTGTTTTAGTTATTCTTTTGTTTTTGATTAACATTCATTAAAGTTAAAGAAGTATAAACAGTTACAGATGCTTACAAGTGCCGGACGTGCTTGTTGCTGGATTATTTTTTACACAATAACAAGTTATGTTTATTTTTTATTTACCCGGTTTGGTGACGCGCTATTTATTATATATTCTGACTCACACATACACTCATGATTGCGTGAAGTATTCGACATGGTACACACTCCTTTCTAGGAAAGATGAGAAATGTAATTTTAATATTCTGGTAAAATGAAATTTAAAAATGTATATTTTTTGCAGTCAACATTGATGTTATTTACTTTATGTAAATATTATTTTATAAGTATTTATTTTATTTATAAATAGTGGCAGTTACAGTTCACATAACTTTACGCATGAAAGATGAAAATGTAATTTTAATATTATGCTAAAATGAAATGTATATATTTTTGCAGTAACATTATGTTATTTTACTTATGTAATATTATTTATAGTATTTATTTATTTATAAATAGTGGCAGTTACAGTTCACATAACTTTACGTATAAATATATGAAAATTACAGAAGTAACTTAACTGCAAAACAAATTCCTTCTTATCTAAATCGGATTGTACACACCTAGTTTGATATCTACCTTCTCACAGACACTTGTAATATTATGCTGGACCATATTAGAGAGATTATACATAAACATATAAGGAAAAAACACTCTACACATATAATTATAGTTATCCTACAGCTATTAAAACTGAAACTTTCAGATGGGACAGCCGGAGAACATCGGCCTTCAACACATGGAAGGAGATTCAGCTATTTTTGAGCTTTCACTCAAAGTTTAATCATATAACGATTCAACTTACATCAGAGGTAAGTGAAACAAACAAATGTGACACTAACCTTTGTTTGCTAGGCTGAATAGAGTGCTAGAGAGAATTTTAATCTTTGGACTTATTTTTATTATTAGCCCATTTTCCAAATGGGGGATATCTTGTGCCGGGCTGTAGAGTTCCTCCATGGTGATAAGTAGTCCGATAGCAATAGTTTAATTCCTCCAATTTTACTGTAGGAGAGGAAGGAGGATATTGGATTATGCTCCCCTCCAGTATATATAAAGTCCACTAGAACAGGAGGCACATCTTCTAGGAGATTAGATAAGAACTAAATTCACTAATGCATGAAACGTTATGTTAAGCTTGGTTACTAAGTACGAGCCATAATGTGTGTATGTATAAGTTATGGAAGGTTTGAAAGTTAGGTTTGTACCATAGTAATTATTTTTAACACTATTTCACTATTTTCTGAATTATTGTTCTCTCTACTAGGAATTTAATTCATTAACACATGAAAGGTTAGGTTAGCTTAGGTTGGCTGAGAACCATTTATTGTATACATAAATTACGAAAGGTTTGAAAGTTAGGTTAGTACTAGGCAATCTGACTACTTATAAACGCTTCCTCGAGCTGCCTTGGAAGAATTCGAGCTCCCCCCCCCACAATTAGTGGAACTTGGCTATGGAATTACGATAACTTTTTTGAATAGTGTTTTAAATCAGGTCCTGTGGAGAAGCTTGATCTCGCCCATTTGTGCCATTAATTTACACATAAATATTATATAATAATTCTATCTTAAACAAGTACTATCGGCATACCTAATTAGCTCAAAATAAAATTAAACTAACAATTTATAAGAGTTTTAGCCTAACTTTCTACACCTTTTCTTTAAAATATGTTCATCCCAATCCAAAATACATGTTTTGGTTGAAAAGAAACCAATGTTTTTTGATAATTTCTGATCGCCAAATATACACAAATCAAAATTTTCAGGATATTTTATATCATGGCCATAGTTGCTTGACAACATTTTATTTTATTAATTTAATTATGAGGCCCAATAGCAAGTAGAATTGTAATCACAAACCTGAAAAGGGAACGTAATCTTCTCCTCATTGAATCAATAATATACGGTTTTATTTACTTTATTAAAAAAAAGTAGTACAATAATTATTGCGAATTAATTAATTTTTCATTTATTTGAAGTATTCAACGTGAACTTTATGAACCGACTGATTATATCAGCACATGACTTGTAAGCTAACTAAAATCAGACACAGCATCCAGCCCCAGGTCGTTAATTCATCACTGTGAAAGGGGAAACTCACACCTCACCAATGATAAATTTTTCAACCTTGCTAAGAATCAAAACCCGGGACCCCTAACTCAGTAGACAGACACTTATTGACTGATATTAGGTGTCGCACAACAATTAAATTACAATTTAGTTTTTTCAATGTCACCCTGAAAACATATACATATCAATATTCTATATTTAGATTTTACTTTGATCTTTCATTCAGGGTAGACGTTATTGTATAGTGAAATAATTAACTGAAATATAAAATCTAGCAATGAATCTTTTTATCTTTACGAGCTCAACTCACGAAGGAGGATAAAGTTTCCCAACTATTCCAGTTCACTGGCAGTGTAAAGGCACTTCTAACCTCTACCTGAGGGGTAATTTCAAATTAGAAGTGGATATACCTTTTGCGAAAATAATATTTGAAGGAAAAGGAACCAGGCCAGCTAGGCGAGTAATGTACTGTAAATAAAAATTTTAGTCATTAAAAACTAATATATCAAACCACTCCAGGAAAGATCAAAGCTGGTATATCATTTTAAGTTAATTTTTAAAGGAAAAAAAACAACCTATTTTGCTCTCTTTAATCACAAATCTAAACGGCTATCTAATGATATTGTTACTAAAATTCCCTTTGAAAAAGTAAAAGGCAAACTTTTTTTTTGGTTTTTCCTACCACACTCGGAGTATATTCTAGACAAGACAAAGTTTAATTTGTAGCGTTGCCAAAATTAACACTTCCTCCTCCTTTAGAAGAAATGTACCACCCGGTAACCTACACCAGTACTTTATAGGAGGGGATAGTCACGAGAAATAAAGTAGATGAACACATATAGTTTATAATAAAATAAAATAGCTAATACATTTAAAAAATAGGGTTTATTAAGAGTCTTTAATTTTCTTACAAGCGAGTTTTTGAATAGTTTTATGTCTCTATTATAAGCATACAGTGATAGTTTAACACCTGTGCCCCCTTTTTAATACAAATCACTCACAATAAAATAGAGAATATAGCTATGCGACGACCATGTGTGTGTGTTCTCCCCCATTTTAATATGAAGTTCTGACGATCAAATAGGGAATGCAGCTATGTGACGATCATGTGTGTGTCCTCCCCCTTTTTAATATAAATCTCTGACGATCAAGTAGGGAATGTAGTTATGTGACGATCATGTGTGTGTCTCCCCTTTTTAATATAAAGCTCTGACGATAAAATAGGGACTATAGTTATGTGACGATCATGTGTGTGTCCTCCCTTTTTAATATAAATCTCTGACGATCAAGTAGGGAATGTAGTTATGTGACGATCATGTGTGTGTCCTCCCCCTTTTTAATATAAAGCTCTGACGATAAAATAGGGAATATAGTTATGTGACGATCATGTGTGTGTCCTCCCCCTTTTTAATATAAAGCTCTGACGATCAAATATGGAATGTAGTTATGTGACGATCATGTGTGTGACCTTCGTGTTTTTAATATAAGGTTCTCGAGCTATAATAGAAACTATAGCTATGTATAATAAAATATGTCCTTCACCATTATAATTTATTTTTACATTCACGCCTTACTACCGTTCGGGTTATACGCTTATGTACTAATTCCGCTAATGATTTTAGAGATTAGGAAGGTTATATTTCAAGAAGTGTACAACATTTGCGTAGAGGGAGAGTGAAAAATCATTTTCGTAAAAAAAAACTCAGTACACCAGACCGATATTCGAACCCCTCTGTTCCCGTCATCAGCAGTCTAGCCTACTGTGAGAATAGAGTTTTAGACCATGAGGTCACGGGTCCCTTATTAATGTTAAGCTCCGAGATAGTAGGAAAAATGTGTGAGGGTCTCAACTTAGTATTGTAGAATAGTGCTTTCAATTTATGCCGTATATACTTGTTTAGTAATATAAAATGGAAAGCGCAGCAAGCTAATGAGGTGTGGATTAAATATATTACCGCAACCCAACATTATTAGGCGGAGATCTCTGGAAGACGCCAAATACTCGATTCCACTGATACTAGCTGGTTTGACGGTATATCATCTCATCTTGTGTGAGGTGTCAAGCTCCCTAATTGATTCGGATGATAGGATCATAGGAAGAGACGATGGTGAGAGGAAGCAGGGGGGGAGTCCGCTGGCCACTGCTGAGTGAGCGAGGTATTCTAGACGCGACACGGGAGACCGTGGTTCGAAACCTGTTGGTCCTACCTCGGATACAATTTAACAGACAGCCGTAGGCCTACCACCATCAGCGGGTACATGCTAGGTAAAGCGTGAGTCAGTGGGTTTGAGTGACAGGGTTGACCTACTGGTGACTAGCAGACCAGTAGGTCTAGTAGGACCCTTGTAGCTCGCTACACCTCCCTGTTTTTTCCTATCAGTGTAATCTCCATCTTTCGCTTAATAAAACACTGTAAATACTCCAACGTTCGTGTCGTATTGTGACTGATTCATTCCACCATCTCCCCAATCCAACCCCCTCGAGCGTCTCAGGAGGGTGGCGGTTAAATATGTGACGATCATGTGTGCATTCCCCTTTTTAATATGAAGCTTTAAGATATAATATCAAATATAGTTATATGATGATCATGTGTATGTTCCCCTTTTAAATATGAAGCTTTAAGATATAATAACAATATACTTATGTGACGATCATGTGTGTGTTCCCCTTTTAAATATGAAGCTTTAAGATATAATAACCAATATACTTATGTGACGATCATGTGTGTGTTCCCCTTTTAAATATGAAGCTTTAAGATATAATAACCATATACTTATGTGACGATCATGTGTGTGTTCCCTTTTAAATATGAAGCTTTAAGATATAATAACCAATATACTTATGTGACGATCATGTGTGTGTTCCCTTTTAAATATGAAGCTTTAAGATATAATAACCAATATAATTATGTGACGATCATGTGTGTGTTCCCCTTTTAAATATGAAGCTTTAAGACATAATAACCATATGTTATGTGACGATCATGTGTGTGTTTCTCTTTTAAATATGTAGCTTTAAGATATAATAACAAATATAGTTATGTGACGATCATGTGTGTGTTCCCTTTTAAATATGGAGCTTTAGATATAATAACCAATATAGTTATGAGACGATCATGTGTGTGTTCCCTTTTAATATGAAGCTTTAAGATATAACAGCAAATATAGTTATGTGACGATCATGTGTGTGTCATCCCCTATTGGTTTTTGAATTAATGTATGGATTACTTCTTTGGATGTCGCATAGTCTAGGGGGCCACACTCGCAATAGACTAGATTGCTGATGACAGGGAGATTGTGGTTCCAATCCTGGTGGGTGTACCCAAGGTTATTTTCCTTAAATAGATTTTTATTCTCCCTTTACGCAAATTCGGGTAAACTTAATCAATATTCAACTTTCCTCATCCCTAAAAAATTAGCGTAGGCCTTAAATAGCGCGTATGCGTATAACCTGAACAGGCAATAAGAAGCGGTGATAAACAATAAAAATGTAAGGACCTATAAAAAAAATTTAGAACACAATTACTAGAAAACCTATGATATATTCACACACATACACAAACAAACACATCTTGCCTGAATCTCTACTACCGATCGGGTAAATGGAATCTAGATTATAAAAATGAAATCAACAAAATAATAATAATATTTTACCCACCTCGGTTACGTAGTTGGCTAACGCGCTAGTTTAGTGTTGAGCTAGACTGACTAGGGTGAGGATATTGAGGTTAGAATCTCGGTCAGGTGAATTGAGGAAGGGTTTTCCTAAGTGGTTTTTCACTCACCATCAACGCAAATGCGGTTTCACTTCCTCTAAATTCAACCTACCCAATTCCTAATCCATTAGCGTAATTATTACTTAAGCGTATAAACCTAACGGGTAGTAAGACGTGGTGCTAAATAATAATAATAATAATAAATAATAATTTAAAATGCTTGATGACACTAGTGATGTCATTAACACACTAGGCTAAAAGTAGTCTTAAAGATTATTCTTGAAATCTTTTCAAATTAGGTCAGATACTAAAAACAATAACCTATTTTATGTAGTTCTACTTCAACTATATTCAATTGGCAACTAAATTAATATAAAATTTTCTAGGTTTTACGATATATATTGATCTGGACAACTTTTGAAATTTTGTATAATATAAAAAATGTTCAAAAGGTATCCGAAAACATTGAGATTCACCACTAAACTATCAACATTTATAGATAGACGTAACACGATAAAAATGCGAGGTTAAAATCGAAACACAAATTTTGAATATTATTTTAAAAGTTGGTAAAATTTGATAAATACTTTTTGTAAATCAATTTTAGTGAAAACTAGGTAAGCCTACATATTAATTTAAGCTAACTTGTTCTGGTCAATATACAATTCACTATGTTTCTCCAGTACAGCTTAGAGAAGAGTGTCTGGTTTTCTTCCCGACTATGCTATGCTTCTTGACCTATTTTGATAACATATTTTTCCATGAATACACACCTTACCACCCTTCTGGGTCATATTTCAAACAAGTACACTAATGAAGTAGGAAAGAGGAGGTAGGATTTAGATAAAGTATACCAACATTTGCGAGAGGAGAGATTAAAAAACTATTAAAAAAATACCTTTTTGAAAGTGAACCAGATTCAAGCCGCTACTTTCTCATCCGGGTGAACCAAACAAGACCGGACTGATGCCTGTGTCCGCGAGACCACTGGCACGGGTAGAAATGTTTGATTTAAACATTAATCATAGTCAAATATGTACATTAAATTGGGCTCCGAGTTTCAGAGAGAACTATTTTTATTGAATGTGGTTTGTTATTATTTGAGTCTGACCTCGTTTCCGGGTCACTGTGTTTGAATTTGTATCCAATAGGGTGAGGGGTAGCTAGTATCTGGATTACAGAAATAAACCAAATAAAAATCTATATACAGGTAATCAATACAATGAAAAAACTGTAACATTAAATTAAAACTAGAAAAGCGTTTGAATTATTTTTACTTAGGTTTTGAATTTTGTAATTTCTCTTTCTCCTTTTTAAGACAATATAACACAGTGAGTTTAATATTTTTTCATTCAAAACTTGAAATTGTCCATTATAGAGAAATCCATAACTCCCTAGGTGGTCCTAGTGTGGAGGGTTTCTCGCTTTACAGCTTTTAGCAAAAAATATTTTTTTTTTGAATGGCTGAGGGACGACAAGGCCGCCGCAATACTCAACAAATCAAGTTTTTTTTGGGCTAAGCTAAAGCTCTACTTCTTTATCAAATAAGTCTTACAACTATGTACGCCCAGTTTTTTAATAATTAAAAAATAAATAAATGGAAACAGGAAATTTCAGACACTCCTCGCTTTACAGAGGGAAACTGATTACTTAAAATTATTAAACTATAGTAACAATTTATTGTGTTTTTAATATTACATTAACTGCATCAGTGAATTCACGTTTAAAAATTCCGCTCTTATTGAAAAATTTGGGACAGTATCAGTCTCGAACATGTTGTATGGGGCAGTGGTTTCCGACCTGAGGGAGGAAGTTGGAGGAGGGGGACGTTCATGAAGCACTTCCAGGAGGAAGGAGGTTAAAGAGCATCAACTAATGAGGAAATAACGATAAAAATCGACTTGAAACATGAAGACATATTATTTCAAACCCTTTTACAAAGTAAGATAATTTTTTTCTTATGGTACTGGTAACACTATCATCCTATAAACTATTATTTGTATGTAAGGTGACCAGTGACCACCCAAATAGTAAGACACGCCTACGCTTGACGTGTTTATTTTCAAGACCGCAAGCCTCGGATTCGTCACCCCCCAATTATCCTCTCACCCTCCCTTAATATATCATTGCGGCCACGTGAAACACCACCTGCTTTCAACTATAATATGGTATGATATGATAACAGCATTGTCGACTTAAAGTGGAAAGCGATCTGCTGTGTGCTCTGTCAAACAAATCCAGTATTCAAGAACTGATGAAAACAAAATTGTGCCATCACATACTTTTAGTGATTTTATTGTATCACTATGCTGCCAGCGTTACATTGATTGTTGTATAAAATAAGGAAGTGACTAGAAAAATAAATTTATATAAGATTTTTTATAGCACTCCAAAAAATGGGACTAAGGGAAAGGGAGCATGGTAATTCTATGATCTACTAAGGTGGGCGTCAGCAGTAAAAAGTTAGGGGGCACTGATATAGGTCGACAGAATAAGAGGAGAGAATTACGAAATACACAATATTCAATCCGGAGAGATATTGAGAGAGCATAGATTAGTATACCACCTTCCAGTGATTTTTCAACTTCACCATCTTGGTCCAGAATCATTCACATTAGCACACACCTAGATTTGTTCACCTAACTTATATAAACGCGAGAATTCACCCACAACAAAAAAAAAAGCAAGAAAATTATTAAAGTAATAACTAGATTTTCGTAGTTAGGAAGGTGTAAATATTATAATTTGCGATCCATACCCTAGCCCAACTTTTTACAAATGGTGTGCCGCAGCACAATGGTATACCGCGGCGGCGAATAAGGTGTGTCATGCTGCCACAACCCGGAGCGGCACTCATCGTTGTTCAATTAAAAAGAAATAAAGAAAGAAAGAAAGAGAGACCCACCTCGGTGGCGTAGTTGGCTAACGCACTTGTCGTGTTGAGCTCAACCACTGAGGACGGGGAGATCGAGGTTCGAATCTTGGTCGGGTGAACTGGGGGGGGGGGGATTCCTAAATTTCCACTCTCCCTCCACGCAAATGCGGGTTCACTTCATCTAATTCAACCTTCCAAATTCCTAATCCATTAGCGTAACTAATACTTAAAGCGTGTAACCCAAACGGGTAGTAAGACGCGGTGCTAAATATTAAATTAAATTAAATTAGTAAATAAGAGAGAAATGCGGACAATGCATGGCCGCTACTCGTATCAACTTCAGTGTTACGAGTGGAAGCCGTGCTTTGCATTTCTTACTAACTTTCATTCTTACTTCTATTTTAAATACATCTGACAAAATCAAAAGCTTTCGCATGAAGCTAGGGCTATGTTTGACCCAGATTACTAAGAAGAAAAAAAACCCAACAAATGTTTCTAAATTTTAAAGAATGTATAGATAAAAAAAATCAAACTTTTAATATTGGAACATTTAAAATCACTTCAGGAAAAAAAAATACTCCATACTTTCCTAGTTATGATTTATCGTACAACCGTTGGACTGGGCACATAATCATTTCCTGCTGACGCGACGCCTATACCATAAACGAAGCAGTGAGCAGCAAAAAAAAAAAAAATTAGGCTTGTTGAGTATACCGTGAGCTTAAAAAGTTTAAGGAAGACTGGTCTAGTTCATACTCTTCCTACATATTATTAGACTTATGTAGGTGTTTATTTCAGCTCCAATACCACTTTCAACCAAATTTTAAAAATCATTTCTTTGGATTTGGTCCAACATAAACTAAGCAGAGATTTAAGGGAAGTTTCACCCTAAAATGAAGACTTAACTATTTATTGAGTGACAAATATCTCATTTAAACGCAGTGAAAAGAGGTATTTATTAGACAGAGAAGTGTAAAAGTGAATTAGGGAGCTGTAAACGTTTCAAATTGGTCGTGTAAATCAGTCCCAGTGGTCGACTAGCTTGGCGTTGAGATAAGCGCTGCAATCCGAGACGGTAGCTAGTAGAACTACTGTAGACTAATGATAGCTTCCGGTAGCTATTATCTTCGCCACACTGCCACATCTGTTTTTTTCTCTATAGATTGACCATGGTTGGGTTTTATGAATGTAAATATTGCAAACGTTTAAAAATACCTACAAAGTGAATTTTTATTTAATTTAAAAGTAAATAGACATTTCTGCAAAAAATACTACTTTAAGTATAATAAACTAGCTATATACTGTAATTTAATACATACATATTGGATTCACTGAAATGTTTTACAGTTTTTTATATATTTATTTATTTAAATGTTTCAACATTGTGTTACTATTTAAACACTTAACTATTTACCCAAAAACATATTGTTACGCTCTAACCCCAATATTTGTACATTTAGTGGTTTAGTTATGAATAACTAAAATAGTTGAGTGAACTTATCTTTCACTCATCTGAGAAGTGTCTAACAAACCAAGAGAGTTAAAGACACCCTTACAAGACGGAAAATATTGGTGCTTAGTTTTTTTTTATCCTTGCTCTTTGTAGAACTATTGGTAGTCACAGTCCCAATTTTCAGAGGAAATTATTTTGAGATAATTAAAAAACAAAATCTGCTGACATTAATAAATGTAGGGCTATTATTATTTTTCTAGTGTTATTTTATACCTATCAAAGGTAACAGGTATAAATAACATAACTTGACGTTCGAATAAGTAAAAGTGTATCTTGTATAATATATAGCTGTCAGTTAAGACAATCCCTATGAAAAGTGTACTGAACCTCTTTCATCACAAGAATAAAGGACCGTGACACAGAGGGTATTTTTTAGAACTTATTTTATACATTATTTTATATAATATAGCGAGCGGAACTGTGGTCTCCTCCATATGGACACTACCGTAATTCCAATGATTTGCAATCTGTATGTTGATATTAATTGAAATCCACTTTAACTACATTCTAGTATTGTATATTTGGCAGCATAACAGCTCTCCCGAATCACAGATGGCTGTGCTATCTGATAGTTCGAGATATTAATTGATCGCTTATAATATGTGGCTGCTGACAATTTCCGCTCGTTCATCACAGACTCAGCCTTAGGCTATGAGTAAATAATAACCCTGAGCACAGAACAAGAGTCTTAGATAGCTCAGTGGTAGATCATTTGTCGTACTAAGGCCAAAGGTCCTGGGTTCGATTACCATACCCAGGTATTATTGTTACCACCCACACTACTACCTCTTAGCTACGGTCCACTAGACAAAAGGAAAGCGGGGTAAGCTACAAAAGATATAAAGAAGAAAGACATTAGCAACAATTTGGTAACAATATTAATATTTTTATTTAAAATAATAACAATTTAAACAATAATTTACATGACCTCAAAAATCCATCAGAGGATGTGTTGAAAATCATATTAAACAAATGCGCAGTACTATCATGTAAATGTTTCCAAACATGAAACATGTTCTAAGTCAACTAGGTCAGTCTGGAAGAGGCAACCACTTGATCTAACAACACATGTCAGTTTCACAACAGTAATATAATAATAATAATAATAATAATAAATAATACCACGTCTTACTACCCGTTCGGGTTATACGCTTTAAGTACTAATTACGCTAATGGATTAGGAATTGGGAAGGTCGAATTAGAGGAAGTGAACCCGCATTTTCGTGGAGGGAGAGTGGAAAACCATTTAGGAAAAACCACCCCAGTTCACCCGATCGAGATTCGAACCTCGATCTCCCCGTCCTCAGAAGTAGAGCTCTACACGACAAGCGCGTTAGCCATCTACGCCACCGAGGTGGGTTTCACAACAGTGAATCTTGACATAACAAACAAAGTGTTGACTAGCCGAGCAAATTACTTTATAAATGTCTAGTCAGATATTTATTGACTACAAAAGAAAGAGCCTAATGGGCATATTTGAAATTGGTATGAAAGTTGTCTACTACGCTATAATGAATACAAACAAAAAAGAAAAGAAAAAAGGGAAGTTAAATTTAATATCTTACGGATATTTCGGGGAACACATGAGTTTGACTTACAGACCATAGGTCAAACTCCCGCGGGACTATTAAATGTAGACACAACTACGGACGTTTACAAGATCCCTACTTGTTAATAAAAATTATATAACATACAAGAGAAGTCTAGATAAACTACAATTAAATTCAATTAAATAATTTGAAAATATTCAAAGTCAAAGTCAATCCATCAGCAAAATGTTACGTTACTTTACCAAACAATTCAATATAAGAAAATATCGCCAAAAGATGTGTTTATATTAACAACTAAATTCAGACAATTCAAATAAAATACTTCTAGCAAAAATTAGTTCAAAAATATGGCAATCTGATATATTCAGTGACCTAACTGATACTACCGCTTAAGTAGGGGCAAAAAGAATTAAATGTCTCATTACAAAATTTAGTATTACACACAATATTAATTTGATCAAATAGCTTACGTTGCCTATTCAGGTTTATTCCAATAAATACGTTACTTTAATTTCAAAATTGAACAAGCCATAGTTCAAGTCTATTAAAATAATATCGATGAGAATAAATATATAGAGAATACGGTAACATCCTGAAAATGTCCAATGACCGGACCTATCCTGATGGCGTCTAATACAATAGTTTAGGGCATGAATTCTCCTGAAGGCGTCCAATTTAATAGTCAATTCGTCTTCAGAATCACCTGGCTTAAATAGTGTTTCTAGTCGCCTAGGGTTGAAAGTGGAGGGGGGGGGGGGAGACTGTCCATATACGTCAGTGATGTCTCATCGGCCACTTCGATGGATGAAAATCAGCACGTACACCATCGATCAAGCTTGGATTTGCTGGCCTCTCTCCATCACGCCCGCCAGTGTTGACAAAAGATCTTTTTAACCAGAGCACCAGTGTCGTACACACATCACGCGCTGTCTAGATGGAAGATTCCGTATTGCCCGCAGGGGTAGGTAAGTCGTAATTCCGGTACTGTTGTAAGCATCATTCTTGAGTTCCATTGGAATCATTTTGACTCGTACGCTTGACACATCAATGCAGTTACCCCAGGGCTCGTTCGTCCCACTCTTCAATTTAGGCACGGTGAGTATAGTCCAGTCTTGAAGGTTGTTCTAGCCAGAAGATACAAAGGGTAAATACATGAACATTTTATTGATTGCAGGGAGTTTATTCTTGTTTGATATGGTTTAGTATTGTAGACGGATTCTACATTAGACTACAATAGAAAAGCTTACTATTTGCAGGAAGTTTATTAATATTTCGTTTCATACGGAGTGAGTAGTATGATTTGAAGATTAGTATGGGGGGTGGTATGATGTAACATCAGTAAATGATACATTATTCTCCACTAATTTAAATTGATTTGATATAAAAGCAATATGCTTAATCATATATTCATCCGAATTGTTATCTCGAAACAGAAAGCTATTCATCATAGTCGAGTGCAATAGTGTACAGATTTAGTTTTTGAAAGGCTGAAAGCAAACCAATATAACTACGTAAACGTAATCCTTCAGAATGAAACAGATTGTAAATGGGTCTATACAGCCATGGCGTCAAACCTAAGGATACAAATTAGCTACTAGTAATTTGGGTTGCTGTTCTAAGTTATCTTATTTATAGGTCTTGCCCTAACACAGTATATCTGTATATTAAAAACTTTCAAGTAAATGTTTTTTATAAATTATTTAAATATGTGTATTTTTAAATTATAACTCACTTGATAACTATAAGGTGAGACTGTGTTGAATTCATAAATATTATGCCAACAAATTTACATATTGTTTAATTTGAAAAATGTTTAGTTTAAATTGAAATGCTGATATTTATTTAACATGAAAGCGTAGTTTTTATTTGATATAATATTATTTTCTTAAGTAAATTATAACTAAATTAATATACTATCTAATTTATAATATTTCTTACTTTACCAAACCTTTTTAAAGATTTAATATATCTATTAGATCTAACTAAAACATAGATCAAAATAAACATGTATTCTAGTTATTACCAAGATATACGTTTTTTTAAATGTTGCTTAAAACTAAATTCATCGGAACTTCTGACAGTTCTAGCAATATTGCAATTGCAGGGGAATAAATTTACCCATACATTCCTGCCAATGAAACATTACTAGGAAATTAAAATACATTTGTGTGTGCACAATGAAATTATCCGAAGAGTTTTCGCAACTCCATCCATGTTGTAATCTAGTCTAGTCCGTGTCTATCTATACATACTCACCTTCGCACGACACTAATGATTGTTTATCATTCTCTTTCACACATACACACACACACACACACACAGAGACACACACACATACACACACATACAAACACACATACACATACACCACTCACACACAGGCATACAAGATCATTATTTATTAACTGAATCGACAAGCCTCGTGCCTTATTTACCACTACTACTCTTTTAAAAATTATTTTGCCTACTGAACATTAATTAATTTATTTTTCTAAATTTAGAAAGCTATATTCAAATATTCTTTCCTGTGTCATTGAGTAAAAAATAAAACATCATGAAATGTAAAATAAAATAAATCATTTCTTTAACATGCAATTTTTTATTAGAGCAAATTTTAGAATGTGGATACTCGTCTATTTATGATATTACATAAAGGTTTAGATAAGATAAACCTGAAGAAGCATTTAATTAAAAAACAAACATATTTATAATTATATAAAAAGCTAAAGAAGTAGTTTCCTAGGAATTTATTTTTATGACGACTGTAAAAAACACTTTAAATAGTCCACAGTACAAACATCAACACAAAATGGTTAAAATAATAAAGGAATACAATAATTATATTGTGCAACTAGTAACATTATTGTACAGTACGTTTAGAGTATTTTAGTGTTCTTTTAGGAACAGTAAGTTATTTTTTGTAGTAAAATTGACTTAAAGACCACAAACATGTATATAAATCAATTTGCTCCTGAAACGACGATTAACTTATACTTCTCATAAAATTGTTTATTTCACATTAATTCTTGAAGTGTTGATAGCTTATCGTCTTGCTTCACAATATCGGACTAGAAACAATATACACGTAGGAATATCCATTGAAGAATATATTTTGTATACATTTTTTGACTGCCAATTATGTGCTTTATATATTAGTTTGCATTTTGTTGTGTAGTTCTAAGATATAAATGAAAAGTATCTTTGATAGATTTTTAGTGTTTAATATTTAGTTCTCGTGCCAGAGAAACTGGTGCTTGCATCGGCTACCTACAGGTGCTCTGGGTGGCCCTGTGAACTGGTATGCCTCCGTTAGACTACTTTCATTATAAGTAGTACACAGGGCTGGGCCGAAAGCCCATGTCACGAGGTTGCTCGAGGGCGGCACAGAAATGGTTTGGAATTTGTGGGGCAGTGAGTTTAAATGCCAACGAGTGATGTCGTTGGCAGCGTGGTGGGGTTCGGGCCTTTGGGACATGGCTCCCGGAATTATAAACCACCAGGCCTCAGCTCTTGGTGTTCTGGACCTCACCATTCATGCGGTGAGCCGTTTTAGAGCGCCAGTGCTAACCCGTACAGTTAGTAGTGCATGGGCTAGACATGGGTGCCTCCAATCGTACGCACGAGGAGTGGGGAGTTACTTTCTTAAGCGCAATGGGCGTAACTCCATTCCCATACTTACGGGAAAGTGTGGAGATCGCAAGGTCACTGCTGTGAGAGGAAGTTAATGGCTCCGGTCACCACCCTGGATATGTGGGAGGCACGTAGTCCCCCTGTGTCGGTCCAACCAGTGAGTGACTGGAAGGGAAAGAAGAGTCAATTCTCGCCTCTCTGGGTATCCGGCCTGAACCTTAACCCTTAGGGTTGTGGGGGTTGGAGCTTTTTAGGTACCAACCTGGAAACTGCCCTGGGCAATGATGTACAGGGGTGCTTGATACCACCTTCATGCTGAGACCATAGCACGTTAAAGCCAAGGTTTAATATTTAGTGTGACTTTGTTAGGATAAAATTACTGTGTTAATCATTTTCTAATACTATACCTATTTTATTTGAGTGCGTAAAGTACTTTTTTCTCCAATTAATCAACGCTTAACTTGTTTGGAAGTGATGGTACACAATATGTTCAACATCCAGTTGGACCCTATGTACAATTCTAGATATAAATTTTGATGGTGAAACAAGATGGTGGTGGTGCTATGGTTTGGGGGGATTGTACACTCACGGAGTTGGCTTATTATTGGATATAAGAGGTACTATATAGATTGCTTCATATGATATAATATATTTTAACAGTGAAGTATGACACAACTGGATTTTTCACCACACATTTCAAAATTACCAAATAAAATGGAAAAATGTACCATTTTTTAGACTAGCCAGCATAATATCCGGACCTAGACCCAATAAAGCACATGTGGGATTCAATGGAGCACACTGAATGAAAAAATAAGCACTCCTACAATGCAGAATTGTGGAATTCTGTGATATAAGAATTTCTAAAAATTGCATTTCTTGTTTAATTAATTGATGGCTTGTCATTGTAATTTAACAACTGCCATTAAGTGTTTTCCTACTAAGTAATTGGTGTAATATTATTATTAGCTTTTATTTTCAAATATAATTTTGTTGTTGTTTAATCACGGGTACTTCTCAGAATTTATGTGCTCCTCTACTTTTAAACATGTTAAAATGTATTATTAATAATCGTATATTTAGTTATTTATGTTAAAAATTTAAAACCTATATTAATTTAAATACCCACTGGTTTATTAAAAAAGTTTTCCATTTAACCCTTTGTTAAAGATACTAAATAAAACCTTGCTGCCTGAAACCTTTCTAAGCCACTGTATTTAACGGTACTATTGAAGTATTTTCACCCATTTATTCGATAAAAGTGGGATGTGGCTAAGTTAAAAAAAATGACAAATTTTCATTAAAATAAAAAGTATTAAAATGTAAAACTATGTTTAACAAACTTTATAGTTTTTGATAACAAAGCAGCCTTCTACTTATCAAATGTTAAAATTCAAGAATATTTGTAAGCATATAATAATATTTATACTTGTGTAGGTGAGTGAAGCACGTGTAGTGTGATGATCCATGACCTCGTTTCTTGTTCTCAACTGGCCAATAACCAAACTTAGTTTCTTTTCATATATTTATTATTATTATTATTATTATTATTAGCACCGCGTCTTACTACCCGTTCGGGTTATACGCACTTACGCTAATGTGTAATGGTAGGGTGATTGTGAGATGAAATGAAGGACCTACAGTTTAACGTGGAATCCGAACCACGGTGGCGACCTGGCATTCCACACATTCACAAGATGTCTTGTCAGAGGCTTTTCATAATAGTTTAATGTTATAGGTTACTTTCAATAATAGGCCAAGCCCTTTTGAATTATGGCATTTCTAGCTCTCAGACAAGAAAACTTTCGATTCTCAAGAAAGATTAATACTTTATTTCAGGGATATTCAGATGTTTAGGTCTGATAAATACTTTCTTCGGGACACTGTCAATTCTCAAGCCAGGTAAATACTTGCTTTAGGTCACTTATCAATACTATCTTCAGGGCACTTCTGAATATCAGGCCAGATAAATAATAATTGATTCAGGGTACTTACAACTCTCGGACAGGATCATTACTTGCTTCAGATCATTTGCAAATGTCAGGCCAGATCAATTATTTCTTTGGGTACGTCCAATTCTCAGGTAAAACGCTGCTTGATTAAGGACACTTCCAATTGTCAGGCCAGATCAATAGCATACTTGTTTCAGGATAGTTCGAAATCTTATGTTAGATTGTTCATTTCTTCAGAGTACCTCCAATTCTTTGTCTAGATCAATACTCTCTTGGCGCATAGCCTGAACTAGTAGTAAGACGCAGAGCTAAATTAATATGTATATACTTTCTTCAGGGCACTTACAATTCTCAGGTCAGATCAATACTTGCTTTTGATTATTTAGAATTTTCTGCCAAGATCAATACTACCTTCAAGGCACTTCCACTATTCAGATTCTCACATACTTCAGGTTAGGTAAAGTATTCATTTAGTATAGTTTGTTGTTCACCATAAAGAGGGTCATGCCATCCTCACAACTTGATATGTAACAGTTTCTTGAATGCCCTTCTGAAATCCAAGTTAAATATTGTGTAGATAATGGGGTTTAGCGCAGAATTGATGTAACCCAGCCACGTTATGAAGTTAATGAGCTTATCTGAGGGACAGCACTTGGCGCAGAAGGGAACAATGACGTACATGAGGAAGAAGGGCAGCCAACAGACCACGAACACTCCCATAATAATACCCAGAGTCCGGGCTGCCCTCCTTTCTTTGGACAGAGAGATCCTCTGTTTTATCTCGAGCATCTGACTGATGGGAACGCCCTCTCTTGGCGTTTCAGGAGATGTAGGTGTCACCGCTAAGTTCTGAATCCTTGTCAATGAGTAGGCTTTCGGAATAATGATCTTGAGAGTCCGCGTGGGCTTTAAACGTTTTTTAGGGATTTCCTTAGAGGCATCTGTGGGTGCTTCGTTAAGATCAGGTCCAAGTTTTGGCATTTTAGTAGCTTCATCTTGAGGGGATTCCTCCTTCCTTGAGGTAACGGCTCCATATTTGAAGAAAACCTTTCTCCTCCCGTCAGTGGGTGGTAGTTGCTCGTTGGTGTTGCCCTCGCTGCTCGTGACAGAATCCTGCTCAGGTGCCCCAATACTTCCTGGCGATGAGGGTAGGAGCGATGGCCTGCGTTGAGCCGTTGTGGCTGTGTGCATGGAAGCGGACCTCTCCCTCTGCCGTAATCTTCGCTTCGTAGCGAAGAAAACCTCTACGTACACCGATGTCATAATAAACAGGGGAATGTAGAAAGAACCAAGGGATGAATACACGATGTAGCCCTGCTCTGACGTCAACTTGCAGCGGACCTCCCCACCAATGGCGCTGGTCCAGTCGTTCCAACCGATCAGTGGGGGGGAGCTGATGATGATGGAGAGTACCCAGACACCAACAATCATAAGAGTAACCCTGCGGGCTGTCCTCTTCTGCGCGTAGTTGATGGGGTCCGTGATGGCCCAGTATCTGTCTAGGGCAATGGCACACAAGTTGAGAATGGATGCTGTGCAGCAGAAGATATCACACGTCAGCCAAAGCTTGCAGAGCTGCGTGCCAAACTCCCATCGCCCATTGATAGAATAAGCTACGTTGAGTGGAAGCACTAGAAACGCCACCGTAAGGTCGGCGATGGCCAGAGACACGATGAAGAAGTTTTGTACGAGACGAAGTGGCTTATGTGTGAATACGCTCAGAATGACAAGGATGTTGCCTACTATTATGAGTAAGATGATGAGGGTGAGGGTAACAGCCGTTAGGGCTGCTTCCCACTCGGGAACAGCTATGGACAGATTGAACACACTCTTAAAGTTGGGGAAGTAGTCTGGTGGACACTTATTACCATAGGAAGGAAGATTCATTTTAGCCGGAGTCACCGTTGCCATCTCTTGGGACAGAGTGGAAAGGTTACTTTGAATAGAGTTGAACTTCATCGTTAACGTGCGCGGAGTGTCCCAACACAGCACAGTTTAACTGTTCACAAGGTGACTGTACTTGGATACACATGTACTTCCCAACATGCCTCAGATTAACTGTTCGCGGGATGTCTGCAAATGAAAAGACACGCATTTCCCAAAATGGCTCAGATCTTCTGCACTTGTACTTGTACTGTACTGTACTTAGAGACTCACACATCTCCTAACAGGAATTAAAGTTGTAACTGCGGTCAAAAGATGTAATAATAAAGATGACTTCATAAGATATCACATTTTTTAAATCGTTATCGGACTGATATGAAAACAATGGAGTTTGTCCATGTTACATGTTGTTTTTTGATGTTGTGCTGCCCAAAATTAAAGTATTGGTTGGAGTTATCAGGCGGTGCTCGCTGAGCAGAGTTTCAGGGGTGTGCAGCTATGACCTGTAGTTGGACTTCCTGAGAGTAGATACCCTGATAGTGCAGATACCCATATATCGTGATAGTTTTAAGATGGCACCAAGGTGACCTAGGCAAGAAAATGATACAATGGATGAACATATCATATAAATAAATAAAACATAATTTGAAAGTAAACCAAACAAAACGCACTTTAAAAATGTGTGGATTCAAAGCATTACAAATATTGTCGAAATGATAATTAATCTATGACACAGGAAAATAGAAATATCGTGACTTTGTAAAACAACCTAAAAACATTGTTTATAGTTTTTTAATAAATAAAAAATATATTTTGCAACTGAGGATTGAAACTATTCTATGGTAAAACTTAGAGGAAAATATTTTTACCATTTTTATATTTTATTTTAGAGGAATATGAAATATTAAAGTAAATATTTATTTATCAGCAGTATTAAAATGACTTTCTTCACATTATGCAGTAAAATTATTAATATAATTGATAGTATTGATGAAATGAGATGATTTAATATAGTTAACAAAAGAAAGCGATAACTATAATAATTAACGAAATATATGAATACAAATTGTTTATGATATAACTTTACGATAGATGATCTATTTGAACTATAATTAAACAGTATAAGGAATTATAACTACATAAAATTGGTTAGATCCCTTAAAATTGATAAACAGAATAAAATAATTTTAAAATATACTACAAATTGGCTAGAACATAAAAGAATATTTTTAAAATATAAAACATATTTACAAGGTTTCCTTTAACTGCTTGAAAACGAAAGTGATTTTAATACAGTAAACAGTTGAAAATTTAATAATTAAAAACGAAAAATTTAATAATAAGCTATGACATGTGATTAGAAAAATACATAAGCTTGTTTGGCAATATAAAATTGAATAAAAATAAAATACAACAATACATATTTTGAAGATTTATTAATCAATTAAAAAGTATGAACACCACATTTATCCAATTAACTACGACATTATTATGTAATGCGATTTAAATTTTTTTTTTTTTTTGGAAATATAAAACTGACTACATGTTTAAAAATAACTTTATCTTTATTATTTGTTTGATATTGAATCCTTTCTCCTTTGAATATAGCAGACATGATCTGTCGCATACCCTAATATTAGTTTACATGTCTATGTACAGACAACTCTCGATTGCTTGTACCTCGATATCTCGGTATTAGGATGATTCAAACAAAATTTTAAGAAAGTTAAATTGCATATATTAACAAGCCAACTGCATGCTGGCAGGCTAGAAATGTCATAGAAGTAGTGTATTGCAGGGGCTGCAACGCAGCGCCTTTACCACTCCAATCCCACCCCCGCACATACAGTAGAGAATATATATAATTTTCAAGTAGGCCTACTAAAGGTATGGTGACCATATTTTTTTTAATAGAAAAAACAGGACATTAAAATTAATCACATATACTAGTAGTATGATTTGAGGCCATGGTGTGTGACGTGCGTGTATACCTTATGTATAGATTAGCTAGAATAAAAATAATACAGAGAGAGAAATAAAAATAGTTTAAGGATACAAATACTTATTAAAATTAAATTTTGAATACTAGTTTAAGAGAGCGAGTTACAAAAAGTCTAATTTATATACATCAAGTATTAGATTGGCTTTTATTATTGTGTACACAGCCTCTTTGCAAATAAAACTTTTGTCTAAAACTTCTAAAAAAAACTAACTTGGAAAAATAAATATTTTAGCCTTAATCACATGTACAAATCATTGGTAAATAAAACATTGGACTACAGTACTTAAAAAAATACAACAAAGAAAAATTGCATTTAAAAATAACAATTTAGGAACTTCTTGTGCCGGCTTTTGCTTCATGACCATATCATTAATTCTTATCTGAGCTATGAATTGCTTTTAGAAGCTTTTATTTAGATTTCAGGTATTGGAACATTTCCATACAGGTTTCGTCAAAATTGGTGTAGTCCTGCAGTTGAAGTACTCGTGTCAGACAGGCAAAGTATAGGATGCGGCAGAAATATATGACAGTTTTGCAAGTGTAATAACTTTAGTATTTTCGAACAAAAAATTGTTTACCTTTTTTCATAAAATTCACCATATTTTGCCATTGTTATTTAAACCATGAAACCATTTTTAGAAAAAAAGTTAGGTATGGAAAATAACGTCATGCAAATGTCCTCAATTTTCTTTCACACATTGATAAAGTCTTACTCTGCACTTGGATTTGCATTTCCACCCGTACAAAATAGTGCTTACTCAGGAGTTACAACCTCGCGATCATTTGACACGACTTGCGTTCGCTACAACGATGTTGGAGATGATGATTGATGACACTATCGTAATCATGTCTGATGAAGCCCATTTTCATCTCTCGGATTTTATTAATAAACAGAACTCTTGGTATTGGTCTGCAGCAAACCCGAGAGTAATTCATGAGCGTCCACTTCACTCGCAACGAGTAACAGTATGGTATGGGATGACACATCGTGGGGTCATTGGCCAGTATTTATTCGAACAGGATGATCAAACCACTATGGTGAATTCTGATCGCTATGTTTTGATGTTAAGAAACTCCCTCAGACCTCAAATGTGAGGAATGCAACTGAACAATGCCCAAGTGTGGTTCCAGCAGGACGGGGCAACCCCCCATAAATCATGAGTTTCCATGGCAGTGCTTCGAGACATGTTCCCACAAGGCCCAATTTCACTTCATGGAGCTATCCCATGGCCAGCGCGGTCACCCAATCTTTCGGCGTGTGACTAATTTTTGGGGGGTTAACACAAGTAGAAAGTTTTCATTGATAAACCACGCACTTTGGAAGCACTCAAGGTTGCTATCGAAGTTTAATTAGGGCAATACCATACCTAGCTTATGTTATAAAAATGATTTCATTGTGTAAATAACAATGGAAAAATATGCTGAATTTAATGACAAAATATCAACAATTTTTTTGTTTGAAAATACAAAATTTATTAAACTTGCAAAACCGTCATATATTTCTCCCACTCTCTCTATAAACTAACATAAAAACTGCAGGTTTTTAAGAGGTTGAAGTTTACTTATCCATAAAAGTAAACTCTTTAAATTATCTGGTTTGAATAGGAATTTTACCCTCATTCCACTCAAGAACTTTGTCCTCAACTAGAAAGTTTTCTAACACTGTAATTTCGTCAAAAAGACCATCTTTATACACAGTAGAGCCAATTGAATCTTTGAAAGCCTCATATGAAGCCAGCACCTTCATCTTCAATATTTAAAATTGCCTCGGGAAATATAAAGCTGACATTGATAACAAACCTCAACCATGCTTCACCCACAGGGGTTCAAACAAATGTTTCAGTATTGTTGGGCAAGAATGAGACGTTAGAAAATACTCCTTCAAAGGTTCATACATTAAGAAGATACGCTCCACAGCTGGAATCAAACAGAGGAATAGATTCTTTGAAAAAGATAGCATCTCTTTGTACTCCATTTTGACAGACTCTCAAAATTTTTTAATGTACTTACATGGACAGTGTGTATACACATATGTTTGTAGATCTTGACAACTACCATTTCAATGTCAATCGGTAACAAGTCTGTTGTATTTTTAATGCAGTTGTTTATCACATGTGCAACATAGCCTACACCAACCACAGCTTTTGCACAATAGTTGTTGAGCTTCCTAAACAGATTTGTTTCCCTCCTTCGATTAAGGCCTCCATAATTAGTGTTGGTATTGTCTGCAGGGAGACCAACACACTTTTCCACTAAATTTAATGAAAACAAGGTAGAGTAAACGTAGCTATGTAACTGCTCAGATGTTTCTCCAGGAAGGTCTTTTAGTTCCAGAAGATTGACTTTTACTCCTGGGTACAGTCAAAGTAGCGTAAAATCAATGGCACTATCTTAATGTTATGGTGATTGGAGGAATCAATCATAACGCTGAAATAATGTGCTTTTCCTAAATCAATATTCAATCTCTCCTGGGACTCCTTCGCAAAAACGTTTGTAAAGAATAATTAAATCAACATTTTCTGCGTGGCTGCCCCATTTCACAATACTTTGGTATACTAGATTTTATTATTATTTTAAAACTAATAAAACAACCACAACACTCACACTCAAGACTTGGCGAGACAACTGAGGACAAAGTTAAAAAATTAAAAACGGTAGGCTAGGTGGTATCATCACACAGAGCTGAGAAAGAAGTTCCACTCTTGTTCAAGAGAGCGCAGCACATGTGTTGAGTGTTTGCCAACTGATCAAGGTGATGTTCCTTGTGCTAGTGCCGTTCATTTCAAAATATTATTTTATCTTACTTCAAAATGAAGTATTTTGGAAGTACTTTGTTTAAAAAACCGTACCTTTTGGTGTACTATCGCATGTTCTGTAGGCCTATTGTAATCTCAACTGTTACCATTCCAGTACCTAAGTGTGTTATTTGTGTGTCTTATCTGATATTACTATAGATAAAGTATTAGTTTATTTCTTGGGCACAACTTCAGTTCCCCTCAAAAGATGGACTTTTCGTAGCTCGGACATACCCTCATTCCTTTTAGTACGAGTTATTGAGAGTTGGCTGTATTTGCATTTTCTTCAGGTCTAAATTTGAGGGTAGGTCTTATTCTTCACAAAATTTTGTAAAAATGTTGTGATTTGAGCTTTTGTACTCTATTTAAAAAGTTTTTTTAAGAAATAAAATATAGTATAGAAAAATTATGGTTCTTTTTATAGATAGGAAAGATAAAGTTAGTTTATAAATATGTATTCAATTTTATATTTCCAAACAAACTATATTTAATACGCATTACATAATAATGGTATAACTTAGTTGTTAAATGTATTGTTCATGATTTATATTAATTAATAAATCCTCAAAGGATTTATTGTATTAAAATCACTTTCGTTTTAAGCACTTTAAATAATTCTTTTAATTACTATTTTTTAATATTTACGTAGAGCTGTTTGTATGTTAAAGTTTCGAACACATTTTATATAGCTCATTTTTCCTTCTTAAGCTATTAATTACAATTAAATCATTAATTATTAAATTATATCATAATTAATTGTATTTATATTATATTGTGTTAGCTATTATAGTTAATTATCACTTTATTTTGTTATAATATACTTTTTTTGTAGCACATCGTAATACTTTAAATATATTAAATCCCCTCATTTCATAAGTACTATCTATTCAGGGATGGTCCTAGTAGTCTCGGGACCCCTATACGTTGTGTATTGATGTTAGGTTCCTCATGGTTCAAAGCACCAAGGCAAAACTTACCCTATGACAGCGACAAAGCCGTGGGATAGGGGACTAATTGTAAGTGAGGGTAGAGATTCAGTGTGACGATGGTGAAGAGCAGATACAAATTATCATTAGTATTTTTATTTTCCCAATGTAAATATTTTTTTAACTTAAGGCGTGGAGACCCCCTTAATAAGGGGCCAGGAGCGGTTTCCCTGTTTAAGGCTGGCCCTGTATCTATTGTATTAATAATTTTACTGTAATTTATTGCAATACAATAGACTGATAAACAAATATTTACTTACACCTTTCTTATACTCCTAGAATATTATTTCTCTTATCAACTAAAATGTTAAAAAAAAAATTATTATGCCTATTTATAATATTGAAAATTAATATAGATATGATATACTTATGACAAATACAATCTATCCTTATCAAAATTAAAAAATAGCTGTTAAAACTAAATATCACAGCATGGCTATTAAGGTGAGTTTGGTATTTTAAATATTGTATTTGTGTTTATGGTAATTTATTTTTAATTTTTAATGAATTATTTGGTATTTTAATACTATATTAAAAACAATTCTATGTGGTTATTTGATTTACAATGTTTAGTGGATATTAAAATAATAGGGATTAGAGGCTACTTACTTTGTTATGCTTTTGTATCGTTTTATAATCATCTAAATAGGGGAATTTATCAATCTTGTACCTTTACATTTTTGAATTTCACTTCATACACGGACAAGTATTTGCACAAATGAAGGAAAAGCAAATTTTGTGATAAGAATTATCCACATTTAAACTGCTTGAATTTTAATAATGATGAGTGTCCTTGTAATTACGATCTAAACAACTTATTATATCAACTAGAGGTTTAGATGAAAATCTCGTCAGTTAAATAATTTATGATAATACAAACTCTTTTATGAAGTAAGGATGACAATAAAAGCATTATGTATCTGTAAAATCCTCCTTGCTTTATGCCAATAAATGTTATAAGTGTTATTGGTAGCCTTGTTTATCAAATTACAGCTGAGCGTTTTCTAAACTAAAATTCTTGTTTATTAACCTGGAAGTTGTGTTTTGCTACCACGACATGTAAAATAAATTTACATAATTTGTCACATTGACAAATCGTAAAAGCTAGGCATATGAATAAAGAATTGTCTTTAAGTAAATTTTCTTTACAATTAACCGTTAACGTCATTAAGATTCCCACTATAAAAACCATCAAAAACTACGTAATCTTTCTATTTCAGGGTAACTGTCTTACTGTTAATCAGACAATATGAACGAAATGTAATATAATATAGAACTCTCATGCAAGGCTACTGCATTCCACTGCTGGAAAGGGATGGTGCGTTGGTTGATGGTACATGCACGCTATCAACCCACACAAGGAGGGTACATAACTGGAATTTTTTTACGTCTATTAATAAATTTAAGCTCACTGCTTACGGCCAGGAATAAACATCCATAAAGCAAACCCGCATTTTCATTATTTACATCTTAACATAGTTATTAATTTTTGTCATAACGTTGAACAACTAAATGCGCAACATTAATAAAAAGTTGCTGGTGCAGTAACATAGTTACTATTAGCTACTAGATAAAGGTCCCTAGTACAAGCTATGGTTATTATTCCAACATGTATTTTAAATTTTACATTTAGAAAGATATGTTCTTTTTATATTTCAATCTTACTAGCGAACTCTAGTGCTAGTGTGAAAATTAATTTATATTTACCTTCCTTAACCTCTGACAAGACATATTGTGAATGTGGGGAGTGCCAGGGCTCCCCCGTGGTTCGGATTCAACGTTAAACTGTAGGTCCTCCATTTCATTTCACAATCACCCTACCACTACACATTAGCGTAAGTGCGTATAACCCGATGGGTAGTAAGACGTGGTGCTAATAATAATAATAATAATAATAATAATAATAATAATAATAATAATAATAATAATAATAATAATTTATATTCAGACCAACGTTTCCTAATTAGATTTAACCGCGGAACCATTTTATATTTCGTACAATATAAAGGAACCCCTTAATATTTTTAGCCAAGAAAATTAAAAATAAATGCGCCCCTGGGGGAAAAAAATCTTATTTCAAGGTCAAATATCTTTAAGTTGAAAGTTACATTTTCCCAGGAGTAAGGCAGCTAGCTATCTACACCCTTTGTTCTCTTTCATGTTCCATGAATAAATGCAGCCCGCCATGAATACGAGCCTGCCAGGGGGAAAAAAAGATAAGACCTTACTTTTATTTAATTGCGCTATAATGACAGTTTCTTTTTGATCATCATAAGTTTAAAAAAATACAAAAAATGCCAACATACATTTTAATGAACGGAGTTTAATTTTGACAAATTATTCTTTTTATATCCGGTAGAACTGTTGACAATAATTGTATTTGCATGTATAGAGCCGTATCATGTCTGTTTCGATACTTCATTTAGGTTCCAGATTATAGCGAGAATATAGAATGCTATCAAAGTGACCTGACGGTCTAGTCCACCAATTATTAATTGCCTACAAGTTTTTAAACTTTTAATGTGTTAAAAAAATATTTTTCTGGCACCCTCACAGGACCCCAGGGTTTCGCTGAATTCCAATATTCTCTATACGCTTCCAGTAAACGGATATTCCAACATTATTTTCTATACACTTCCGGTCAGTGGATATTCTAACAGTTTTCTTTATACACTCCTGGTCAGCGGATATTCCAACAGTATTCTCTAAACACTCCCAGTCAGCGGATATTCCAACATTATTTTCTATACACTTCCGGTCAGTGGATATTCTAACAATTTTCTTTATACACTCCTGGTCAGCGGATATTCCAACAGTATTCTCTAAACACTCCCAGTCAGCGGATATTCCAACATTATTTTCTATACACTTCCGGTCAGTGGATATTCTAGCAGTTTTCTTTATACACTCCTGGTCAGCGGATATTCCAACAGTATTCTCTAAACACTCCCAGTCACCGATATTCTAACATTATCCCTCTGTAGTCCTCACGGGGAAGTAATAAAACTACTCTCCTGACCACTTAGCTTGTTATGGATAGAAACGTAGATTAACCCTATCTTTACCTCCCCCAAACTTCTGGGCATCTTACACTCCCTGTTTTATTCTTTATGTCTCTTGAAGGACACCACTGCGTGTTTTAGTGAATTTTCGGCACTTACAGTACTACCAGTGGATCAAGGCTCACTAAGAGACCACGGAGAAATGTGCTGAATTTTTATATGGATAAGAGACAGAATTGTTTATATCCTATAAAAAGATATATTTATATCCGTTTATATCTGCAACCCTACACATATAAAACTGGTTTGGCTCGGCTTTGGTATGATTATGTGGAGCACTAAGATACACGATACCATATTCTCTGATGACAACTTTACAATACATATTGAAACTAACATTTGGTTCGAATAACGAATGCCCTTCACACGTCCATGGCAGACACTAATTTAAACTATGAGTCATGTCTGACGCTGGGAATAGAAAGAACCTGGATACATTAGTGGTAAAGCATTGGCGCACCAAGTAGAAGGTCCAATACTCAATTATCGTGCCTAGGTGTCTTTTTAAACATATTTTTATATGGATAATTTTCACACTGATAAACTCTTTATACCCTAATGAATACTTTGTATACAGATGCGCACCATGGACAATGAGGAACACGTTGAACAATGATGGATATTCTGTGCAGTAATGAACACGCTGAACAATAATAAACGTCTAGAACCTTGATAAATTCATTGAACCTTGATGAACACCTTATACCGTGGTGAGCATCTTATACCCTGACTAGATAGCTGTTGCCCGCGGCTTTGCTCGCGTGGAAGTTGATTATATACAAATACGAAAATATACATAAGTATTTACAGATTAATTTAAAATATTACGTTACGTTGATGACCATAACTTGACCTCAGATCAAAAATAATGCAAGTCCGATACAAACTTTCACCCCCTTTTTCATCCCTTATTAAATAAAATTTCCAAAATTCCTGAAACACATATTTATTTGTTTTACGTCAATAACCGAAATACAAAATTTTGTTTATGTAACTTTCAAAATGACGGACTTTCATACATATTATCATCCCCTATTTTGACCCCTTTGGGGTTGAATTTTCTAAAATCCTTTCTTAGTGGGTGCCTACATAACAAAATGAATATACAGTCCGAATTTCATGCTTGTAGTCTTGATAGTTTGCGCTCGGCGATGATGAATCAGTCAGTCAGTCAGTCAGTCAGTCAGTCAGTCAGGACATGTTATTTTATAAGTATAGATGAATACCCTGTAACATGAATCAACACCTTGTAACCTGAATGAGCACCTTGAAACATGAATAAGTGTAGGGTCTACTCTAAATGAACACCCTGTAACCTCAATGCACACCCTGTGGTCTGAATGAACACCCTGCAACCTTAATGACCTTGTAACTTGACTAAATACATTGTAACCAGAATGAGCGCCTTGAAACATGAATAAACACCTTGTAACATAAATAAACACCTTCCAACATGAATAAGTGTACTCTAAATGAACACCCTGTAACCTAAATGGACACCCTGTGGTCTGAATGAACACCTTATAACCTGAATGAATACCCTGCAACCTTAATGACCTTGTTACTTGACTAAACATCTTGTAACATGAATGAACACCCTGTAGCCTTAATGAACTTTTAACTTGACTAAATACCTTGTAACATGAATTAACACCCTGTAACCTCAATTACCTTGTAACTTGACTAAACACCTTGTAACATGAATTAACACTTTATTACTTAATGGCCACCTTGTATTCTGATGAACACACTGTACCTTTGTGCACTCCTTATACCCTGACGACCACTTTTAACCTGAATAAAACACCTTGCACTCTGATTAATACTTTGCATCCTGATGAACATATTGTACCCTAATAAATTACCTTATACTCTGAATGAGAACCTTAAACCCTTAAGAAAGATCCCTACAAGAGTAAGCCAGATAAACACACATTCTACCCCTATTTCCAATGATTATATAAAAAAAAACAATGCTAACAACTCCGGTGGCGTGAACTATTAAATATGTATGAAAAAATCTCCGACATTGCTTTAGAAAGATAGGTTTGTGTTAATGTTTTCCTTTCCGACACCATCTTTGTAACCTCGACATAAATACGCCCACGGGGGAAGCACAAATAATTGTTCATACAGCCCGAGCCAGGCCCAGAATTTTAAACACCCTATTATATTAATTAAACATATTTTTTTATCATCAAGCGTAGAAAATGTTTATTCATATACTCGTCCGGAGATATGGTAGGCTATGTGGAATTAAAACCCGCTGTTATCCTGCAAGGAGCTTAGATAATTACTATGGATATTTAAACAGAATTTGTAATATTCCAAAACTATGGTATTGCCACGGATAGTGTTGTTCTGGACGTCAATGGATGTTGTGTTTTTTCCTTATAGAAGGGATGTGGTGTGTGTTTCCTTATAGAAGGATGTTGTGTGTTTCCTTATAGAAGGTATGTTGTGTGTGTTTCCTTATAGAAGGGATGTTGTGTGTGTTTCCTTATAGAAGGGATGTTGTGTGTTTCCTTATAAAAGGTATGTTGTGTGTTTCCTTATAGAAGGTATGTTGTGTGTGTTACCTTATAGAAGAGATGTTGTGTGTTTCCTTATAGAAGGTATGTGGTGTGTTTCCTTATAGAAGGGATGTTGTGTGTTTCCTTATAGAAGGGATGTTTGTGTTTCCTTATAGAAGGTATGTTGTGTGTGTTTCCTTATAGAAGGGATGTTGTGTGTGTTTCCTTATAGAAGGGATGTTGTGTGTTTCCTTATAGAAGGTATGTTGTGTGTTTCCTTATAGAAGGTATGTTGTGTTTTTTCCTTATAGAAGGGATGTGGTGTGTGTTTCCTTATAGAAGGGATGTTGTGTGTGTTCCTTATTGAAGGGATGTGGTGTGTTTCCTTATAGAAGGGATGTTGTGTGTGTTTCCTTATAGAAGGGATGTTGTGTGTTTCTCCTTCAATCATAGATGTGGTGTGTGTTTCTTTATAGACGGGTTGTTGTTTGTGTTTCCTTATAGAAGGGATGTGATGTGTGTTTTCCTTATAGAAGGTATGTTGTGTGTGTTTCCTTATAGAAGGGATGTTGTGTGTTTCTCCTTCAATCATAGATGTGGTGTGTGTTTCTTTATAGACGGGTTGTTGTGTGTGTTTCCTTATAGAAGGGATGTGTGTGGATTTCACAAAAGGATGTTGCGTGTGATTTTCACAAAAGGGATGTTGTGGGTATTTCTTTACAGCAGAGATATTATTTGTGTTTACTAGCAGAAGGGATGCTTTGTGTGGGTACTGTCAGCAACGATGTTTTTGAATTTAATTGAATATTTAAATTTAACACATTATAGACAAAGCTACCCGGCTATATCAATATCCAAGTTTCTTTGACATAGCTAACGACATTATATTATTAATTATAGTGCTTAGTTTACATAGGGGAAATGGTCGAAAACCAGAATGATCTCTGGTAAAAATAAATTCTATGAAATCCAACAATGTTAATAAAACATAATAAATATATTATTAATTAACAATATTCATCTGTATAATTTTTATTTCATTAACCTGTAATATTTAAGCTGTATTATAAATAATTTGAAGATTTCTGTGACATTCAGTTCACTGAAAGCAGTCAAAATACCTATTGTTTCTAGATGTTTATCAAACGCTCAGTAATATATTTAACGATAGTCGGGTTTCGAAAAAACATTAGATTCGATAACAATATTTTTACTTCATAAACTTTGTCCAAATACCAAAATATTAGATTAAACTCGGTTCAATATCATAGACAAGTCAAAAGCATTTAATAAGCTATGCAAAGTATTTGTGTTGAAAGATATTGAAAGAGCGATTGAAATCTTAAGGGGTTTCCTCTATTCCTGAAGATGGCTCAAAGAATAAGAAACGGAGATATTATGATAACGTCGGGATATCAAGAGTATTTTAAATAAGGATATGCTCATGTTTAATTTAAAAAAGAGACGTATATTTTTATATTCAATGGAATTTATTCGAATTCATATCTAGGGCACTTTTTTCAATATGGCTTAAAGAGTATCATAATATTAAATATGGGTTTTAATATTTTCGGATCCGCATTGGTTATCAAGTAGACAAAAAGTTAGTCTCGTATATTTATGTCTGTTAATGATGGTGAGGTATAGGTTGGAATCCTGGTTAGGTGTTTATTCCCCTCCATCTGAATGTGTGTATAATTTCTTTAGATTATACCACCCTAAACCAATAGTATAAATACGTGGAGGCCTTGGAAGGAAGGTGAGACGCAAAGAAAAAAATTAAATCAGAATCACAGGATAAGTCTGGCGCTAAATACAAGAAGGTTTTTTTTTTAGATATTGGGACTACACGCGGAGTAAGCTTCGTATCGGTTTATATCTCTTTTCACTCCACTTTTAGGCTTGGATGTAAAAATAAATGCTTGATTTCACGGTTCTAATAAATCAAATATAAAAAAGGGGCAAAGGTTTATTCGTGGTCTGTTGCGGGCAGGAAATATCGCGATAAGCTATATCTATTCTTTTCCACTAAAATGTGAATTAGAAATGTGGGGGATGGTTGGTGTTTTCGTCATATTAACCCATTGGATAAGTCACTACTAATCGGAACACTGACAGTAAAACGTGCTTTATTTTTTTAAAGGAAGTTTTAGAATGTGCTGATTTTAAAAACATCATCCAATAATTTCTAAAATTAGTGGATTATTGTTTATCAGGCTACCTAATTGATAATATCTCTGTATGGCTCTATCTTGGGAGCTGGGTACAATGTTCTTATTTCTTCTTAATTTAGCACCACGTCTTACTACCCATTCGGGCCATACGCTCGAGTACTAGTTACTCTAATGAGCTAGGAATTGGGAAGGTTGAATTTAGAGGAAGTGAGCCCACATTTGCTTTGAAGGGGAGTGGTAAGCCATTTAGGAAAAACCACCCCAAGTTCACCCGAACAAGATTCGAACCTTGATCGTCCCGTTCTAGGCAGTCAAGCTCAACACGAAACTAGAGCGTCAGCCAACTACGCCACAGAAGTGAGTGAAGAAAAAATTAATCTAGGTCTATATCTAGAAAGATATGCACTATTAGACTACGTTTCTCACTCTTTTAATAAATAAAGCACGTAACGAATAATATACAATAATGACGTATACACTTAAAAAACGTGTGACATTATATATGTTGATTTTTAATTGTTTAATTTAATATAATTTTATGATCTTATTTTAATATGTTTCCAATATCTGGAAACTGGGAGCACCCTTGAATACTACACCATTAATATTAATCTAAACTACAAAAATTACACCCAGAATTTCCTCTCGTATAGTTTTGCTAGGCTTGTGTAATGTTTCCAAGACTATATTGGATAAGTTTAAAGTGTGTGAACACACATTTTTATATCTTAAAGTAAATTTAGTACTTATCTTTCTAGTACTTTCCAATATAGTTGAGATGAAATGTAGAGAGTAGACAAAATATTAAATATAATGGTGGATGAAAAATCTTAGGTCACTTTGTTTTGAAACACAGAACAGCTAAAATAAACTTTTCCTAAAAGCTTTATCTAACTTTCCCTTTTGCAACATTAAGTTTAAACTATTTAACTCAAAATATAGGGTGACAACCAAGTAAGTTTGTTAATCACAATGCCCCTGTAAAGAGGTTGAGAATTCTGCATAAACAACACACACAAATGAGTCCCTCTCTATTATAACCAGAGTTAGCCGCGCTAACCTATTATTTAGCCCTGCCAGTCCCGCCTTTCTGTTACGATGGTGCCTATAGCAATATATCTCTGCAAACGGCAGCCGCCGAAAGAGACCATTAATAGGAAAAGGGGTGTAAAGAATTGAAGGGTGTAGCCTATTAGAGCTATGGTGTGAGCAAAGAAAAAGAGAGACGTCATTAGAGAGGAAGAGAGAGGTTTCGGAGAAATGGAGCCAGGCATAATGACGGTCTTCGTCGCGGGTACAGTATTTCCTCAAAGTATTAGATTTCAGACGGAGGGGGAAATCCCTAATCTATTTTTTAAAAGAGTTTCTTTATAGGCAACATGCCCTTCAAAGCTTCCTTTAAAAATGTAAAAATAATAATAATAAAAATTCATAGCATTATTTATTATTTTGTTCTCTAAACAAAGGCAAGTATAAATAGGCCTTCAAATATCTTATTCAAGTTAAGGAAAGCTATACTTTTTATTTTGTACGAGAAAGCAGATAACATAAGATATATTACATTGAATGAGGAACCATACGACAATACATGATTGTTTATTAAAATCTTTCTTCTCAATAATACCCTGCATTTCATAATACAACCCCTATCATAAAACTGTTTAGTAAATAATTTTAAATCCATTTCAATGCGTCAATAATGTGCATTGTCAATTACAGTGTTCCTGTGAGTTTGATTAAATATACCCCACCTTATACAAGGCCTAATATTAAATCCATCTCACAGCCTCAATAGTATAAATGGTAATTTACAGTGTCTCTCTTGTCTTTTGTGATATTATCACACAATTGTGTAAATATAGCTTTAAGTTAAACTAATGAAGTTATAACTAATAGATAATCTATAGGTTTCCTTAAAATACAATACACAATATATGTCTCAATTTGTTTAGAATATGGTACAATATATTAAGGTCCCAATGTGTTTTAATATAATTAAAGACCTGCTTCAGTGATAAATTATCTAAAGCATCACTTTCATAATATATTAAACTACCAGTGATGGAGATAACAGGGTTTGTATCTCAGTCTGGTATTCTGAGTGAGATTTTCCTAAATGCTCCTTCCACGAAAATGTGTGTTATGGCCACTATTCATTTAATATTCTTCAATCCTAACGTGTTGGCGTAGCTGGTACGCACATCTGTTTTTATTTTTCGAAAATTATACACACCTATGTATTCATTTTATGTTTGTATTGTGGTCTTACACCAAATTTAGATCCAAATTTAAACAAATACTGGGGAGTATTCATATTTGTGTATGTTAAAAAAATAATCCAAATAAGTACAGTACATGATACGAAACAATCATAAATACTTTCTCATATAGTGTACTATAGTTTTTAACTAGATTTTCAATAATAGTTTATCATAAAACTACTCTTTATTACATCTTACTCAGAAAAATTAACATATTATTTTAGTAATCATATAAAGCATTTTTTGACGTACTATATTTTTTTTTTTAAATTACCTACTTAAAAAAAATCTCACACTTTCAACAATTAGTCATAAGTAAACCACCCTTAATATTAGAACAATAATCAAAATCCTAATGGGCTTTGAGATATGATTGTATAATACCTAATTTTCAAACGAAATCTATAAAATAGTTTTGTCCATAGTCCTAGGGACATATAGATTGGTAAAATGGGCGCAAAAATTTTTTTAAGATATACTATTTTTAGTTCGAAGGCTCATAAAACTTTATGATCAATAACAATTTTGAGCACAAAACTGTTATCTACATGATAAAGTAAAATAAGTTAATAAATAGGCATTACCATGTAAATCTATGAATTATGATCAAGTTAGTTCGGGCAGCCAGCTCATAGTTATTTAATGAATAAATTATAACATTTAATCTAGCTATTATACATCTCGTTTAAAAAAACAATTGAAAAGATTCAAAAAGAAATAACAGATTCCAACATTAACTAATATATTCACATCACTTTTGCTATGTTTGCTTTTTTGTTCATTATGATAATATATTTTTAAATGCTAAGTGTTCTCTAATTCTTTACCAGTCTACCTATCTCCCTTTCGTTTGTTATTATTCCCTATTATATGAAATTACGTTGCACGTTTCACAATTAGAAAATTTAATGAAACCTAGGTTTAAGAAGCCCTATTGAGTGGTAATGTTAGTTTTTATTCAAGCGGGCGGCCATGTGTGATATTAAGTAGCTTAAAGAGTCACCCATATAATAATAATAAATAATAATAATAATAATAAATAATAATAATAAAATAAAAATAATAATAATAATAATAATAATTATTATTATTATTATTATTAAAGTAATAAGCAATTGTCATTTGTTTACAAACACTCATAACGAGATCTACCTGTGAATAGTTATAAAAGCGCAAAAGCATGAAGCCTGGAAGAACCTAAATATATTGGTTTTAGAGGTTGTAAGTTCGATTCTAATCAAAGATGGATCACGGTGAATTTGATAATTTCTTTTCCGATCATGTATATGAATATTCTATCTAGCTAGACTCTAGAGTGAACCTTGTGATGATATATGCTATAAAATACAACAGCGATGGAAAAAGTTTGAAAAGAGTTATAATTTATAATATTTCCTTCCATTTAAAACAGAACATTACAAAACTCTAGCTGAAATTGAAACATTAATTTCACTCTAGTAAGACTCCTCGCATCCATTTGATAAATATTAATTTTTGACTGCTCTGCTCTAAATATATCACTAGCTATTATTTTAATATGAAAAAATATTCAATTAATGTAAATAGTATGATTTATTTTTACGCTTGATTTTGAAGTACGCATCTGCTACAATAAATTATAATATCTTTTTGCTGCACTTTTTTTAAACTATAAAAAAAATCACATTTAATATTATAGAGAAAGAATGACAAATTTAGGAGTGGCTATACATTTTTTTGTAGTATAAATCACAGATGCAATCGAAAAAAAAAGGTAAAAAAATATTAGAAACCAAGGAAAATTAATGTTGATACTTTTTGCTTCCCCTCATCATCAAAATAAATCTTGGTTGTTTTAATGTCACGGGTAACTAATTCTTGTCCTGGAGATTGTTTACCAGACAAAAATTTATTGCCATCATTAGTTGTGACATTGTCAGGCACAAGCTAAGATTCCTAAGTACTGTTGAAAGGAAAAAAACATTAAATAAACTATAATATAGTTTTTTTAACACCGTGTCTTACTACCTGTTCAGGTTAAACACATCTTTTAGGGATGAGAAAAGAAGTATTTTAGAGGTAATATACCCGCATTTTCATGGAAGGAGCGTGGGATAACATTTATGATAAAACCACCCTCAGTAGACCCGACTAGAATTCGAATCCCGATATATATATATAATATATATATAAATATATATATATCCTATATCCTCAAGTAAATAATATTGTGTTTGCCCACATCATCAATTAAAGTAATGATTGAAAAATCTTTTCTTTTTCACCCTTAAATAAAACTAAGTCATATTTATTAAAGAGACAGGGTTTAGTGGCCTAAGTATACTTCATCAGGCCAGTTGAACACTAAAACGATGCCTTACACCATTAGGCCACTAAACCCTGTCTCTTTAATAAATATGACTTTAGTTTTATTTAAGGGTGAAAAAGACAAGAATTTTCAATCATTACTTTAATTGATGATGTGGGCAAACACAATATTATTTACTTGAGGAACTTAAATGAAAATGAATCAACGTGATGTATATGTCTCTAAAACAATTGAAACATAAGTGAAATGTTCGTCATTTGCTAAGTTAATTTCTCGTAATTAGATTAATCTCACATTAGGTTTATATATAAATTTGTTAGAACACAAAACTTTATGTTGGAAGACAATGGAATAAAGACATTGAGGTCTGGCCAAAGCTATCTTACACAAGCCTAACTACCATCTGGTTTTGTAATGGATATCTCGCGATAAATGCGAGGACTCCTAATTACTGGTATGTGCCAGGCAATGTCCACTCATAGGGAACACAGGGTAACCTTTCTGTATTACATGTTTTCACGTAGTATAAACATCACATTCCTACCCGCCTCGGTGACGTAGTTGGCTAACGCACTTGTCGTGTCAAGCTCTACTGCTGAGGACGGGGAGATCGAGGTTCGAATCTCGGTCAGGTGAACTGGGGGGGGGGGGGGGGCGGGTTCCTAAATGGTTTTCCACTCTCCTTCCACGCAAATGCGGGTTCACTTCCTCTAATTAAACCTTCCCAATTCCTAATTAATTGGCATAATTAGAACTTAAAGCGTATAACCCGAACGGGTAGTAAAACGCGGTGCTAAATAATAATAATAATATTATTATTATTATTATATTATCATAACATTCCTGTACTACCCGCTTCTCACGTAGTATGAACATAACATTTCTGTATTACATGTTCTCACGTAGTATGAACATAACATTTCTGTATTACATGTTCTCACGTAGTATGAACATAACATTTCTGTATTACATGTTCTCACGTAGTATGAACATAACATTTCTGTATTACATGTTCTCACGTAGTATGAACATAGCATTCCTGTATTACATGTTCTCACGTAGTATGAACATAGCATTCCTGTATTACAAACTATTACTTAGAGAAAAACAAACTTCATGTATTGCAAACTATTACTTAGCATAGAAAACAAACTTCCTGTATTACAAACTATTACTTAGGAGGAAAACAAACTTCATGTATTGCAACTATTACTTAGGAGGAAAACAAACTTCCTGTATTACAAACTATTACTTAGGAGAAAACAAACTTCATGTATTGCAAACTATTACTTAGCATGAAAACAAACTTCCTGTATTACAAACTATTACTTAGGATGAAAACAAACTTCCTGTATTACAAACTATTACTTAGGAGGAAAACAAACTTCATGTATTGCAAACTATTACTTAGGAGGAAACACAACTTCCTGTATTACAAACTATTACTTAGGAGGAAAACAAACTTCATGTATTGCAAACTATTACTTAGCATGAAAACAAACTTCCTGTATTACAAACTATTACTTAGGAGGAAAACAAACTTCATGTATTGCAAACTATTACTTAGCATGAAAACAAACTTCCTGTATTACAAATTATTACTTAGGATGAAAACAAACTTCCTGTATTACAAACTATTACTTAGGATGAACACAAGCTTCCTGTATTAAAATTTATTTTAGGATGAACACAAGCTTCCTGTATTACAATTTATTTTAGGATGAACACAAGCTTCCTGTATTACAATTTATTTTAGGATGAACTCAAGCTTCCTGTATTACAATTTATCTTAGGATGAACACAAACTTCCTGTATTACAAACTATAATTTAGGATGAACACAAACATCCTGTATTACAAACTATTACTTAAGATGAAAACAAATTTCCTATGTTACACACATTTACATAGAACTAGCACAGCCAACATGCTGCACACCCTCTTACACCTTATGAATACAACATGTTATAAACATTCCTACATCAAATGAATACAACCTTCCTTCAATCTCATATAGCTGAATAAGAGAATGCCTCAAGAATGATAACATCTAGATACATAATATGTGCTAAGTCATGATACTTCCTTCGTTTGAGTTTCAACATTCAACACGAGGGAATTCGTTCTTCGGGGAAATTTTTATGGGGAAACTGGGAGTAAACATATTGGATCAAGGTTATAGAAGAGACAGTTTTTCAAATCTGGCGGATGAAGCAAAGCCCTTTCTTTATATCGGAAACTCTGATAGACATCTGTTAGGTTCGCAAGAGGAAATAAGACAAATATTTGGGTATTATTCGCGAATGGGTGTTGACTCTGCTTTTTAGGATCAGCGGGGAAGTAGGAATATTTGTTTTCTTGGCGTGGACTCTTTGAGCTATATTTCTACTGGGAATAGGACTGTCTGTGCTTTATACACGAGGGGTTATCAAACAAGTCACTCTTGCATCCGACAGGGATATTACTTTCTGACAGGACACATAAGAAAACAGTTTTTTTTAAATAATAGCATATTTTCCTTGTATACTAATAACGTATTATTTATCAGTGGCATGTTATGGTTTGTACCAAGATAGGGTTGGTTTAAATCAGGCATATCCAACCGTCCCCAAGCTGAGGGAATGGTCCGAGGGCCATACATGAAATTTATAGGCCCAAACACCCAAATATAATAAAAACACGAAAGAATAAATATTTATTTTTAATAAATACACACGTAAATACCGTACATATATTTCACAAGTAGCGTTATATTTACGATTCTGGAAATTTCTGGAAACTAGCAAGCACAGTCCTAGTAGGCAAGTGCCTATGGCGGCAAATTTTGAATGAAGAAAAAAATACATATATTTTTCTGCCAGTTAAAATAATTTTATGGCTTCATCGTGTGTGTGATTGTTGTAGTTTGCTGTATCTGTGTACCAACACGACAGAGGATTCACCTTAATTCACTGATAATGTCTTAATTGAAGGTCACTTATTGGATAAAAGGGATTTGTCTGGCATCATCGACCAGTTCACCAGCAGAAAGCAAGGCGAAAGATACTATATTATTATTAGCACCGCGTCTTACTACCCGTTCGGGTTATACGCACTTACGCTAATGTGTAATGATAGGGTGATTGTGATATGAAATGGAGGACCTACAGTTTAACGTAGAATCCGAACCATGGTGGAGGCCTGGCATTCCCCACATTCACAAGATGTCTTGTCAGAGGTGAAGGAAGGGTTTGGAAATCAGCTAAATCTGTTCCGGGACCGAGGATTGAACCCCAGACCCCAGCATAAAATACGTATAGACTATTTTCTTATGTGTACTGTACATGCTAATATTTTGTCCGTAGTAACATGTTTTACAGCCTACTAATGCAGACATAATATATTTTTAAATCGTATAATATTTTAATTTGTGTGTTGTGATAGTGTAAGAGCATTTAGTTCCATTTTTTAAGTATTTGCTTAGATTATTTCTACTTTTAAAACCTCACTATAATAAATAATCAAATAACGTAAGCAATTTGTATGTCATCCCACAGAGAGCACTTGTATATATGTGTCGGTGTATGGGGGGTACCAGGGGGAAAATGGAGATTTAGAAGGATAGAAATTAAGGTAGGAAAAGTGGTCGGCCAAAATTTTCTAGTGCCTATGGGCGCAGAGTCGTAAATCTGCCCCTGAACAAGCATTTACGTTATATACAAAAGCTTATTTGGTTGTTTATTTCTGCAATTTGAGATATTTAAATCTGAGCTGGCGGACCGCACAGAACAAACTAGCGGCCCCAGGTGGTACGTGGGCCGGAGGTTGGACATAGGTTTAACTTGTACTCCGTGATCTGTTCTTGTCATGTTCGGTAGAGCATTCGCTGGCCAAATAGCAAAACTCTTATTTGAGGTATGCAGATCAGAGCCTATATCTGGTTGGTCAAATGGGGTCTGAGTGGGTAAATAATGATGAACAGTCCAAACAAACTCTGCTTAACCTGGCAACACTATTCGATTTTACAGAGAATACTATGCTTTCCTAATGACATTTCCAGCTGGTAAGGACTCATATAGGGGGCGCATGGAATAAATGTTGGGCTAATATAGTCTGGTCTGCTGATGATGGGGGAGGTTCAGATTTGAATCCCGGTTGAGCGTATTAAGGGTGTTTATTTCCTAAATTGTTTCCAACGCTCCATAGATTCAAATGCGGGTCAATTTTCTCTAAATTCTACCAGCCCCATACTTAGATTTTTTTGTAGTTATTAAATAAATGTGAACAGTCTAGACTGATATTAAGATGCAGTGCGAAATTAAAAGTTACCAGGAAGGAAATATGATATTGAATCAATTCTATGGCTGATTAGTTATTAGCTCATGCTTAGCTCACACACTTCAGGTTGGATAGTCATGGTTTAAAAACAAAAAAGGCATTCTTTTCTCAAGTGCTATTTGTAAATGGGAACGTTATAGTTTAGTGGGACTTAAATGACAAAATGTTTATTATATCTTGGATAAATTAATTCAACAAATTTATTCATATTTTGAAAACTGCAATAAAAACAACAACTAAATTTCTCAAAACAGATATTTTAAAATTTTAAAGAAATACGAATATTTAAAATTTCCAGAAATTTTATATTTATTTACTCTAAAGGCATAAACTAGTTCTAGATTTTAACTTTTTCAGAAATCAAATTGTGAAAATTGAAAAATTACACCTGGACACGGGAATCGAACCCGTGACTTTTAATTTAGCACGCCAACGCTCTAATCACTGAGCTATCCAGGAATCATCCCATACCCAGGTCATTCTTCACTCACATTTTAAGGCAACGTCTATGATGGACGTGTGGAAATCGTCGGCTACAAATGTGTGATTTGATTAAGATCATGAGCTATCAGATAACGCAGCCACCTTCGACTCGGTAGTTGGCTTATTGCCGCCACTGTACAATTATTATATATGTAAGGGATTGCATATTTAAGAATCAAATAACCAAAGCAACTTGTTGCAAAATTATATTCATCTTCACCCAACATTCACATTTTTATAATTTAAATGAGAAAGAATATTTTATATATTAAACACTATTTTGGTTTTGTAATATATTTCATGTTTTGATAAGAAAAAATACTAATTTTGAAAGCTATTATCATTACTTATAATAAAATATTTATCACCGCGTCTTACTACCCGTTGAGTTATATGCTTTAAGTACTAATTACGCTAATGGATTAAGAATGTTGAATTAGAGGAAGTGAACCCGCATTTGCGTGGAGGGAGAATGGAAAACCATTTAGGAACACCCCCCCCCCCCAGTTCACCCGACCGAGATTTGAACCTCGATCTCCCCGTCCTCAGCAGTCGAGCTCGATACGACAAGTGCGTTAGCCAACTACGGCACCGAGGCGGGTCATGCACATTTTACGAGATTTTGATTTACAACCGGATTCCTACATTTTGAGTTATTCTTAGCATCGCTATATTGGTAGATGTCCTACATTATCAAACCGCACTTCTGAGATTGGTTGGGGTATATTACTTTTCTTGGATTTTTATTAAGAGTCACATCTTCCTCTTCATATTTAGAATCTATTGTTGATGTGCGTGGGCGTCCTCTTGCACAAGTAGCAGGCTCTGATTTATGGCATTTAATCAAAGCTTTTCCAACATGCATTTTGTAGTCTAGTAGCGACAAACGTGATTTTTGGGTACTTTGTTTACAAAACACAAGCTGATGCACTAGCCAGCAGTTCACAATCATCAAGTCAACAAAGTGATTGGACATTCACACCGGCCACTTCCTTGTTCGTATGCTGCACCTTTAGTATGCCATGAAACGATCACATAGATCAACACCTCCCATTTAATCACAATACAGTTTTACAATCAAAGGTTGGGGCACATCAATTTCTCTTTTTTTCTTTAGGCTTACGTTTGCAAGTTGAGACTGGATCACTTCCTACACAATATGAAAGCAACAAAAAACACTCTTGTCATCGTCTCCCCTCACTTTCTCATACCATTCAGCCCTTTTAAGTTCTTTATCACTTTTCAGTTTTGTTATCACTTTTCTAACCCTGTTTTTCATTACAGTGCCAATTTGATACGTATTTCTTAGCAGGAGACATTCTAACGATTTCAAACTAGGGAAAAATCTATCAGTGTATACACAATGATTATTGCTATGAGATACCGTTTACGGTAAGAGTTTTACAACAGCAGATCCAAAACCTATGTACAAACATTGATATTCGCAAGATTATGATTAATTCAAATAAATAAATGGTAAATAGCTGGACAAAATAATGGGTTAGTTTCTGAATTTTTACAATATAGCTACCCAAATCAGTAGTCCCGTGGTCAAACATGTTACTCTCGTGTTAGACTGGTTTGTTTGTGTAGGATAGATTGGGGTCAGAATTCCGGTCGGGTTAATTTAATAAATAATTTACCACTCTCTCTCCACCAAAATTCGGTATATATCCTCTAAGTCTCTAGATTCTTCATATCTGTTCTACTATCGTAATTAATGCAATGTATGAGTACAACCCAAAAGGGTAATAAGATGTGAAAAATACAAAAACCATATAGCTAGGACACGTATCAGTAGGCGTGCGAATTAGACTAAATTAAGGCCCACTGGTTTTACCGGGACAGTGAGTTTGGTGGTATTATGTGGAATTGAGTGTGGAAAATTCTATAAAAATATTTATATACCACTACTCCCCCAAATTGTGAGCTTACGTGTCAAGATGGCTTAGTGGGATGGGTAGGCAGCGGTCAATAATTGTGGGGTTCGTTTTGATTTTGTTTATTGAAATATATTAATTACTACACGAATGTTTAGATGTGTAGTTGAAAGAGTTTACCCAGCAGTTCCACGCCCTGACCTATCTTCGGGGTAATAGCTCTAACTGGTGTCAAACACCCGACCACCCGGTGCTGCACAGTTGTGGTCTAACTCAGACTTGATATATAAAGATAATTTATTTCTTATTTTGCAAGTCATAATATGTTGATTTGTATTTTTTCTGTGCAAGCCAGTTAGACTTTTACTGTTGGCTAGCACTTTAATAAAATATATTGAAAAAAATAAACACAACTAATAATACATATTTTCACTGGCAGATTTGACCGCACAAACCTGACTGTCAGTTAATGTCCGAAGAAAATATCTTTCTATTTTAGGTTAGATAATTTTTATATATGATAGACAGTGGTGGCACTATTCATTCTAATAATATTTTTCCCATTGTTTTAATATCCTAAGTCATAATCAATTCTGACTCAATACCGTCATATGTGTATATCTTAAAACTAGTTATCTTTTCTAAATATATCCAAACCTCATTTCTTGTTGCTATAAAAGCATATTTACTCCTATTTTTCTCGTGACTCAGCGAAAATTCAAAAGGATAAATGACAATCTTCGCACACAATGTGTCAATATTTTATTTTTAAGCCGCATTAAATTTTAGACCAATTTAAATTACTTTCGGGATATTTAGTTTCACACTAACGCGTATTCAGTACAAAGAAGAAATAAAACATTTTAGAAACTCAAAGACGTACGACTTATTTTCAAATTAACTTCCCTTTCTTCCTCCTTTAAATAAATTACTTTTTAGGAATTCCGGGTATTTTTCTTAATTTAAAAGCGCGTATTCCAGGAGACCGACTTAGGACGTAGTGCTCAAAGCGTCGAGAAGATTAGTGCCAGGCGACAAATCATTTGAAAGGTGTCCTCTGGTGGATTATCTGAGGGAAATTCATTTATAAATGAGCATAAATCTATCAAAATTATTTTGTTGCCTTGAGAGGTATCAGACCATTCACAACTGTCCATACTCACATTAGTGAGCACGTGGACTAACCATCAAGCCAATCTGATCTAGTTTGCAGGTGAGAGACCGGAACTCGAATCCCAGCTTGGTGTACTAAACTATATTGAGGGTGATTTTTCCTAATTGTTTTACCACTCTACCTCCACTCAAATGTGGCTCATTTCCCACTTAATTCTACTTTCCTCACACATACCTCACTGGCATGGATACAAAAGCGTAGAAAGGTGGGGGCTGGACCCCCTGAAATGTGCTGACGCCCCCTTAAAGGGGGTCCACATATAAATTTAAAATCTAATCTTAAGTTTTTTTACTCTTACTACAGTTTTAATTGTATGTCATCAACCAAATATTAATTGATAGTAAGCTTATGTCTTCTTGTCTATTATTTTAATTCCCTTCTCCTTATTTTATATTTGTTTCTTCTATGATGATGACCTTTTTCAGTGATTTTTCCCCATCTTCAATTCTTATTTGTGTTAAAGATGATTGATTTTACTCCATACTATTGTAAAGTTTGTGAAAGTATACGGTTTTATATACTGTTATGTAACCCTGTTACAAACACTTAGAAGAAAACGAGATGGTTTGGCTCACCACTCTGGCCCCAGTTGACCTCGTCACGGCCACGCTCCCCTCCACTCAACTCCACAAATAAGTCCTGGCACTATCAACATCGAACTGACTTGAGAGGCCTGGATTCATTCCTCACCATGCCCAAGAAAAAAGACGGATGATATGCGCAGCTTGGGTGCGCGTCGCCGACACTGTTCAGAGACTATCAGAATATTGTTGAACGCGCCGTTTGAAATAAGCATAGACTATTGGAGTATATTCTGGAAGGTTGTTACCCCGTACCCCTCTCCCCTCCTTTGGTTCCACGCTATGAGACCACATGACTTCACTTTGCCTGGTATATATAGGGCATCGTTCTGTAATGCCGCTACTCATTACACTGCGATCATTAGGTGAGAAAGCTTGTTGTTAGAATAAGTTTACGTCGATACTATCAAAATTTCATTTGGCTTTAACAATTAAAAATTACTATTCAGGATTTCATATTTAAAGACTTATTAATTTACTGTACCTGTCTCCTTTTAAATTGCTTGTGGGTCATAGATAATATATATTTTTTTACACGGTTTGACCGAATAATTTATCAAACGTCCCTTTTTGATTTATTGAGATAACTCTTTTATCTATTATATTTACTTACTGCTTCTTCCGTTTCAAGAATGGTCTTATACCCTGAAGCACCACCATCTTAGGTCCATTTTTGACTCTTGCAGCGTTATGATTTGCTTTGCTGATTATGTACATTTAAATGGTTATCTCTTGTTGTTTATTGCAAGTTAATTTATTAGTGCTACTATTTGCTAGATTATATGATGTTGGTTAAATGTAGGGCCATGAGTCGGCAGGTTTGCTGTCAAATATAGGCTTTATATGTAACGGCCAGTTGTGAAATTTATTTCTGAATTGAATTTTTGTTGTTTGTTTATAGTACGCCCAATTACGGCCAGAGAGATATATGTTGTTGAGAACTCTTTGTTCACTGTTTGAGAACCCCCGGTGGTGGGGTGTAAATGCCTTTAACATAACTAGTGCTTTTGGCTATCCTTTATTATTACGTTCATAGGATGTGTACGGAGGTCAATCTAACTTCTGATTGCAAGATTTGTTTTATTTCACCGTTTAAGAACATGGGAAGGGGTCCCACATGATACATATATTAATGGTTTAATGATTGTTGTTTTAATTGCTACGCCTAAAGCTATTCATGTCTCACTCACTCTTAGAGATTTTCTTGTTATGTTTTCTTTGAATAAAATAAACTCCCTTGTGACCAACGTGACTATTATTATTAGGGGCGGGTTACAGTTATATTTCATATAAAACCGTAAAATTTCGCAACGTTTCCAATAGTATGAAGTAAAATCAATCATTTTTAATACAAATAAGACTTGAAGATGGTGAAAAATCACCGAAAAATTTATCACCATAAAGAAAAACTAAAATGAATATAAAATAAGGAGAAGGGAATAAACATAATAAACAAGAAGAGGTAACTTTTCTTGGAATGAGCCACGTAAATGGTGTCTGAGAAAAGGTGGTAAACATTTTTACCATCGCTTGTAAGATTTTGCTTTAGGAATAATAAGTTGGACAAAGCAGCTTGAATAAAAAAATTTAGCTTATTAAGGTAGGTTCACTACCCTTCCCCTACCAAATATATATTCCTTCAACACACTTCTTACTCAAACATTATTTTGTAGCTGTGAAAAGTTTGAAAGAAAGGGCAGGGTTCGGGGAGGATCTGGACCATCTTAGAATATTAGAATATGTTAGTGGAGCCCCCTTAGATAAATGAGCTTACTACGCCCTCGCGTAGATATGTTTACAAACTAAATGGGTTGTTAGATTTGCGGTACAAAAAAAATCGTCCATTATAACGGTGTCAGGCCTTCCCCGACTTAGGTAGACTCCTACTGCAACGTGGTGTTGCATTGCACACCTCTTCACGTTTACAAAGTTGGAGATTCAACTTTTGTTTATCTAGCCCTACATATATAATATATCCAGAAAAATCGTTTTCAGGGATGTTTCTAATTTTTTCTTATCTTATTTACATGAAGGGCTCTGGCATAAGCCATGCGAATTAATAATTAATAATTTTTGATTAAATTAATGTAGAAATAACATAAAGAATATATTAAATTCTCATTTATCTTTCTAGGAGTCAACTTCTTTCAAATTGTATAATTTTATTTGCTTGCATTCCAAGTATTAAAAAAAAGCACATAGTATAGTTTTTTCACTTACCATTTGTTTACATCAATTCTTATGCTAAAAGTAAATGCACTTGTTTTGACACAACTTGGGTTTTTAACACTTTGTTGTAATGTTGGAATACATAGTCTAGTTTATTACAAGATTTTTTAAAAACTCATTTTTTTTTTCACTTACCATTGCTTACATCAGTTATTATGATGAAATTCAATGCACTTATTTTGACACAAATTGGATTTCTAACTCTTTGTAATGTTTGAATACATAATCTGGTATATTTTCAATCCCCCATTCTCCTGTTTTATAATTTATATATAATTATGTAAAATAAAGTTACAGATTTTAATGTATTTTGGACACTTTGAAAAGGTAATATAAACACATAGGTTTACTGAAGAATTTCTCACTAAACTGATAAACACACACAACCTTATGATAACCCACAACTTAATTTTCTAAATTCTTTGGTTTTAAACTTAAGTCATTTGATTAAAATACATGCCAAATAAATAAATATACAATCTCATAATAGTGTGAATATAAAAAAGAAAAAGCAAATTAATCCACTTTTAGTAAATAAAAATGGTTATTATTATTATTATTAATTTTCCTCAATAATGATACTCTTTTACAAGTTTGTCTTTTGTATGTATCGGTAAATACAAACATATTTCAACAATGGATATTAATAATAATTTATATAATAATAATAAAAATAATAATAATATTTAGCACCACGTCTTACAACCCGTTCGGGTTATACGCTTTAAGTACTAATTACGCTAATGGATTAGGAATTGGGAAGGTTTAATTAGAGGAAGTGAACCCGCATTTGCGTGGAGTTAGAGTGGAAAACCATTTAGGAAAAACCACACTCAGTTCACCCGACTGAGATTCGAACCTCGATCTCCCCGTCCTCAGCAGTCAAGCTCAATACGACAAGCGTCGTTAGCCGACTACGCCACCGAGGCGGGTAACAATGGATATTAAAATGGTAAGATTATAGAAGATAATAATATGTTAACTTATAAGTACTAAACCTTTTATGTAATTAGTTTGGTAAAAAATAATAAATTTGGTGTATAATGTCATAATAAAGATACAATTAAATCTAAAAAATTGCGTTAACAACTCTTAACTGGGAGAGCTATGAATGTACGCGTGCATTCAGTGGGAGTGGTACACGGTGCCATGGCACGCTTTGGCAGGTTCTATTATTGCGTCGGCTCTGTTTGGTATCCAAGTTCCTAAGGATCGTAATTATACTGCTTTTTTTTTTTTTACTTTAATTTGTATGCTGGTATTCCTGAAGTCATAAAACTGTTTAAAAAGTTTAATGGATACTTGCCATTTCCCTGCTCATACCACCACTTGACTCAGTTCAAATTAATGTAGAAATAGAATACTCGATACCTAATTTATTTGAGTAACTAAGTTTTAAACTCCTAACATATCTTGGATGATTAGCGGAAGGTTATATGAAGATTTCCTAAGGTAAAAGCCTTCTCACTTTCTGCCATACAGGATCAGAATGTTAAGCACTGTACTTCCCAGGGAGGTAACATTTTACAATCAAAACATAGGAAAGAATGATTATCACGTTTCCTGGAAAGTCCTCTGTGAAGATATCAAAGATATTACTCACAGATTTTGCGATCGGCCGATGAAACAATTACACAAATGAAAGCAAAGATATATCTGAGAGAATTTGCTTTTTCACTCAAACAGTTTTTTCTGTTAATGGCCTTTTAATTAGAGTGGTCATTGATTTGTATGAATACATATTATGTTTGTTAATTTAAGCTCAAATTAAATAATGAAGTTGAACATTACCAGCGTAATTTTTATTTGTTAAAGAAACACATTTTTACTCCCTAATGTGAATACGAGAAATCAAACAAAAATATAAAAACATGTCACTTTATAATAATCTGCATTTTAACATTATATTTGAGATTGAGATTTATATTTTAGTTTTTCCTCAATTTTTAAGTGCAATTTACATGTCTATAAATTAAAATGAATTAATAAAACAAGTTTGTATTTATTGTATAAGTTTTTAAGTTTGAAAACTTAATCTACCTCTTAAGTGGTTTCTTTACAGTATCACTGAGTTTCAGCTTTCTAGCTCAATGAAGAACACTAAATATTCTCTGGACATATACATGCATACGTGCATACAAATATACATCATTAGACTTTTATTGATTTACGTGCCATATTATAGAACAACTATCAATCTTTGAATGGCAAAATAATTCATATTAGATTTATTGATGACTAAGTTGACATTCTTTAACTAGATTCAAAATATTAATGAAATAGTTGGTTATTTATAATATGGCAAGTTTTGACAAGAGTGTATTGTATTTACTGTATATGTCAGTCACAGAGAGAGTAAGGATGGAACCAGATCCTCTATACCTTTAGTCAGCCCGCCGTGCCGATCCATTCGCCATAATTACTTTAAACGCTACTTTAGTAAAGGGGCTTACACACTATTATCTTTATGAACTTAAATATAATATGAATATAAAATATTTCACTCTGTTAATAATAATAATAATAATAATAATAATAATATAGTAAATAATTTTTGGAAGAAATGATTTTTTATTTAAAGTAATACTGTCTGTAATTTTTCTAGGTGATGTTTCGCAATCTGTAGCTACTAGCATATTATCGGTTTGAAATTTTGGCACTCCCTGATGGTCAGTTAATGTATCGTTGGCTCGGCTATGATTAATTTGTCCCGATAAATGATCGGGGTTGGCTGGGAGTTGATCAATCATATCATCCTCCAGGATCAGAAGGGAAGTTGATTTTCATGTTTTAGTGAGTGATAAATAGTCAGCAAACCACGGAATGTGGTGATTACATAAACCGCGAGGTTGGACTAATTATCAGGTAAGTGTAATTTTTATTTTGAATATCCTCAGCCTGGATATAATTGCAGTTGTCACAACCAGATAAACGTTCTAGAGTTGAAAAACGTACAAACTCAAACAATCTCATATCTAAGGTTGAGATAGGGTCCAGGAAGACAGATTTAAACTAGGTCATTTCTTCATAGTGGGTGATAAATGTAATTAATGTAATAATTATTTTTGTGAGTGTGTTTAGCTAATTACAAATAAATCATATAGCACGTAGGACTATATACCTATATGTTGGTGGCCTTTTTACATGCTTCGCAACTTACTACGCGTTGAAGTTATCCAGATAATAATTATATAAAATAAAATTACTGTGTAATGTACCTGCATCGGTGGCCACATAGTCTAGGGCATCACTCTCGTAATAGACTACATTGTCAATGACAGGGAGATTGGGTTTCAATCTCAGTCGGGTGTACTGAGGGTGGTTTTTTCATACATTTTTTCCACTCACTCTCTCTCTCTTTTCTCTCCACGCAAATTTGGATACACTTCCTCTAAATTCAACCCTTCTGATCTATAAATTCCTATCATAATTAGTACATATGTGTATAAACTGAACAGGCAGTGAGACGTGGTGTTAAAAAATGTGTAAATTAAAGGAAAAGAATAGTCCAAACTTCATAGACATTATCTAGTAATCGTTCTGTATCAGAAAAGTATATTTGACAGCTAAAAAATGCACTATAATGTATATATATACTTTCACATAATAATATGTCAAGTCACTTTTGATATATATTATATAAGTTTGAAAAAATACGTATCTAAAGTATGTTTGCATTTTCTAAAAACTCCTTCCTACAAAAACTATGTTGTAAATATTAACATTTTTACGTGCTTTTACGCCTTACAACTAATCTAAACTATCCTCAAATTTAGATATTTAGGTAATAATGAAGAGTGTAGAATATAGAGGAACCATAACAACATTTGAGTAGAGAAAGAGCTAGAAACAGCTTAGGGGGGAAAAAATCAGCTCTTGACAAGTCTCCTCTCCACCAGCCGAATGAAAACTGACACTTTGCCCACGTGTCCACTGGTGCAGGTTGTGTATTCTTTTAATCATAAACTTGGCACTTTCAAGATGTTCCAACCCACATCACTTTATTCTGTCAGGGTTTCTAACGAGATCTGAGAGCATAAATTACCATATTACACATCCAAAGGAAATATTTTTAACATGTAGTGTTTTACCAACTTTTCACGAGGTGTTAAAGTTTGAATTTATATTTGAAAACCACACGTGATTTGAAAAGTTTAAGGTATTATCCCTGGCAGCCGGAAGCGATGGCTGCCAACATTATAAAAACTCAGTTAAGTTCCAACTTGGATCTAACTCTCTCTATCACTTTCTCTACCAAATTTTCATCCACTCTCAACTTTCAAGTCTGGAGGCGGTTCAAAGAAATATAACAACACATTGAGACGACCTAAGTACAAAGTTTCAACAAACATTCTTACACTATATTTCTTTTCTTTATATCAAACTGATGGACGTGACTGCTCCAAAGCGTACAAAACATTATCTAGAACTTCATCAACTCAACTATATTTATGTTAATTAAACTGTAGGGTTATATTCTGATTCAAGAGAATAGGATACAAATAAATATAATATGTGATAACTTTACTAAAGGTTTTTTCCAGTTTGTGGCTCACTTATCTAACAATGAAAACGTTAATCTTGATAAAAACATCATCATATCCAGGCTGAATGGGCGCTACCTGGGGGCTATTGTTGGAATACCGGATGAATGGGGGTTTAATGGGGATCACTGTTTCAATACAAGTTGAATGGTACTCTTCTGGATAGTGTTATCGGAATACGGGCCTAGTGATTACATTTTGGGGATTACTGTTCGAATACTGGTTAACTGAATGTCTTCTAGGAGTTACTGTTAGAGTACTGGTTGACTTGATGTATTCTTGGGACTACTGTTAGAGTACTGGCTGACTGGATGTTTTATAGGGACTATTGTTAGAGTACTGGCTGACTGTATGTATTCTAGGGACTATTGTTAGAGTACTTGCTGATTGGGTGTATTCTAGGGACTATTGTTAGAGTACTGGCTGACTGGATGTTTTATAGGGACTATTGTTAGAGTACTTGCTGATTGGGTGTATTCTAGGGACTATTGTTAGAGTACTGGCTGACTGGATGTTTTATAGGGACTATTGTTAGAGTACTTGCTGATTGGTGACTTCTGGGGACTACTGTTAAAGTACTGGCTGACTGGATGTTTTCTAGGGACTATTGTTAGAGTACTGGCTGACTGTATGTATTCTGGGACTATTGTTAGAGTACTTGCTGATTGGGTGTGTTCTGGGAATTACTGTTAGAGTAATGGCTGACTGGATGTATTCTAGGGACTACTGTTAGAATACTTGCTGATTGGGTGTCTTCTGGGGACTATTGTTAGAGTAATGGCTGACTGGATGTTTCTAGGGACTATTGTTAGAATACTTGTAGATTGGGTGTATTCTGGGGACTACTGTTAGAATACTTGCTGATTGGGGTGTACTCTGGAGACTACTATTTGAATACGTGCTGATTTGGGTGTCTTCTGGAACTACTGTTAGAGTACTTGCTGACTGAGTGTTTTCTGGGAGTTACTGTTAGCGTACTTGCTGATTGGGTGTATTCTGTGTACCACTGTTAGCGTAATTGCTGATTGGGTGTATTCTAAGAACTACTGTTAGAATAATTGCTGATTGGGTGTACTCTAGAGACTGCTGTTTGAATACTTGCTGACTGGATGTCTTCTGGGAATTACTGTTGGAATACCACCTGAATATGAAAATTATGGGAATACTTTTGAAACGTTGATTACAATGGTTATCCTTCAATGGCTATTTTAGTGAATGTTGTCAAATCAACTCCTAAGCTAAACCTAGTTTTATTTCCAATTATTTGAGTGGAGCATCCCTCTTTTACATATTTACGCTAGTAAACATGTAGGGGGTCACACCAGGGTCACCCAGACATTGGGAGTCAAACCATTTTCATCACTAAAACTAGAGCAGGAACAAGATGAACAAAGATATGATGGGATGTGGGCACTTGGGAGGAGAACCGAAATTTGGAACGCGGCCAATTCATAGCGCAAACAAGAGAACCAGCGTCTCCGCACTGGCTTCGTTCGGGGTGTGGGTTGATGACGTGATGGCGTCCCAGCGGGTTGGAAGCTAGAGTGTGCGAGCAATTTGTGGTGTTAAAACGTAACAGAGACCACTTGTTGGAAAACGTCTCTCACTTATTTTTGTAATTGATACCCACTATATTCCCTGCCAGGAATGTTTACAAAGGAGCAATACAAGCATTAGCCTAGAGTGAGGAGGGGGAAATATGTGAGATAGTTCACTGGTTCACTCAGATGAGGTTGGCCTTTGAATATATTAAATTAAGAGGAATGACATGACTTAGGATCGATAATATCGTAGGTCCACTTGATAAGGGATTAATTGAAATGCAAATTAATATTGAATGACTCACATTTATGGGGCTCAAATAATAAACGTATATCTCGTCTAGTCTGGCTGTCCAGTGATTGCCAATGAGTTGCACTGGGAGTGGTTATTGCTAAACTATTTCACCACTATTCCTCCACGCCAAATCGGTTGAATTTTTATAAATTCTACCTTCCTACTCCCATTACGTTATTGTAATTAAATTCATATAGTCAAGATATAAGTCTGGATGCAAAACATACATAATGGCAACTAACATCTATATTAATTTATTCAATAGTTTTTGTCCCTTTAAAATGCAGATATAAACCTTTGAAAACAATAATTTCCCCAAAAGCTAACCAGTTGGCAACAATTCAACTCCCTCACAAGACGGCTGGATGTGCAGTCGTCGTCTGCTAGCTCTGCTCTGTTCTAACAGATTATCACTTCCCTCACAAGGGTTATAAATTATAACTAGGTCTCTAACACAAGTTCATAGCCCTAAGTGAGGGGATGGTAGTTGCTAGAGAAAATACCACTTAGACATAGGGGTATCAAGTAGTTTCACTGTAATTTATTTTCATCCTTAATAGTAATAAAATTGCGACCCTTAGATCATTGGTCAGGCGTGATATCACTTGGGCCACGGTATTAGACTGCCTACAGCTTCCCATTTATAATCAGGATGAGGGGAGTGAATTTTAAGTAAATGTAGCAGTTTATAATTAGGGGTTTGTAGCTAGCACATAAGAAAACCAGTCACCTCTCCTGATGATACGGATATAAACATGGATTCTTGGTTTAGCCAGACGAGTTAATAGCTCACCTATCTTTACAGACCCGCCTCGGTGGCGTAGTTGGCTAACGCGCTTGTCGTGATTAGCGTGACTGCTGAGGACGGGGAGATCGAGGTTCGAATCTCGGTCGGGTGAACTGAGGGTGGTTTTTCCTAAATAGTTTTCCACTCTCCCTCCACGCAAATGCAGGTTCACTTACTCTAATTAAAAACCTTCTCAATTCATAATCCATTAGCTTAGTTAGTACTTAAAGCGTATAACCCAAACGGTATTATTATTATTATATTATTATTATTATTATTATTATTATTATTATTATTATTATTATTATTATTATTATTAGCATCACGTCTTACTACCCGTTCGGGTTATACGCACTTACGCTAATGTGTAGTGGTAGGATAATTGTGAGATGAAATGGAAGACCTACAGTTTAACGTGGAATCCGAACCACGGTGGAGGCCTGGCATTCCACACATTCACAAGATGTCTTGTCAGAGGTGTAGGAAGGGTTTGTAAATCAGATAAATCTGTGCCGGGACCGAGGATTGAACCCCGGCCGCCAGCACAGAAGTCTGACACCTTACCCCTAGACCACCAGGTCACCTAACGGGTAGTAAGACGCGGTGCTAATTATTATTATTATTATTATTATTATTATCTTTACAGTAACGTTTTCAAACCCACGCCAAAGCTTGTTATAATTTGTAAAACGAGACTCCCGTTGGTTTGACAATGGCAGAAATTTGTTTCATAGCTCCCGGTTTTTATTTGCCACCGTTCTCCGTTATTAATACTTTAAATTCCAACTAAATCAAACATTGACTTTAATTGGGCTTCCGTAAATAGAGAGGAGAGTACTGTTAATATTCTCTCGAGTCAATATTAGGGAACAACGCTATCTATGTGTTGCAAAAGGGGAGAAAGTCCAGTCCAGATATTAACATCCCTATAGAACAGTTGGAGGGTAACCAATACGTATTTTACAACTAATACATTTGAAACAATCTGTCAAAATTACTGAAGCAAATAGCATTACATGGCGTGGAGCCACATAAAATGATATTTAAAAACGTTTATGCCAATAAACCAACTTTACTTAGAGATACACTTTTACCAACTTGGTATTTACACAATAGTTTCCCATAACTAAACAAAAATCAACTTCAGCGAATAAAAATCAATAATTGAGAAAATACATTGATGCAATTTAGTGGCATATTTAGTACCAAATTAAAGAGCTTACTGCCGTCTCTCAAATTTTTACAGTCACACAGATATGCCTCTAAGGTCAAGTTTTTTTTAAGAAAGTAACCAGATTTATAATGTATGCTAGTGTTCTTATCACTGCAAATAAACTAAATTTGAAGTTGGCTAACCTTGTTGAAAAAAAGAACTGACGTTACAGCCCATTACTTTTAAAAGGAGAAGGATGTTTTTGCCCGTCAGTTATGTTTTTATCCACGGTGTGAAAGATAATCGATAGCGTGGACTCTTTCTTTGTATATTAGACCTAGTTGTTTGTTTGTGTAGCATCTATCTCAGTGGTACGGGGAGCTATTATTAGATTCAGGTTTTTCCCTACTACATAAATGAAAAGCCACGTTCACACGATAGGCTACACAATATGTTTAGCAGGTGATAAAAAAAGTTTCAATCAAACGATATTAAATCCGCCAAGAAAAGGGCGTTTTTAATCTATATTTCATTTTACGTTGAGGAAATTTTGGCACTTTCAGCACTTTCAAGTTGTGAAGTTAATATAAACTTCAATTCCTATGTAGAACTAAAATATTATATATACATAGCACCATTTATATACTTTATTAATTTCAAGTGTAAAATTATTTTTTAAATGCTGTGAACTTACCAAACAATCAAGACTACGTATAATAATTGCAAAGATTTTTTGTTTTTATAGGAGCGTTAGCTCTTAGGCTATATAATCAAATAGAATAACTCCTGTAACTAGCTAATGGGAGCAAATAGCTTTCCAATGCTGTGTAATAAGAGCTAATATCTCCCGGGGGAAAAAATTGAGTTAATATCACTAAAGGCAAAATAATCGGAGATAATATCCCTGAGACAACTTAGTTTGAGCTAATATCCCCTGAGGTAACATTATCTCCGATAATATCCTCTGGAGCAATATAATCGGAGCTGATATCCCCGAGGCAACATAATAGGAGCTGATACCCCCGGGTAATAACCTTAACTATCAGCTCTAGGTGATACATATTAACTGCTAAGGGCCCACAAGACTACACTACCTACATACTCAAAGTTAATATTCCCTGGGACAAAATTGGTGGAATTGACACCTTGCAGAACAATTTAATATGAACTAATAGCTCTCATGTCTGTATAATCGGAGCTAACAGCCCTTGTGTCTTTATAATCGGAACTAGCAGCTCTCGCGTATATACAATTTGAGCTAACAACTCTCATGTCTTTATAATCGGAGCTAACCGCTTTCGTGTCCATACAATTAGAGCTAACAGCTTTCGTGTCTTTATTATTGGAGCTATCATCTTTCATGTCTATACAATTGAAGCTAACAGGTCTCGTGTTTATACAATTGGAGCTAACAGCTCTCGTGTCTATACAATTAAAGCTAACAGCTCTCGTGTCTATACAATTTGAGCTAACAGCTCTCGTGTCTATACAATTAAAGCTAACAGCTCTCGTGTCTATACAATTAAAGCTAACAGCTCTCGTGTCTATACAATTTGAGCTAACAGCTCTCGTGTCTATACAATTAAAGCTAACAGCTCTCGTGTCTATACAATTTGAGCTAACAGCTCTCGTGTCTAAACAATTAAAGCTAACAGCTCTCGTGTCTATACAATTTGAGCTAACAGCTCTCGTGTCTATACAATTAAAGCTAACAGCTCTCGTGTCTATACAATTGGAGCTCACAGCTCTCGTGTCTATACAATTAAAGCTAACAGCTCTCGTGTCTATACAATTTGAGCTAACAGCTCTCGTGTCTAACAATTAAAGCTAACAGCTCTGTGTCTATAAAAATTTGAGCTAAAGCTTTCGTGTCTATACAATTAAAGCTAACAGCTCTCGTGTCTATACAATTGGAGCTAACAGCTCTTGTGTCTATAAAATTGAGTTAACAGCTCTCTGTCTTATAGTCGGAGCTAACGCTCTCGTTCTATACAATTGGAGCTATCAGCTCTCGTGTCTTTATAATAGGAGCTAACAGCTTTCGATGTCTATACAATTTGAGCTAACAGCTTTCGTGTCTATACAATTAAAGCTAACAGCTCTCGTGTCTATACAATTGGAGCTAACAGCTCTTGTGTCTATAAAATTGGGGTTAACAGCTCTCGTGTCTTATAAGTTCGGGGCTAACAGCTCTCGTTCTATACAATGGAGCTATCAGCTCTCGTGTCTTTATAATCGGAGCTAACAGCTTCGTGTCTCTACAATTTGAGCTAACAGCTTTCGTGTCTATACAATTAAAGCTAACAGCTCTCGTGTCTATACAATTTGAGCTAACAGCTTTCGTGTTTATACAATTAAAGCTAACAGCTCTCGTGTCTATACAATTGGAGCTAACAGCTCTTGTGTCTTATAAATTGAGTTAAACAGCTCTCGTGTCTGTATAGTGGAGCTAACAGCTCTCGTTCTATACAATTGGAGCTATCAGCTCTCGTGTCTTTATAATCGGAGCTAACAGCTTTCGTGTCTCTACAATTTGAGCTAACAGCTTTCGTGTCTATACAATTAAAGCTAACAGCTCTCGTGTCTATACAATTTGAGCTAACAGCTTTGTGTTTATACAATTAAGAGCTAACAGCTCTCGTGTCTATACAATTGGAGCTAACAGCTCTTGTTCTATAAAATTGGAGTTAACAGCTCTCGTGTCTGTATAGTCGGAGCTAACAGCTCTCGTTCTATACAATTGGAGCTATCAGCTCTCGTGTTTTTATCGAGCTAACAGCTTTCGTGTCTCTACAATTTGAGCTAACAGCTTCGTGTCTATACAATTAAAGCTATCACTCTCGTGTCTATATAATAGGCTACAGCTCTCATCTCTAACAATTGAAGCTATCAGCTCTCGTGCTTATACGATTGTAGATAACAGCTCTCGTGTCAATACAATTTGAGCTAACAGCTCTCGTGTCTGTATAATCGGAGCTAACAGCTCTAGGGGCAACACGTCAAATGAACTAGTCTTAACCACTACTATAGCACATCAATTTACACAACTGCTGAATTCAATCAAGCTGTGATTCAAATCAGACAAAACACAGGTCGCTAACAATCGTGGGCACAGGAGAAGGGAAACAAACAAACGGTGCTGACTATATCTCACCTTATCGCTGTTGTCTCGTGTGAACTCAATGTCTGGTCGCCATCTTGAGTACCAATGGACGTTCTCACGTGTAATCCCATGTGCTAGCTTCCCCTGCACCAAACAAAAATCACAACACGTGTTAGTCAGTGTACACTAGAGTACATGGTCTGGACACAATGAGTCTAATCCCTAGTCAACATGGTCTATTACCTTCAGCAATATTTTGCTTGTTTAGAGGACATTTTTGTGTATTGATCTCGGATATAATTTAATAGTAAACATTTCATAGTGCATCAAATTTTGTTTACATAGGTCTATAGATTTTATGTTTTTCATGTATTTTTATTATTAGCACCGCGTCTTACTACCCGTTCAGGTTATACGCACTTAGGCTAATGTGTAATGGTAGGGTGATTGTGAGATGAAATGAAGGACCTACAGTTTAACGTGGAATCCGAACCACAGTGGAGGCCTGGCATTCCCCACATTAACAAGATTCTTGTCAGAGGTGAAGGAAGGGTTTGTAAATCAGATAAATCAGTGCCGGAACCGAGGATTGAACCCTGGCCGATTTTCATGTAATAAGTGTATCTTATTACAATTTAATAAAGATAATATTACCCTAATTGATCGTTTGAACTACAATATAGTTGTTGTATGCAAATATAATAATTAACCTATAATACCCGCTTCAGTGGTCGCATGGTCTAAGGCCTCACCCTTGCAATAAACTAAACTGCCGATGACAGTGATATAAGGGTTCGAGTCCCAGTCAGGGATACTGAGGGTGGTGTTTCCTAAATGGTTTTCCACTCTCCCTCAAAGCAAATGCGGCTACATTTCCTCTAAATATAGCAACCTTAATTCCTAAAACCATTAGAGTGATTAATACATAGGCGTATAACCAACACGGGTAGTAAGGTGCCGTGCTAAGAAAAACTTATAAGAGGTAATAGGCCTACTGATCATTTCCATAACCAAATATTGTTCGTATTATTTGTGAATAGATGGCAGTAATATCCCGGAGAGAGTCGTCGCTAAACTGTGTTTATGCTCATACAATAGCTCTTCTAGAGTTCTAGTTACAAATAGACAGTTATATCGTGAGCGTGTGTGCGGCTTGTCTGTGTCTATTTTGATTTTTTTTATATTTAGTGTTTTTTATGCCATTGTATTTTTTATAATACGAAGAAAAGGAAGTGTCTTAATAATCACTCTGACAATTTCTGCTACGTGTGTGGAGTAGTTTTACAACGAAAATCGGAGGGATAGTAATATACTCCGCTTCTAAACGTGCGTATTATTTGTACTTTGGTTACAAGGTTGGTGATCTGGACCAAAACGGGGCCTCCTCACATATGTGCTATAATACCGGCATAGTGAGTCTGAGTATGTAGCTAATTGGGAAATTTCAAAGTAAGCCATTTGGGTCATGAGGGTGTTTGGATTTAAATAAGGATTCACGTTAATTCGGCAGCTACTTTGTGTGTTTATATGTTGTCTTGAGTTCTTATAACACATCCACCATAGACTCAGTAGTTGGCTTTTTGCTGCAAATAGTGTGATTACAATTTGCTAAGCTATTATTTTTGTTAATTATTGCTATAGACGCAATTTAATGAATATTATGATAGTTAAATGCAGCTATAACCATGATTAAAAAATATAACAGCTTAGTTATTTAAGCCTTTTGAACTAGGTTTTAAATAACACTAACGTATATAGTTATAATAATATTAATTATTATTATTATTATTATTATTATTATTATTATTATTATTATTATTATTATTACATACTATTTCTCAGTAGAACTAAAAGACTTTTATAATAGCTCTATTTTAGTTGACAGTAGCTTCCCGGGCCAGTTCGGACAGTTCAGTGAGTGTGTTGGTGATTGGTACCCCTTAGTTTGGTATAGTGCTTAGTGCGTTCTAATATATGAACAGTTAGTTTTTATTTCGTTACACTGCAACTTATATCTCTCTCCCTCTTGTCGCTTATAATTGCAGAAAATTGCTCGAAAAAAATTGACTTCTTTCATGAATCTTTAATAAAGTAAGGCCTATAAAAACCTTAATATCAATGTCACTTTTCGGGACCGTTAAACGAAGCAACAACCTTCTAAAATCATTGTTCATAAATAATAACTTAACATTTCTAGAGTTACCTAGTTTCACAAGAAAATGTTGACAAATTAAAAGTGAAAAGAGCTTTAGTGCTCTAAGTGGAAAGTAATAAGGGAGAAAGAGGGAGGTCCTCAAATCCTGAACATTCTAAGCTGTATTTTAGCAAGTTGGCCAAACAAAGCGATTCAGATTAATACTATGATGTCGATAATCTATCTGACAATGAAGAAGATAGTGCACCATCCATGTGGTTTTTGTAAACATTCTTATCGTGACATAAAGTCTAGTGGAAAAAGGAAATTGGAATCAGTGCCTAGGTTGTGAATCTTGGTTTCATGAAGTATATGTTAGAGCCTTTGTAAACATTCTTATCGTGACATAAAAGTCTAGTGGAAAAAGAAGATTGGATTCAGTGCCTAGGTTGTGAATCTTGGTTTCATGAAGTATATGTTAGAGCCTTTGTAAACATTCTTATCGTGACTTAAAGTCTAGTGGAAAAAGGAGATTGGATTCAGTGCCTAGGTTGTGAATCTTGGTTTCATGAAGTATATGTTAGAGCCTTTGTAAAACATTCTTATCGTGACATAAAGTCTAGTGAAAAAGAAGATTGGATCAGTGCCTAGGTTGGTAATTTGGTTCATTAAGATATGTTAGAGCCTTTGTAACATTCTTATCGGACATAAAGTTAGTGGAAAAAGAGATTGGATTCAGTGCCTAGGTTTGAATCTTGTTTCATGAAGTATATGTTAGAGCCTTTGTAAAAATTCTTATCGTGACATAAAGTCTATGGAAAAAGAAGATTGGATTCAGTGCCTAGGTTGTGAATCTTGGTTTCATTAAGTATATGTTAGAGCCTTTGTAAACATTCTTATCGTGACATAAAGTCTAGTGGAAAAAGAAGATTGGATTCAGTGCCTAGGTTGTGAATCTTGGTTTCATGAAGTATATGTTAGAGCCTTTGTAAACATTCTTATCGTGACATAAAGTCTAGTGGAAAAAGGAGATTGGATTCAGTGCCTAGGTTGTGAATCTTGGTTTCATGAAGTATATGTTAGAGCCTTTGTAAAAAGACAAGTTTTTTAACACCACGTCTTACTACCTGTTCAGACTATACGCATGTGTACTAATTATGCTAACAAATTAGGGATGAGTAAGGTTGAATTTAGAGGAAGTGTACCCACATTTGCGTGGAGAGAGAGAGAGAGAGAGAGAGAGAGTGAAAACCCATTTAAGAAACCCACCCTCAATACACCCGACCGGGATTTGAAACTTTATCTCCCTTTCATCGGTAATCCAGTCTATTGAAGCCTCTGAAGTAAGTGAAAAAATTCAACTGTGAAACATGAATATAAATATTTTATTTTTATATAATAATATACACACTTTATAAAAATATCTAGAAATATTTATATTCATAGTAAAATATAAATTAAATACTTGATCCAAATAGATCCATCTTTGATACAAATAGCCACACTTTTTTTTTTAATCTAAAATACCATTTAAGCCCACACTTCATAATATATTTTGTTCGTTATATATATTATAATATAGTAAATAATATATAATCCAAAATATATATGATTGTTAAAAACAATTACAAACATATTAAAGGTGAAAATTGCAATTAAAGTTGAAAAGCCCACCTTTACATTTGCCTTTTACTGTACTACCTGTTTGGGACTAGAACCATGTATACGCTTTAACAGTAATGGCTGTTTCTGTATGACAAAAGATCAGGGATGTAAAAAATAAAAGAAACACATAATATTATATCAAAACATTATTTAAAATAAGGCCTGTTTCACATAGTTAAGACCTGCCGGTATCAGTTCCCCTGATGTCATTCGCTGAACTAAGAAGATAATGCAGATGATCATGTTATAAACTCTACTGAATCATCCACTTCTAAGAATTTGGAGTACCAGCCGGGAACTGATAACATGCCATATTTATTTGGGCAAGAAGATTTGAATGACTTAGTTCGTGACCTAAAGTTAACCAAAGAGCAAGATGAACTCTTCTGTTCCTAACAACAATAGCAATTACTTGAAGTAGGAACTAAAAGACAGTATAGTAATTATATACAACTTAGTGAGGTGTATTTTGTGTATTTTACATTGAGAGAAGGGGACGGGGGGAAGTTTGTGTTCATGTTAAAATATTAATGGCCTTATGAAATAAATAGGCATTGATCAAAATCTTTACGAATGATGCATGTATACTGACGCATCAAATTAAGTTTGAGAGCAATTTCACTGTATAATGAAAATAAATATCGATCAGTTCCTCTATTTCATGTCGCAGGATTGAAGCGTATCAAAGTGTGTCGAAGATTCAGAGTGCCATAAAGAACCATGACTAATCTTGGCATGTCTGTAGTGATCTTAAGTTTATTGCAATACTTACAGGTCTACAGAGAGGTTTAATAAAATGTGGTTGCTTTATGTGTTTGTGGGACAGTCGTGAAACAGAAAGTCATTACATTGTTGAAAATGAGAAACCAGAAGTGAATATATACCTGTAAGAAATAATGTAAAATATGCTCCACTGGTTGAACCAGAAAAGGTTCTTCTTCCACTTTTATATATACATTTTGATTTAGTGAATAATTTCGTTAAGGCCTTATAATAAAAAAACGTAAAGGGATTCCCCTACCTCACAGACGTTTTCCCCAATATAACAAAAAGAGCTGAAAGAAGAAATTTTATTGAAACCTTTAAAATAAATGTTTTAACACAAAACTATAGGATACTGTCCTGAGAGATAGGCTTCTGTTTAAAGCATTAGTTCATGGATTTCTTGGAAACAGAGAAGAAGACAGTTGCAAATATCTGGTGTAAAATTTACTAAAATGTAATAATATATGGGGTGTCAAATGGTTTTGAAAATTCCTCTTAAAAATTCAGATCTGAGCTTTTTCCTGATATTTTGGGAGCTATGAAGGATGAGCAAGGGGAACGCTTTAACCAGAACATATCCACGTTAGAAAAGCGTTGCCAAGGTCACTGTGCACCTTAATACTACCATGATGGAAAATTACGTCTGATTTTTTAAGTGGGACCTCAAGACTGAATATATATATATATAATATAATATAATATAAATGGTGTGGTGTTGAAAATTGGTCTATTATTAAGATGTTAAAATTTGGACTACTTATTTTGATGTAAACGTGACTTACAAAAATTAATAGCAATTTTGGAATCAAAACATCAATTTAGTTTAGAGTTAGCAACTTTTGGCTTAAGGTATGTATTTTTGTTACTGTATTTGGCTAGTATAATGTTATACCTGTTGTTTAATCTTTTCTGGATCGGATACAAAAAAAAAAGTTGGGATTTAGGGAATGCGATAAAAGACCACTGTTTTTGAATTTTTAATAGAAAAACTTTGGTTTGGTCAAAATAAATCAAATATGGTTTCTATACATACATAGTTTAATTTTCTTCACACGGTGATATTAACATTGGTTGAATATGTCATGAGAATGGTCGCATTATCTAAGAAACTATTTTAAATAAGAGAAAAAGTTTTCATTAAATTCCAGAACACCCTTGAAATATATTCAAAAATTTTTTATATCACCATGTGTAGAAAACTAAAATCTATGTATGTATAAAAACCATATTTGATTTATTCTGACCAATTAAAGTTTTGCTTTAAAACTGGAAAAAAAACGCTGGTCTTTTATCGAGTCCCCTACATCCCCACCTTAAATTCTGGGTTTCCTTTTCTTTCTTGTAATAACGGTGGATCAGGGAACAGACAGCAGCTTTTTATTTGAGTTTTTTTTTGTTTCAAAGGAATAGTTTGTACATTTTAATTAAAACCTCTTTTCCTTCTTGAAGTACATACATAGACGTAAAGGGCCTAAATAGTTTAGAATTACGTTTCAAGGCATACTAGTTCATTGGTCTGTTACCTCTAGTCTAGTTAATTACTGACTCAATCTTATCAAAGCTATCTCTTACAAGTGTCAGCAGCTAATTAACCTAACTGTGTTAATTGTGCATCAATTTCCTACTAGTGACGTTCAGCTATTCATGCCACGTATCCCTGCAGGTTTCAGTAATTAAATTAGCTATTCGTCGTTGCTGCTGTCCAAAGTTTGTCTGAAGGATTCAATATACCTTACTATCGGAGAGTTAGTCGACTACAGGATGGACCAAAACTCATTTGATAATGTTCTCCTGTCAAGTCAAGGCAAAAATAGGGGTTCAAGGGGAAATTAGTCACGTTCGCTTAGGTCACTATTAACTAAGTGAGAAACTAGTTTCACCTGCAGGTATTAAACATTTAAGCCTAATCTAATTATTAAAATAAATCAATTTATTTACTCTATTTAATCACATGGATTAAACAATATCAATAAATTAGACGAGTATTTGTGTCATTGTGCTACCATTGTTGGTCCACATAAAACTAACAGTCCAATGGTGCAAAGAGGAATTTACGTATGTTAACATAATTCGTTCGCATTTAATAAATTACACTCATTTAATATCCTTTAATGGGTTGATAAATAATTAATAAAACGTGAGAAATTACTAAGTAACATAAGTACCGAGTACGTATAAATATATTATAACAGCTTAATGCTAAAACAGAAAAAGTGCCGTACAAAGGGGGGGAGGGTGGGGCTCATTTTTTTTTTTTTTACCACGGGCCTCACATTTTCTTAAAACAGTCCTGCTACCCCTATAACCACTAGAGTAAAAGATTTATTATTGGTTTGTTGAATCGTAATATCTTATTTTAGGACAAGGGAGGGCAAAAGTATATGTATGATATTTGTCATGAGAATTTGTGTAATTCTACTACTAAGCTGTATTATAAGTAGGGACCCATCCACAGTCTAGTCTAACACAAGAGTGACTACTCAGACCATGCGGCCACCGGAGCATGTTTGATCTTAGTTAATTTATACTTGGAGGAATGAACATTTTCATCATATTACAATTCTTGGAGAAAATGAGTGAATGACCTTACTGTAAGATGAGGGACTAAGTTTTATAGTGCCAAGAGATAAAAGATGTCCATAAACAATCAAAAGTGGTGTAAATAATTATTAATAGCATCTTAAACTACAAATAGCTTTCCCTTGTTATTATAATTGTGACAAAAGCTTTTAGATTTATATTGGGTTAAGTAAATATTAACGATTATAAAAATATGTATGTTTGTTTTAAATATCAAATAAAGACATTCTTACATAGTAATACCTCAAAATTTCACAAACCTTCCGATAATATGTATTAAATTAAATCATCGTCATCATCGGGTAGCTGTCAAGGAAAATTTCAGTGCGTAGACATTATCATACACGCGAGTACTTAATAATGCAATATAGGGTTAAACAAGGGATTGACAGAAGGAGTGGGCGAGATATACAAGGTAAAAGTCATCAACCACACGGTAGTGAAGATCGAGGAATACCGGGCTTCCCAGAGCACAATTCTACAGTGCCATCGTTGCCAACGTTTCGGCCACTCCAAGAACTACTGTGCCCAAAAACCACGCTGCGTCAAGTGTATAGGAGAGCACCTGACAGTAGAGTGCCAGAAAAAGGACAAAACAACACCAGCACAATGCGTAAACTGCAAGGGACCGCACGCAGCTAACTATCGCAATTGCCCTAAATTTATACGTGAGCTGGAAAAGAAAAACCAAGGGTCAGGAAAGACAAAGGAAGGGGAAAGCAAAGTGGCTAACCCTTCTCCATGCGTGGTGGGATACATTAAACCATCAACAGGACAGCAAATTTCGGTTAGCCAACCAACACCACCAACAAACATGGGATTGAGCAAACCATCTTATAGTGGAGTTGTCAAGAGGATGACCAAAAAGGACAAAAAAGAGGACCGTGACACGGATGAATCCTTGGACTTAAAGGACCTCCTACAAATCATCAAAGATATTAACGTCGCAGGCTTACTCCAACTCCTGAGGAAGTATGTAGTAAGGCTGAAGAACGCGCCAGACAAAACAACCAAAGTAATGATACTTCTTGAAGCCGCTACTGAATTCTTCTGCGATGGATACTGAGCAGGGAAGAGGCACAGAAGACTCACTGAACATTCTGTTCTGGAATGCTAATGGACTGGTACTACAAGAACACGAGTTCCGAAAACTTCTGGAGACGTATGGAGTCGACATTGCTCTGATCTGTGAGACCCACCTATCAGAACAAAAGAAGATGAGGTTCTTCGGATATGAGATGTACCGCAACGATAGACCAGTTGGCAGGGGAGGGGGCACAGCCGTGTTGGTGCGTAGCAACCTCGCTCACTACCAAACGAATTTACCGGCTATGGATTATATAGAATCCACTTCGATAGCCATTCCCACAGGGCGGACGCAGATAGTATTTACAGCTGTTTACAGAAGCCCTGCTGTCCCCTTCACCATCGAGGACCTAGACAGACTCACGTCGAGAAAGGACTTCCTCATAGCGGGAGATCTCAACTGTAAACACACGAGCTGGAACAGCCGCGTGTCAAATCAGGCAGGCCGGACACTGGCTGGCCAGGCATCAACCAAAAACTTTACAGTCCTGGCGACCAACGAGCCGACGTACTATCCTTCAAACTACAGGCATCTCCCCGACGTACTGGATGTAGTCCTGACGGATCTCGACACGCTACCGGAAGATCTCGAAGCCCTGAATGAACTCGACTCCGACCATCTTCCGGTCTTCGGGAGAATACCACTTAAGACAAATCCAAGACTGGCTTACCACAGGAGGAAGATACCCAGAAGTGACTGGGAAGAGTATCGACGGGTACTGACAAAGGCTATACCATTGAACATGGAGGTAAATTCCCCTGAAGAAGTGGACAGCTCCATTACCCTTCTGACGGCTACAATACTAGAAGCGTACCGTGGAACAACTGATTTCGAGACGCCACCGGTGACGTTGAAGAGGGACGACCCTGAGCTGAGCTTCATGATAGCCCTTAAGAGGGAAGCGCGCAGGGAATGGCAGCAGCACCGAGATCCGAGGCATCGGGCTGAATACAACAGGCTGAGAGCCCTGGTGCGCAGGAAGGCCAAAGCTCTTAAGATCTCCAACTGGAATGAATTCGTAACGAACACTTTAGCTGTGGACGGCAACGTGTGGAAGGCGTCGAGACAGCTCAAAGGCACGAAAGGAAAGACGGGGACCACGGTCATTCACGGAAGAAGAGGGTTGGTTTACCGGGGAGAGGCCAAGGCAGAGGCCATAGCTGAATCACTGGAAGATCAGTTCAAGGCAAACTCAGAGCCCCAAGACGAAGAGTTTACCAGGACTGTAAGAAGAAACGGTTGAGGTATATTTAGCAGAGCCGGTTATAGAACTACCACCCCCCATCACCAGGAATGAAGTCTCCTACCAGGTGGAAAAATTGAAGCCACGAAAAGCGGCAGGCCAAGACAGGATCTCAAACGAGATGCTGCGTCACGCACCGGAAGGGGTAATCCAACTACTAACAAAAATGTTTTCAAAGGCATTGTTGGCAGGCTACTTCCCGGAGGCATGGAAAGTTGCCGACGTTATCTCATTGCCTAAACCAGGCAAGGACCGCAAGTTCCCGCAGAACAGGCGGCCCATCAGTCTTCTTAGCAATATAGGGAAACTATTTGAGAAAATAATTTTGCAGCGGCTGAAAGCCTTCGGCAGGGAGCACAGGATTATTCCCGATGCCCAGTTCGGATTTCGGACCCGGCACTCAACGATACACCCGGTCCTGAGCCTAGTGGAGGATGTGACAGAAAGTTTCAATATCGGGGAAGTCACGCTAGCAGTACTTATGGATGTAGAGAAGGCATTTGATAAGGTCTGGCACGCCGGCCTTATCTACAAATTAATTCAAGCCAATTTCCCAAAAGTATATGTGCAGATAATCAACAGCTTTCTAACTGGGCGACAATTCCAGGTCAAGATGGAAGGGAAAAGGTCGCTTCCTCATAGGGTCGGAGCGGGGGTGCCACAGGGGTCGGCACTCTCCCCATTCCTTTACACTATTTACGTCGCAGACATCCCCACCGACCCGATGATAAAGACCAGGCTCTTCGCAGACGATACAATGTTCTACACCGCCAACAGGAACGTGAAATACGCCCATCGCCGTCTGCAACGATACCTGGACGAGTTCAGCAGCTGGCTGGAAAAATGGAGAATTAGAGTAAATGCAGAAAAATCGTCAGCCATGTTGATTACTAGGAGGAGACCCCAAACACCGGCTCAGTTTGTAGTATTGGAGGAGGATATCCCCTACAAGAACGCTATGAAATACCTTGGGGTGATGATCGACTCTAGACTCGCATGGAAGGAGCATATAAACTATACGAGAAAAAAGGCAATGGGGGCATTCATCGCAAACTACGGCCTGCTCAAGACCCCAGTGCTAGGGATCAACAACAAGATGCTACTATACAAGAGTTTAGTACAACCAATACTGCTGTACGGATGTGAGGCGTGGGGGTATGCCCCAGAGTCAGTGTTAGGTACACTACAAACAGTACAGAACAAGGTGATTAGGAGTATCCTAGGTGTCAACACCCGATCCAGCAACGAGTTCATTCACGCTACCACGGGCTGTGCGAAATTACAGGAAATCTTCCGGCAGCGAGGCGACAAGTTCTATAAACGAGCCCGCGAGGTAGAGGATAACGCCATAATTAGAAGACTCGGCCAATACGACCCCCATGAGACAAGGAGATACAAGAAGCCCCGACTCGAATGAGAAATACATCTGCACACCTTCCCAATCAGCCCCTTCCTAATAACCACTCCTCTTCCAAGCATAGCCAATCCCTGGGTCCCCATCCTCTCACGACCCCACAATTATGAACTAGAATCATGCTATTTCACACTTTCACTTTCATCAACGCCATCTTCGCTCAGTGACTAATATTATTCCATGTATTTTCTTTCAGCTCTTCTAGAACTTACTTACACACTACACCACTCACATCGGGCCTAACTGCGCTTGTGTTTTCCATCACAGTGTATGAGGGCTCGATCTAGTTACTACACACAAACACTGCTGCTCCCAACATACAAACCTTCACCCACCAACTCCATTTTCCTTTCACAATCAACTTACACACTCACACATAAAGGTTATGATCTGTGACTACAGATCGGTACTTTAGGCAAAAAATAGCCGCCTACTTCCTCTGAAAGTCGCTTCTGACACTCAGAGTTAGTAGTTTAAGGCAAACAAGGGAGCTGTAAACAAGGGATTGTATAAAACTAAGCACATGCGTAACCAACTATGATATAATTTATCCTATTATCAACCAAACTAACTTGAGTCTTAATATCTCTCCACACTTTGAAAAATATACAAGGCTGTCAAGAAAAGTGAAAATACAGGAACTTATACGGGTATCTTCAGGAACTTTGAATAGTTATGTTCGAGTTATAAACTTACACTGGTATCATGGCAGATAACATTATTTAGTGAAAATAGTTAAAGATGATGTTGAGAAAATCGGTTTTACGTTAAACTTTGCGGTTGCCACCTACTCTAGGAAAAATATCCCCAAACTTCTGTAGTCCTGAAGGAAATTTCAGTTCAGAAGCTTCAAAACCACTAAAACAAATCGGAACTGTCTTAGATGTTCTGTTGTTACCCTGTTAAAATTTCCAATTTTTTTTGTGGATAACTAGATCTAAGTGTTTAATCATTTACACTGATCTCAGAACCTGAACATTATAACGTCCTTGCTAATATGCTATTTCACATTATAGTTATATTTAAAAAATGATAAAACTCAATTTCTTTAGGAATACGTCTCTTTTCAGCACTACGTCTTACTACCCGTTCTGGCTATAAGCCTATTTACTAATTACGTTAGTGGTTTAGGGATAAGGAAGGTTGAACTTATATTAAGTGTGCCCGTATTTGCATGGAGAGAGTGGGAAACCATCTAGGACAGCAACTCTTAACCGGGACCACGGCCCTTCAGGGGCCCGCGAAAGGTTTTTTTTGGGAGGCCTCATAAAAAATAAAAATGTTATTTGTACATTACTGGACTCAAATATCTTAACTTTTACGTTTTGGAAGAAAGAATTTGACTATCGTAAACATATAAGTACCGTAGACTCTCCATTTTCCGGGGTAATGGAGGGGAATGACAGATAATACAAATTATCCCCATCTGTCTACCATCGCCATTCAAATTTGCTGCCCTTTGTTTATACTTATTTATGTGAAAGGGGATTTACCCCAATGGTAAATATTAAAACGAAGCATTGAAATCTACTCCGAATCGACTCCTGCATGCGAATAGCACTAGGTAATACAATTGAAACAAGAATAAACAAAAATGGAAAGTGTTCAATAGCAGAGGTCCCATTAAATACACTTAGATAAGTTATTTTAATCTTTTTTATTTGTTTGTCATAATCAGTAAATAAAGCCACAATTTTAAAATAAATCTTAATGATTAATATGTAATAAAACCTAGGGAAATGAGAAAATATTTCAGGATATTTAGGGGTCCTCGAATAATAAAAGTTTATGGGCCACTGATCTAGGGAGAACCACCCTCATTACACATAACTGGGATTGAACCACAATATCCTCGCTATCGATAGTCTAGTATATTTATAGATTGACGGCTTAGACCATGAGGCCACCGAAAATGTAATTAATATGTTGATAGCTATCAACTTCGTCTCAGCGCTCCGGTAGATGGCCCTCAAAGTGGCTGTGTTTTAGGACAAACGTATGCATATAAGCAAATAACGTGCAATACAAACAAAGATATCTCAAAATTAGAGGCACATTAAAAGCTATTTCCCATAATAATCTCCATAGCGATCACTCGCATAATAAAAAGACGTTCTTTGTTTTCCATAAAGTAATATAATGAAGTAATGGTGGATTTATAAGCTACAAAACTAGCTTTATAATGTGATGTAAGTGCTAGTCCCAGTCTAGCAAGTGACCCTCGTTAACAGATGCTATAGCAAGAAGAAATTTTTGAAATATTCAATCCCAAATGAAGATAATGTATTCAGAGAGAGAGACAATTAGCCAACTCTCAAGGTTGTTTTAGATAAAGTAATGGCAGCGAATATATAGCTCTTTATAAAATTATAATGTTCCTCGAGAAGTTCTCACAAACAATGACTGGAGTCAAAATGGAGAGAGTGAGTAGTTTTTATGATCGTGCACGGATCTTAACTTTAATACCGGACACATTAAAGGCCTTTTCATATTTCATTACGGGGAGCGGGGAGTAGATGATCTAGTTACGTTATTTCATTAACGGCTGTTTCATTTTAAATGCTCTTTGCCTCTGCTTTATTCACTTCTCGCTGCGGGATATTCTTTGTTTTAAAAAGTGGTATTTAGTGTGCTTGTGAAGTTAATTAGAAGCGTATACAGTATAAAATTTTAACATAAGCACAGCATACAAGCCCAATACAATAATTTATCATTGATGAAAAGTGTTAATCCTGATTTCTTAGTGTTTAGTGCTTGCTGGGGATCCAAACAAGGACTTTAAAATCATTAAACACCCATTTTACTGTTCGTACTAATATGTCGGAAAAACTAAACTACTATAGTGATGTCATTAAAGGGTTGTTTTTAACTAAATTTATATTTATATTATGACTGTTTGGTTGTGCTTACTCCCGTTTTAAATAATACTTTGAAGTTTAAATCCCACTCAGGTGTATATAGTGTTTTTTATTAAATGGTTTTCTACACTCCCTCACCTAAATTTAGGTATATTTCCTATAAATTCTACCTTCATCATCTTTACCCCATTAGTCTAGGCCTAAACATGCGGATAGAACAGATAGGTAGTAAGATGGACTAAAAAAAAAGTAATGAAGGGATCGAAATCTCAGATTAGCTTGTGGCGATTCTTCCTACTCACCTTGAAGTCAAGGTTCAAACTCAGCAAGTAAAAAACATTTATAAATATTAATTTGAAATTTTCAAACAAATGAACAAAAAAAAAAAACACACAAGGAGAGCTAAATTATTATTAATATTAATAATAATACTTAGCACTGCGTCTTACTACCCGTTAGGGTTATACGCTTAAGTACTAATTACGGTGATGGGTTAGGGATTGGGAAGGTTGAATATAGAGGAAGTAAACCCACATTTGCGGGGAGGGATAGTGTAAAACTATTTAGGAAAAACCACCTCTAGTTCACCCGAGTGAGATTCAAACCTCTAACTCCCCATCCCTGGCAGTCTAGCTTAACACTAAACTAGCGCGTCAGATAACTACTCCATTAAGGTGGGTGAAAGCTAAATTAAATATGTAAGAGTTATCAGCAAACTGAAATAGCGCTTTATAGTGATGTTGGAGGGTAAAAGAGAAAACAATAAAAATATATACCCTGATTTTGGAGGAAGAACAATGTCTGGCATTTACTAAAGTTACTAGAACCATTTTAATATAGTCATAGGTAAAATTATGTTATCTGTGGGTGTCACTTTTAATATATATTATCAGCACCTGTAAAATAACACAAGTAATATAGTTAAATGTTATCAATGTTGGCCGCAAATAAATAGGTTTGTATTTTCTAAACTGTTCTTGAAACCAAAATCATGAAGTTTCTATACTAAGCTATATTCCACAATTTCTTTTGATGGGGAAGGGGTAGGGGGGTTGTCTGTCCGTGCATGCGAGTCTTTCTCAGAGTGGTTAGTCTAATTACAGATTTTTTCCTTCAAAATTTGGTACATATTCCACGTTTCCTTCCAACACATTAGTTGAATCATTTCTTTTCTTGCGGGTTATAGTTTCAGTTTAAAGGGTGGCAAAACTTACCAACAATGATGTATTTCTTTATGTTGGAAGATAATTTTGTAAATATAAGATCTATAATTGATAATATAATACTACACCGAAAAAGGAATACACTTGTGTGTTGTTAATTAAAATGGTCGCAAGAACCTTATTGTCCTTAGAGAAAGGGTATAGAAAAACTAGAAGGGGAGCTTGAACATAATCCTTGAAATAGTGTGTAGCCCACCGGACTAGACCTTCTTCCCATCCTGTATAGAGTGGATCACACCGGACTAGACCTTCTTCCCTCCCTGTATAGAGTGGATCACACTGGACTAGACCTTCTTCCCTCCCTGTATAGAGTGGATCACACCGGACTAGACCTTCTTCCCATCCTGTATAGAGTGGATCATACTGGACTAGACATTCTTCTTATCCTGTATAGAGCAGATCACACTGGACTAGACCTTCTTCCCTCCCTGTATAGAGTGGATCACACCGGACTAGACCTTCTTCCCTCCCTGTATAGAGTGGATCACACTGGAGTAGACCTTCTTCCCACCCTGTATAGAGTGGATCACACTGGAGTAGACCTTCTTCTTATCCTGTATAGAGTGGATCACACTGGACTAGACCTTCTTCCCACCCTGTAAAGAGTGGATCACACCGGACTAGACCTTCTTCCCACCCTATATAGAGTGGATCACACTGGACTAGACCTTCTTCTTATCCTGTATAGAGTGGATCACACTGGACTAGACCTTCTTCTTATCCTGTATAGAGCAGATCACACCGGACTAGACCTTCTTCCCTCCCTGTATATAGCGGATCACACCGGACTAGACATTCTTCTTATCCTGTATAGAGTGGATCACACTGGACTAGACCTTCTTCCCATCCTGTATAGAGTGGATCACTCCGGACTAGACCTTCTTCCCACCCTGTATAGAGTGGATCACACTGGACTAGACCTTCTTCCCATCCTGTATAGAGTGGATCACACCGGACTAGACCTTCTTCCCTCCCTATATAGAGAGGATCACACTGGACTAGACCTTCTTCCCACCCTGTATAGAGTGGATCACACTGGAGTAGAGCTTCTTCCCGCCCTATATAGAGTGGATCACACTGGACTAGACCTTCTTCTTATCCTGTATAGAGTGGATCACACTGGACTAGACCTTCTTCCCACCCTGTATAGAGTGGATCACACCGGACTAGACCTTCTTCCCTCCCTGTATAGAGTGGATCACACTGGAGTATACCTTCTTCCCACCCTGTATAGAGCAGATCACACCTGACTAGACCTTCTTCTTATCCTGTATAGAGTGGATCACACTGGACTAGACCTTCTTCTTATCCTGTATAGAGTGGATCACACTGGACTAGACCTTCTTCTTATCCTGTATAGAGTGGATCACACTGGACTAGACCTTCTTCCCACCCTGTATAGAGTGGATCACACCGGACTAGACCTTCTTCCCTCCCTGTATAGAGTGGATCACACTGGACTAGACCTTCTTCCCACCCTGTAAAGAGTGGATCACACCGGACTAGACCTTATTCCCCACCTGTATAGAGCAGATCACACCGGACTAGACCTTCTTCCCTCCCTGTATATAGCGGATCACACCGGACTAGACCTTCTTCTTATCCTGTATAGAGTGGATCACACTGGACTAGACCTTATTCCCTCCCTGTATATAGTGGATCACACTGGACTAGACCTTCTTCCCATCCTGTATAGAGTGGATCACACTGGACTAGACCTTCTTCCCATCCTGTATAGAGTGGATCACACCGGACTAGATCTTATTCCCTACCTGTATAGAGCAGATCTTACCGGACTAGACCTTCTTCCCTCCCTGTATATAGCGGATCACACCGGACTAAACCTTCTTCTTATCCTGTATAGAGTGGATCACACCGGACTAGACCTTCTTCTTATCCTGTATAGAGCAGATCACAATGGACTAGACCATCTTCCCACCCTTTATAGAGTGGATCACACTGGACTAGACCTTCTTCCCACCCTTTATAGAGTGTATCACACTGGACTAGACCTTCTTCCCACCCTGTATAGAGTGGTTACACTGGACTAGACCTTCTTCCCACCCTGTATAGAGTGGATCACACTGGAGTAGACCTTATTCCCTACCTGTATAGAGCGGATCACACTGGACTAGACCTTCTTCCCATCCTGTATAGAGCGGATCACACTGGACTAGACCTTCTTCCCACCCTGTATAGAGTGGATCACACTGGAGTAGACCTTCTTCCCACCCTGTATAGAGTGTATCACACTGGACTAGACCTTCTTCCCACCCTGTATAGAGTGGATCACACCGGACTAGACCTTCTTCCCACCCTGTATAGAGTGTATCACACTGGACTAGACCTTCTTCCCACCCTGTATAGAGTGGATCACACTGGACTAGACCTTCTTCCCATCCTGTATAGAGCGGATCACACTGGACTAGACCTTATTCCCTCCCTGTATAGAGTGTATCACACTGGACTAGACCTTCTTCCCACCCTGTATAGAGTGGATCACACTGGACTAGACCTTCTTCCCACCCTGTATAGAGCAGATCACACCGGACTAGACCTTCTTGCCACCCTGTATAGAGTGTATCACACTGGACTAGACCTTCTTCCCACCCTGTATAGAGTGGATCACACTGGACTAGACCTTCTTCCCATCCTGTATAGAGCGGATCACACTGGACTAGACCTTATTCCCTCCCTGTATAGAGCGGATCACACTGGACTAGACCGGAATAGACCTTCTTCCAACCCTGTATAGAGCAGATCACACTGGACTAGACCTTATTCCCACCCTGTTTAGAGTGGATCACACTGGACTAGACCTTCTTCCCACCCTGTATAGAGCGGATCACACTGGACTAGACCTTCTTCCCACCTTGTATAGAGCGGATCACACTGGACTAGACCTTATTCCCTCCCTGTATAGAGCGGATCACACTGGATTAGACCTTCTTCCCACCCTGTATAGAGTGGATCACACTGGACTAGACCTTATTCCCTCCCTGTATAGAGCGGATCACACTGGACTAGACCGGAATAGACCTTCTTCCAACCCTGTATAGAGCAGATCACACTGGACTAGACCTTATTCCCACCCTGTATAGAGTGGATCACACTGTACTAGACCTTCTTCCCACCCTGTATAGAGCGGATCACACTGGAGTAGACCTTCTTCCCACCCTGTATAGAGCGGATCACACTGGATTAGACCTTATTCCCTCCCTGTATAGAGTATATAGCACCAAACTAGAAATCATTCCTATCCTGTAGAGTAGATCACACCAAACTAGAATTTATTACCACCCTGTGTAGAGTAGATCACACCAAACTAGAATTTATTCCCACCATGTATAGAGTTGATCACATCAAACTAGAATTTATTCCCACCCTGTATAGAGTAGATCACACCATAATAAACCTTCCCAAATTATATAGAGTATATCACACGAAAGTAGACTTTATTTCCATCCTGTATGGTGTAGATCACACCAGACTAAACCTTCCCAACTTGTATGCAATAGATTACACCAAAGTAGACTTTATTCCCATCCTGTATAGAGTATGTCACACCAAAGTAGACTCTATTCCCAACAAGGATAAAATAGATCACACCATACTAAACCTCCCCAGATTGTATAGAGTAGATCACACAATAGTAGACTTTATTTCCATCTTGTATGGAGTAGATCACACCAGAATAGACCTTCTTCCCACCCTCCATAAAGTAGAGCCCACCAGACTAAACGACCTTGACTTACAGTCAATTTGCAATTGTAATTGAATGAAAGCCCTTTCCCCTGATTCCTGCTTCTTCCAGAAGGGAACATGAAAGCTTTCCTCCTTCCCTCGTATTCCTGCGATGAGCTATTTAAGGGTGTATCCACAGGTGCACCAAAGCTTACCACCCCATTAAATATGAAAATGTTGGCTACCTTTCTACCTGGGGCCGGGAGATATAAATTACTTGGTTACGGGGACTGACTGGAAATAGCATTCCTTACTCTTGGAGCTTCCTTTATAGAATAGATTACATTTTCTACCAGGCTAAATAACGAGGGGCACAAGTACACTTTAGTCGTTTTGGAAATGTTACCACAGTTTGTACGCTTACCAGTGGCAATAGAAGGCTTGACTTTATAAACCTATCTTTGGTAAACCTTTGAAATAATGTACCTCTTAGTGGCATACCTCACAAAAGTCCATACTGCTAGGCTTTCTAACTCTAGGGGTAGGAAACAAGTTGGTAAAACTCCCCAACACAAATAAAGAGGGCTAACACCCCTATTTATTTCTGCGTATTAGATACCGTAGTCTATTTTACCAAGGAATTCCATGAGTAATGGTGCTACCAGTCAATCTGGGTAATCAAGTAACTTATATGTATGTTTGGATTCATGTTTTTATGTGTGCTTGCATATGTGTGTACAAAGATATTGGCGTGATGAACCGAGAAAGAATAGCACGGTAATTATGTCAGCCTTTAAGAGCAATTTGTTGCGTATTTATCAAGCTACAGCAGACCAAAAGAGTTCCGCTCAGATTATTAACAATATATAGCTGTTTCAGAAATTCCTGGGCATTAATTTTTGGTCTAAGTTCCGGAGTGGTAAAAAGGGATGTTAATTGTTATTCATGTAATCTAGTGTTAGTTCTGATTACTGTTACCTAAATCATATTCTCTAAGTAGAGAAGATTATTAGGATTTTACGGCAAAATATATATTTAAAAAAACGCTAACTAGAGTAGGATGAATTTTTAGAGCGTAATCTAGTGTTCCGTTGAAGAAAATACAAGGAATATAATTGTGGGGAAAATCTGCCCCCATTTTATCCTTACAGACATGAAAACTCTTAATGGTGGGCCGTAAGGAATGTTAATTAAGGGTAGTGTTTTTGAAGTTTTTATAAAATAACTATTTGCTTGATGAAAAAAATATAGCATTGCTCCAGTAGAAACATAGTTTAATTTTCTTCACTGTTATTATTATTATTAGCACCGCGTCTTACTACCCGTTCGGGTTATACGCACTTACGCTAATGTGTAATGGTAAGGTGATTGTGAGATGAAATGAAGGACCTACAGTTTAACGTGGAATCCGAACCACGGTGGAGGCCTGGCATTCCTCACATTCACAAGATGTCTTGTCAGAGGTGAAGGAAGGGTTTGGTAATCAGATAAATCTTTGCAGGGACCGAGGATTGAACCCCGGCCGCCAGCATAGAAGTCTGACACCTTACCCCTAGACCGCCAGGTCACCTTCTTCACTGTTGACATAAACAGTTAATAAATATCTTTAATGAGTACTGCTGGATTGGGTGAGAAACCTTTTAAACAAGGAGAAAGGTTGTAATCAAATTCCAGCCTTAAATATAGAGCTGTTGCGGTTACCATGTGAAGAAAATTAAATTCTATGTTTCTACTGAGGAAATATTTAATTTCTTTCGACAAAGAAAATATTTCCATATAAAAACGGCAACAAAAAATCTTACCTTTTATCCCCATCTCTACACTCCCAACTTAATAAGAACGATGTGAATTAGTAAAAACAATTTACTAAAGAACTAGGACTTGATATCGTTTGTAACAAATATCTACGTTTAATGCAGCTTTAGTCCACAGTTGCAAGGGGTATCGATTTGGTTTGAGTAACTTTGAAAATGGAGGAATTATCCCATTAAGTGTAAGCATTACACCGTAATTCTCTATCAAAACTGTTTGAGTAATAATAGAGATCTATTTTTCAAAACGATGATATGAAATAATTTTTTTTATAATTTTTTTTTTTCCATAATTGATTAGTCAATTGGCAAAGTCTGTGTTGATGCAAGCCCCTGAACTAAAGAAATGTAACTAAAGAAGCCGGCTCATGTTGCCATCAATATTGTTATAATTGAACTCTTTTTCGATATACTAGTTTTACGGTGACTGAGGGGTCAGAGCTAAAATCCCAGACGGATGTAAGAAGGAGGTTTTATCTCCTCAACACTTACCCACCCTCTCTCCATGAAAATATCAGGTAGACTTTATCTAAATCCTACCTTCTTTTTCCCAACTCAACGTGGAGTACAAATAATATAAAGTTTTTCCTTAGATCTCCAGACCAAACTGTTGAAACTCGTGCACCCCTTTTTCTATCATTTTCCTCTGTCTTCCTGTTTATATCGTGATGCGTGTGAATGGTTCATACCCCAACATTAAAAGTAAATTTCCCTTGCCTCTATTTCGCACAGCCATGCTCTCAGATTTGAACATTTCATGTCCTTTTCTTCCATTTAAAAAGCGTGACATTAAATTCAGAGATATCACATTTTTACTCCGTCTTTTATGTAATTTATTTTCCACGTGTATCCGGGCGTCACGGAAGCTGGGAACTTATCCTCACACCCTTTGAGAGATGTTTGTCAAGATTTTCACTTTATTTTACTTCCGTTTTGTTAATCCTGCCCCCACTAACCCCTTTCCTACACTGTCACTAAACTCCAACTCTGCTCTCCTCCCAACCCCTGCTATCGCATCGGAACTCTCTAATGACCACTCTTCTCCATTATATTTTCTGTTTCCTTTCCCTCCATTAATAAATCCTCTCTTCTTTTCCAAATACACCCCCTCTTCATCAACCAAATCTCAACTTTTCTCATACTAATATACCCTCTTCTTTTACCTAATTAATTTCCTTTCTTCCTCCCAATATCCCTTCTCCCTTACCACAATGTATCTGCTCTCATACACTTAATACACCAAACCGTCAATTTCTCCCCTCTTACCCACTCCATATCCCATCTACCCTTCCTCAATGTATCTTCTATCCCACTTTCAATATCTCCTCTTATCCCCTTAGAATATTCTCTCTCCACCAATTTATTCCTTATTATTGTCTCAATATTCCCTATTCTCTTCACAAAATAATGTGTCCTTCCTCCCAATATTGCCTCTTCCCTCTTCCCAATTTATCCCTTTCCCTCCCAATATTACCTCTTCCCAATTTATCCCTTTACCTCCCAATATTACCTCTTCCCAATTTATCCCTTTCCCTCCCAATATTACCTCTTCCCAATTTATCCCTTTCCCTCCCAATATTACCTCTTCCCAATATATCCCTTTTCTTCCTTCCAAAATTACCTCTCCATTTTCCCAACTATCCCCTATCCTCCTCTTAGAATACCCTAGTGTAGCTCCCGATTTTTCCCATCCCTAGTTCCAATATACCCACTTGTCTCCCCCAATATATTTCCTATTCTACTCCCAATATTCCCTCCCCTAAAACTGTCCATTATTTCAGCCCTTTTTTCACCCCCGTTGCATGTATATTTTTGTTGATGCATAAAATCACTGTAACCAGTCATGTGAAAGTAGACTAATAACTACAAAAATGTGTTTTAATAATAATGATACTTTTAACCAAATTTCCGTTCCAATAATTAAACTCCAATCTCATTCCTCTTTCGGTTTCAGATGAAGCGAACTTCCACTCACCCCCACAGATGTTGTACTGTTTATAATTTATCAAACCCTGGTAGACGATGCTAACTTGACAGCTGGCATCGGGACGTCTCATCTGTACACGACGCCTGCATCCGTTGCAAGAGAAGGATAACAGCGTAAAAGTGGCAGTTGTCAGTAACCATGAGTAGTGATAGCGCCGTGATGAGAGCTACTTACCTCACAGAGCTGTATAGTGGGCGGTATAAGAATATATTTCACAAGGTGGAAACATGGATCAACAGAGTTAGCAAATACTTTAGGACGAGTTTACTGTTGCTTACTACGATTTGATATTTCAAGATAGCTCCCGTAAAGGAGAGGAAACAATATAAAGCTATCTAGATATATAGATAGATGGATGAACGTCATCACTCAAGTACAGAGTAGATAACTGTCAAACAACTATATTAAAGTTTATAAAAAAAATAGTTAGATATATTGTTTTTTTTAGAAGATTCTTAGTCCCTATCCAGAATATGTGTACTAATTCCCACTAATGGTGTAGGTACGAGGACAATAACATTTAGAGGAAATGTATCCACATCTGCGTGGTATAAGATAGGGAAATCACACACAACATGCGAATACCCATTAGGGTAAAAGATATGATTTTTCCAATTTTTTTTTTCACTATCTTATACCTTGGAGTAAATAAAACACGTTCTATATCGACCATGTGTATAGTGCAGCCTTTGGGATAGCCCTGTTTGCTATACATTGACTTTTTTTAAGTGAGTGGTTGAATGTCTACTAACAACCAAATACCCAATGAAAGCCAAATTAAATTATTAAATTATACGTATATATATATATATATACTACTGATAATATATATATATATTATCAGTAAATTAAAAAGAAAAATATCGCAAAGAAAAATGAAACTTATTCATAAAGGCTTTGAAAATGAATAAACTTTTATTATTTTCAAATTGTATTTTTCATTTTAGTTAGTCATGTATATTAATGTATTTTTAAATAAAGAATATATATATTTATTCATTCATCTCTAGAGTCTATGAATATATATATATATATATATATATATATATATATATATATATATAATGTCTATGAATATGTATACACATGTATATACATAAAGGATATATATAAAAAGGCTATTAATATAATATATAATATAATAAATTACTATTTTCAAATTGTATATTATATCCTTTTAGCTAGTAATATATTTATTTATTCATAGCCTTTATGAATAAGTTTCATTATGAAGAGGGTTCACATGTGTCCCCAAACCTATGAAAAATAATGAGAGCACGTGGGCTGAAGGGGGGTGGTCATGTGGTGTTTATGGTTGATGGAAATTATGTGTACAACATTTAAGTTAGGACAACTGAAGGTATAAGACAGCTTTGTAGACCAAGGCATCGATAGGAAGATAGTGTTAAAATGGATTCACAGGAGGTTGGATGTAAGGCTAGGGATTGGATATAGGTGTATAAGGATAGGTTTGAATGGTGAACTTACGTTCTAGTGGTCATGGACTATTGATTTCCTTAAAACCAGGAAATTAGTTATTATTATTATTATTATTAGCACCGCGTCTTACTACCCGTTCGGGTTATACGCACTTACGCTAATGTGTAATGGTAGGGTGATTGTGAGATGAAATGAAGGACCTACAGTTTAACGTGGAATCCGAACCACGGTGGTGACCTGGCATTCCACACATTCACAAGATGTCTTGTCAGAGGTGTAGGAAGGGTTTGGAAATCAGATAAATCTTTGCCGGGACCGAGGATTGAACCCCGGCCGCCAGCACAGAAGTCTGACACCTTACCCCTAGACCACCAGGTCACCCAGGAAATTAGTTAAGTTGAAAGCTAGTTATTTAGCATTTAGGAAGAATAAGTTAACTATCATAGTAAATACTAAAGTAATTAGTAAACTCTATATCAATTAGTAAACTATTATAGTACTTACTATATTTAAAATATTTAGTGAATTTAGCCATAGAAATAAACAAAATTTATCGCTTTGTGTAAACATGGTTTTCAATCGTACGTGTTTCATGAACAGTATCTAGGTAAAAAAAACCTGTGTGCAATCATTGTGTATAGGAATCTTGTACAACTTTCTATTATTTACAAACAATATACTAGGTTTAATTTTTTCCAGTCACGTCAAAATTATGATAGAATATCTTAAATAAAACCAATTTTAAAAAAAATATATGGATTTGTTCCATATGTTGATGAATAAATAAAAATAGCTATTGCACTTGGAACGTATTTATATTTGCAATGTAGGCTAAATAGAGAAGAGCAAGCAGGTTCCATTTATATGTGGGCATTAGGATAGTTCTGTTGTACATCTGAGCGTTAGTCAATGTCTGAAAAATATTGTGACTCTAGGTGTTACCAGCATGTTTGGGGGTCACTTTGATAAGACAGAATATGTACCCTTGGTTTGTGCTGAAAGGGAACAAGACTATGGCTTTGTCCCTTTAAGCCAGAGGTGGGCAACATATGTTCTAATGTAGCCACATGTGTAGCGAACAGGAAGTAAAATTTAACACACCATGTACATATAAAAAATTAGTTTACTCAATCTAACATTTAAAACAACACACACTGTTTGAATAAGTTTATTCAAAACATGTTCACTTTGATTACTCAAGTTACAACTGCCTCTGATACAGATGATTAAAACTGTTCAAACGGTTAGTGTAAGACAATATGCTGTAAAATTTTTAAAATACCTTTGTTTGAAGGCAGGGATGAAACGAAATGTTGAGAAAAGAGGTGAATATTTGATGGCAGTATTGCGTCAATGATTCCTTCAGAAAGCGGAATGCATCCAATAAATATGCACTAATGATTACAGCCCACACATGCATACAGGAAAAAGTTATTTTTTTTGTGAGAGCTGACAAACTCAAATTTTATACCCTTTTATGGAAAATTCATCAAATGTGGATATTGTTGATAGGGTTGCCCACCCCAGTTCAATATTGTAGCTTATAAGATAAAGAAAACCATTGGTAAGACCCCTACCTTTTAGGGTAAACAAGGTGTAGCCTATGGTTTGTTTGAGAATTTTAAATGTCACTTTCTCAATTTTTTTGTTAAATAAAAACTTCATATGAAATGTCTTAGCAAGCAACAATAATCTCTAAACAACCACTTCTGGTTGGAACAATGCCTGCTTGAAGGTAGCACTTGTTCCCTAACTGAAGGCTTCTAATCACACAGTCAGCCTCATTAAGAGCGTACATCATAGCAGGCCCAACTCAACTCCCAGCTCACGTGAGGTATGGGAGTTAATGGGAAAAGAAAGCTTTATGCAAGAAGCTTTCCCATGACATTTTTTAGAAATGAAATGCCCTTAATTCCTGTTTGCAGTGGTTTTCCCCCAGCAAATAGTTGAAAACTGAATGTCACAAGAAGCCTTTTGGAGTGGTACTATACCCTGGTTAATTTTTGTTTTAAACGGTTTTTGGAGGTGAAGTGACCCTTTTACCACACACTGAATCAAATAATTAGTTTTACATTTGTGTGTCACGTTTCTCATCAACTGCCTGAGATTTTCGTAGCTTTATGTGTATATGTGTGTGTGTCACCATCTCCTTCTTTACCTTGTGAACATGGGCCTTAGACTCTGTCAGGATGTGCTACGGATGTCAGGATGGGTGGGGGGGTGAGGGGGGGGGGATGCTGGGGTATATTTGTGTGGGTTAATGATTGATGTTAAACTTGGGTTTGAAATAGGTTTGTTAGTACTACTATGTCTATTACAAATGTGATGTTGGTAGTGATATTAGAATGAAAGAACTTAGAGAATACTCTGAAGCTTGTGACAAAACGAGGTGTTGCTAGGAATTCCCCTCAGTTTGTCAGACTATAAGGTAAGAATTCTACACGGTTCCCAACCCCGGTACCCTGGGCTCGAGTGGCAGCCCTCAAGATAAATACTGATGAACCAGCCTCCTAGTCCATGTAGTCCCAAATAGGGCAGTGAAACCCCTAGACTTCAGTGTTGATTAGTCAGTCATGATGGTTGGTTCCCCTACATTCTTAACATGATCCCTGGACTGGTTTCTGACTAAGGAATGCTGACATCACTTTTGTGATCAGCTTTTCTAGTTTATTGGTTATAGAATAATCAAAACAACCTGCAACGCTCGTTTTATAAAGTTCGATTAAATATAGAATATAAATTTAAAACAATAGTATTGGTTTGTTTAGTATATTTTGGTGCAATCACAGCCTTAAGATTCATATTTAAGAACTTGAGAGAGAGAGAGAGAGAGAGAGTAAACAACATTTAATAGGAGGCAAATTATTACAGATGAGAGATTTATTTCCAGGGATACGCTTTGTATCCACCGGTTCATTAATACCTGGAATATCTATTTATTTTATTTTCAAACTATCAATTGGTTGACAACACAGCTTATTTGGTTTACTATGCACCTAATGGGACTGTCTTGATTAAACATAGATTCAATATCGACCTATTATATTGAAGTAAGTTTATAAACTATGATACTTAAATCCTGTATAGTTTTATAAAAATAGCAACTATATTTATCTCAGCTATCCTTATAATTACTTAAGTGTACTCACTGTAAACACCTTATTCACTGTCAAGATAACAAGATTATCGATTGGCCCACTTTCCAAGTAGTCTTGAGAAATATTTCAATACTAGAACCGCTCGAACAAGAATATGTGTGGTCGCTCCGATTGCAAACAAGATTGCATTACGATTACAAAAACCAATGGATGCTTTCATAGAATGGAGCCATTTTAAAAACCAGATAGAAAAAAGCACTAATAGGTTTGTAAAGAAAATAAAGCAAATGCAATCATGAAGTGAAAATATTATGTTGTCTGGAGGGGGAAAAAAATACAATCGTATAGAGAGAAAATACACGAGTTGTTTGGAGAAAAGAGAAACATTTATTTGTATAAAAAGAGGATAAATATATTACTGCCTAGAAAAAAGAGAAATATATAGTTGTCTTAAGAGAAGAGAAACACATAGCTATCTAGAGAGAAGGGAAACACATAGTTTTTGAAAGAAGAGAAATATATAGTTGTCTCTAGAGAAGAGAAACACATATTTGTCTCTAGAGAAGAGAAACACATAGTTGTTGAGAGAAGAGAAACACATAGTTGTTGAGAGAAGAGAAACACATAGTTGTCTCTAGAGAAGAGAAACACATAGTTGTTGAGAGAAAAGAAACACATTGTTGTTGAGAGAAGAGAAACACATAGTTTTTGAAGAAGAGAAATATATAGTTGTCTCTAGAGAAGAGAAACACATAGTTGTTGAGAGAAGAGAAACACATAGTTGTCTCTAGAGAAGAGAAACACATAGCTGTTGAGAGAAAAGAAACACATAGTTGTTGAGAGAAGAGAAACACATAGTTGTCTCTAGAGAAGAGAAATACATAGTTGTTGAGAGAAGAGAAACACATAGTTGTTGAGAGAAGAGAAACACAAGTTGTCTCTGAGAAAGAGAAATACATAGTGGTTGAGAGAAGAGAAATACATAGTTGTCTAGAGAGAAGAGAAACACATAGTTGTCTCTAGAGAAGAGAAACACATAGTTGTCTCTAGAGAAGAGAAACACATAGTTGTTGAGAGAAGAGAAACACATAGTTGTTGAGAGAAGAGAAACACATAGTTGTCTCTAGAGAAGAGAAACACATAGTTGTTGAGAGAAGAGAAACACATAGTTGTTGAGAGAAGAGAAACACATAGTTGTCTCTAGAGAAGAGAAACACATAGTTGTTGAGAGAAAAGAAACACATAGTTGTTGAGAGAAGAGAAACACATAGTTGTCTCTAGAGAAGAGAAACACATAGTTGTTGAGAGAAGAGAAACACATAGTTGTTGAGAGAAGAGAAACACACAGTTGTCTCTAGAAAAGAGAAATACATAGTGGTTGAGAGAAGAGAAATACATAGTTGTCTAGAGAGAAGAGAAACACATAGTTGTCTCTAGAGAAGAGAAACACATAGTTGTTTAGAGATAAAAACATGTGAGCTAATATTTTTTAAATTAAAAAACCTTAGACATGGGAATCATGTCCGGGAATAGAAAATGTGTCCAAGAGTCATTTTTCAATTTAAAAACAATACTATTTAGGTAAGGATTTAACCGTAACTAGCAACTATAATAGCTTGGATATTTAATCCATCATATGTGATTTAAGTTTTGCCTTCCCCTAAGATCCTGTTTGATTATATCATTTCATGAAATGGACAATATAAGATGTTTATATTGAAATAATTATGATATTTTATTAATTTTTGAAAACATTTTGTTTGCTAGGTGATTCAGGAAGCAGTTAAACTACAACAAATTAAAAAATCTGGTTCCATCCCTCCTGCCTTTGTGGCTGATTGGCCAGGGAAAATAAGTGGACGTCTGCACCAAGATTAGAGGTTCCTGTTTCTATGTCATACCTAGGTTTCTAAAGGATCAAAGCATTTGTATGTGTTTCCTGTCACAAACTAAGCCAAAAACTACCTTTGCGTTAAAGGGTGCTATGATGGCTTATTCAGTTAACATTTAGGTACTTTTTTTGCCAATAATGTACTGTACATATGATGAGGGCAAAGTGAAAAGGGCTCATAAGTAAAAAAAAAAGTGTTGTGAAACCACGTAAAAAAAGTAAGGAATATATCAACAAGTGAAGTGAAGCACAGCTGGCTTAAAACCTGTTTATCAACCATAGATTTTCAAATATATTTACGAAATTTTGTGGGAAGGCAGATGAAAACATGGCGAATAAAATAATCAATTATCCACAAAGAGGAAAGCTAAGCCTATACGCCCTTTTTATACAACCCACTTTATATGTAGAATATTTTTTAGACGTATATGTAAATAAAATAATATTTGTTTTATTTAGGGCATAGCCTAAATGCAAAGATTATGCACTTAAAAAACTTACGATAAAATCTAAACCGCTTAAAAAACTTACTTTTTAGCTTATTTTTATATTTATGATCACTTTCTCTTTAGTTTTTTTTTAATTAGTGGGCTTTTAAAGTAGTGTCTATAGGTAAATTCTCCAATAGATATGTTGATATTTGGTTCCTATATCCTCATTTATATATAATCTTTTAGATTAAATACCTCAACTCTTTATAAGTTTGTGTTTTAAATCATTTAAAAGAGATAAGTAACAATACCATCCATTCTGACATTATGGACCTAATACATTATTTTGTATAGCTACAAATCTAAATGAGCTAGAGATAGATGCGAAATTCTAGATTTTAAGGATGATGAATTTGTGGATGTATAATTTAAAGCTTGATTCCTGTCAGACAGTCTGTCTTCAAACTACTGAATGAAGCTCTCAGTCTAGATAAGACTAACTTAACCTACATTCAAGATTGATTTTTCAGCGCAAGAAGTCCCCAGGAAACCAGGCGTGTTGATAAGACCCGTCATTTCAAGATAAGACCAAGGCTCGGTCGGCTATGAGACGCGAGGCGGCTTAAAAGGACCCACGAGGCGAAGGGAGGGCTACAAAGGCGTGAGTTTTGTCTAGGTAGGATGGTTTTTTGGGGATGGAGAGGTTGGGGTCCAAATATCAAATGGGTTTACTGAGGAATGTATTTTTTTACTTAACACATTTTTCCAATCCCCCCACACGTGAATATTGTTTCTATTTCTTCAAACTTTATCTTATTCCTTTATAAACCTTTAGTTTAAATATTCGAATAGCTTAGATGGGTGATAAGACTTAAAAAGCGACTTTTTTTAAAATCAACAAGAGCTATTTTTGACCAAGGTAGTCTTGAGGTAAAGTTCTTGCCTCAGGACCCAATGTTCATGGGTTCAAACCCAGCTGGGGTTGAATGATCTTTCTTTAGCGATAACAATTTGTAGCACAACTCCTTCGGAGGATAGCTAAAGCCATCGATCCCATATCGATTGTGTCATGTAAACGAACCCTGAAAAGTTTGAGAAAATACCCTTCCTGCCGAAATATGTAGGCTCTTTAGCTTTCGTTAGTAGAAATGCTCGTGTGCTGATATAATCAGTCGGTTCAGAAAGTGCACGTTAAAGAATTCAGATAAAAAATAAGATAAAACAGTATCTATTGAGCTTCATCCCGGCTACCCAGGGAAAGGTTAGGAAGAAAGGGAGGTGAGGGATACCCAGTGCCCTGCCTTCCCCCGATCATCAATTACAAACATTCCTCGGGACGCTAATGGACGATGGCACAGATTTATAATTAATCGCCGGCACCACCACAGCTGCTCGCATCAACTAGCTCTTATATTTTCGAATATTGACAGATTTATCTGTCATCCTAATAGATTGCGCCTTTTATTTCTTACTTTTATTGGTATATATTTCGTTTTCGAAGTTCGACTCATAAAACTGGAAGAAAAATATGATATCGTTCGATGCATTTGACGAAGACTATACTTACCTTCTTATTCCCGAAATCTCTCTGTGTGTACTTGAGTTTATCTTACTTGGACGGTATAAAACGTTGATGAAACATTTTTGTAATCCTGAATGAAAATAAGTCATATTTGGGATGAGTATTAGAGAAATTAACCATTATAGTTGTTGTTGTTATGCTGTACATATCAATTTATAGTATTGATAACTTATTTCCTGTAAGAACAGCCAATCTCAACATCGGAATAAACTCAACTCGACTTGCTTTTCCCACGTGAAATATAGCCCAACTTTTCTTGCTGATTCTTTGAATAGCATCATCAGTATTTAACTTATTGTAAAGAGGATTTTATTTAATATATTTTAACATTAAATTTTTTTTTGAAGAAACGTGCATTTATATTTAAGACACATTTTATTTAATCCATACATTATTATTTACCAACTCAATTAACATAGGATGAAGACAGCTTATTTATGTACAAATTGGTCAATATTTTCATCAAACAATATTTTGACTGTCGCTAGTCAATATTATAGGACTACATTAAGAGTAATGTTTTTTTTACATAATCAACAATATTGCATATTGTCAGTGTAAAATAATAATTAACTTTAACTTGCCATCTAGGATACGTGACATGAAAATAAACAAATACTTTTGTACATACTACAGACAAAGAGTGCAGACGATCGAGACGGTCCCGTCATAACATCTTTTACTATTTAGTCTACTAAATAATTAGTCAGAACTACGCCTATTTGATCTAAATGATTTGACCAATGATTTTTCCTGATAGCTGACGCATTAACATTAACCCTAACATTATAAACTCATATAAACTGCTCATTTACTGCAATTTTCTTTTATTTAGTTCTTGAGTTGCGAATCAATATAATAATCAACCTGTAATTTTGGTCAAAAACACTTACAGATACTACATTTCGAGAGGGTAAGCCCCTTCGCACCATACCGTTTAGCTCAATTAAAGTGGTTTTAGTTTTGAATAGTTGGGGTATACCAAATGGGAAACTCAACGGGTGGACGCACTTTAGATGCCAAATAATATATTCAGGATTACGCCTCCTGGTCTATATTGATACAGGTCATACAGGTAAACAGGATGTTAGTTTTATCTTAGCTCAAGTTGAATCGTAAAGTTTCTAAGAGGATATTATGGAACATAATTTATTCTAACGTGCTACAGTGTCAACTTATATTTCAAGCACTTTTGAAATTTTATTTGAACAGTTGAAAATACTTGGACGTTTCGTTAAACATTGTATCATGATATAGTTTGTTAGAAATATGTATTAGGATTTTTGAAATTATCATTTCCTAGGACTGAGAGTTGAACTAGGGACCGTTCGTTTGACACAATCAGCTTAGAATTTAAGAGTAAGCTTTTATTACCATACTTTGCCAGCTGAGATATCTGCGTATGTACAATAAATAAGAGGGTAAAAAGTCTAAGATAGAGGAATTGTGTCCCAATTTTTGTAAAATAATATTCAGGAATTGCTTAAAGAAAAAACACTTCCAGTCGAGATTTAACCCTTTATCTCTCCATCACCAGCAAACCAAACGTCTTGGTCAGTGTACTCTCCAGTGCGGGTCGGAGTAAGTTTGTATTTGTAATATAGCGCTTGTTTGAAGTATTCATATTGATTAACGTCACTTGATTCATGGAATTCCAAAAGGAATTAATGTAGGCTGTAGTGTGTGACCAAACATTTGAAACTGTGTGGAAATTAGTTAACCTTTCCGAAACATGCTTTGTATCAGTACATACGAACTTAACAATGATGTATTTGAGAAAAAAACACACAGGCACTACTCCTAGTACAAGTACATTCATTATCTATGTATTGATTTGAATGAAACTATTGTAATCGATAGTCTGCTCACTTTGCTAGTAAATCTAGGAAAGGCTGGCGGCGATCATTACAAACAAATCTTAAATATTAATAAGGAGAAAATTGTCCTCAATCAATAAGAATAATTAATTTATGAAAACCTATCTATCTTCTGCTTGAGATTTATTGTAGAAAAACAATCTTCAAAACAGTCTATTCTCCTTTAAAGTGTGCTCAGAAGAAAATCTTGATGAAGATGTTTACTTCCAAAATGCAACTGGTGAGCAATTTTGTTGATGATACTTCCCTCCACAATGTAATTGCTGGAAAGTCAAGGTGAATATCCTTCTCTTTAAAATATAACGGCTGGAAAGTGATGGTGAAGATTTCCACCCTCCTATGGAAAGTTCTATGGTGATATTTATTAATACACAAAATTCATCTGCTGTAAAGTGACGCTGTAGGATAGTGAAAGATTTCCACTCCAAAATGTAACTGCTGGAAGGAGACAGTGAAGATATTACTCTTCAAAATAGAAGTGCTAGAAAGATACGGTAAAGATTTTCCCTCTAAAATGTAACTGGTGAAAAGTCTAGCTGAAGATTAAAGAGCGGGATGAGGTGGGATAAAAGCCCACCACATGAGCCAAACCAAAATAAATATAATTTATTGCTCTTTTGAGTTCTTCAGAATCAGAAACGACATAAAAAAAGTTTCTATCTCTGTCTGAAAACGAGCTCGCCTGTAATTGGTCCGTCCGTTCTTGCTTGAAATGTTCAAGCCTTTTATTTATATGTTGAAATTTGTGAAGACGAGGACTCCTCCCTTACCCCCCTCGGTAGTGAGCTACTGTATCTCCCCAGGGGATCACATGGTACATATAAATCTCACCCACCTCCACACGTAAACATTTACACACACACACAAAAACACCCACACGTATTTGTTAAACAATCACGTAGCAAAAAACTTGTGTCAAAGATTGGCCTGGTTTGAACTTTACAACTCATACTGACTGGTGACTGGTCCCCTTTGCCGCAGCTTCATAGTCTCACAGTTTCATATAGATGAGGTATAAAGAAAGTATTGTGATAAGGAGGAATATTTACCAAAAGATTGCTATATGTTACTGTGTCCCATAGCTTCAGCTAGAGCTATGTATGTATGTAATAGATTTGTTCATTACTTGCCCTGTGGGCACATGGACTGAAGCGTCAATATAATATGGTTATGCTTGCCAATTATATGGTTACGGTTTAAACTTCCACCTGATGTACAAAGTTGATTTAAAAAAAATAGTATTTCACTATCTATCCACGCCAATGTGAGTATACTTCCTCTAAATTAAACCTTCCTCATTTATACCTCATTAGGGTAAATATGTGGATAGCCTGGATGAAGTTAAAAATATATAAAAAAAGTATATACAACTTATAAATAATGTAACTATCTTGGTTTTTGAAAGTTTATCGACTTTGCTTAGCTAAATATTAGATAACACACCTCTTACTAAGGAGGGATGGACTGGACCGTGACCTGGTTCGGTGGCCACATGGTCTAAAGTGTTACGTATTATACTTGACTTCCGATGACAGGGAGATCGGGATTCGAATCCCAATCGGGCGTACTGAAGGTGGGTTTACCAAAACTATTTCCACTCTCCCTCCACGCAGATGAGAGGTTACTTCCTTTGAATTCAACCTTTTCATCCCTAATTAATTACCATAATTAGTACATATGCGTGTAACCTGAACAGACAGTGAAGCATGGTGCTAAATAAAAAGAGATTGTGAGCTAAGATCCTTATTTTTGAAGTTTTAATGTAAAACATATATTTTCTTTTGACATAATAAATACAATATTGCTTTCGTAGCTACATTAAGTTTAATTTCATATATGGTGATGTCTGAAGAGTTCTTAAATAGTTTCCATGATCTAAGGTATATTTGCACAGAAACTTTTTGAATGGAGATCAAAAGTCCTGATCAAATTGTAACGCACATGATGGATGTCAAAGTTGTTGAGATCACTATGTGTAGAAAATAAAACTAAATGTATCTACAGAAGAAATATTGTATTTATTTTTGCCAAAATATGTTCGTCATAAAAGCTGAAGATAAATGGACTTTAACTCATGTTATCTTCCATACCACCTCAAAAAAGTGTATGAAAAGTCGTTATATATCCATCTAAAAAAAATATGGTTTTCATAGCATTAAAATCGCTTATTATTAATTTCCAAATGAATGCAATTTGAATTAAATGTTTTTACGGCATTTATATGTAACCTGTTAGAAGGAGCGGATCCCCAAATGGTGGAAGGGGTAAATTCCTCCCTCTTTCCTCCAAATGGTCAGGAGACTGACGAAAAAACTAGAACTCAGCCGAAATAAATAAACACATCTGAGTGGATAAACGAAAAAGGCGTCATGAAAAGTGCCAGGCGAAGGAACAAGAATGTTTAATATAGTAGGAAGCTTTTAGCCCGTATGGGTAGTAAGATGTAGTGCTTATTCTCTCTCTCTCTCTCTCTCTCTCTCTCTCTCTCTCTCTATATATATATATATATATATATATATATATATATATATATATATATATATATATATATGGATAATTCAGAGTGAGATAACGCAAAGCTTATTAAGTGTACATGTTAATGTCATTGTTACGTCTAATAAAAACATGGCTGAGGCCAACTATGGTGAAAAGAAGACTTGTTGGATTGGCTCTTCCGCATGTTCACAATGATATAATTTTTGACCCACAACAAATGCTTGAGCCTTTGTTAAAACTAGTAAAGACAGAATGTTCATGTAGCTTACATTTAAGAAATATTATAAATAACTAATTTTTTTTAATCAATATCTACATTAATTTATTATTTTTATATCTTATTTCCAGGAGTCCAGTATGGTCTTAAAACACCACTTTTGAAGGGTACATTAAAAAAAATCCCACCCCAGGTATGAGAGTGTATCTTCCCTCGCTCCCTTCCTCCTCTAATTGCTCCCTCGATCCAACCCTGCTAGTTAGTAGAGTTATATCAAATATGGTGATAAATGGGTCCACTCATAGAATAAATCGCTTGCTTCCTTTTAGCTCAAAGGAATGTTTGAGTAAGTCAAGATAATGGCCAATTTAAACGCGATTCAATATTATACGAGATCGTTTCAATCAGAGAACTCAGTGCTTCGGAATTGTTAGTGGGTAGCTCTCAATAAAGTGATGTTTACAAAGAGAAAGCTTTGATTGAAAGATAACTTTCTTTTTGTTTACTTTGAAAGCTATTACTCATTGAGAATGGTCCGCCTTCATCATCCTAATCTACTGACTAAATGAATGTTGTTTTAAAAGCTTAGAGCTGACGTTGTTGCAGCAACTAACTAGTCATGATCCTCTCTGGGGTTGTTATAACTAGGTACTCCTCACTAATGGAGTTCGTCATTAATTCAGCTTTTGTAGATTAGCTACTGGATATCCCTTAATTCCTCTTCAGTAATCACTACTAGTCCGGATACTACCATCAGAATACTATTCTGACAAGTGACAGTCGCAGGCAGCCTCGAGTTTGACCTTTGGAGACCTTCTGGGTAGAGCAGTTCAAGAACCTCTTTTATCCGGCTCCACTCGAAGTCCCCGACAAACACAAATTGTGTATACTAGATTACGCTTCTGTTTAGAACAAACACTCACCTGCACCAATGGTCACGGGGTCTAGTGCGTCAAACTATCAATAGACTGGATTACTGGTGATGGTGAGATCAAGGTTTGAATCCCGGATACTGTACATTTAGGGCAATTTTTATCATTGTGATTTAATCATGCCCTTAGCAAGCTAATTTAGGTAAACTTCTTCTAAAAATACCCTCCTCATATAAAATGTAATTGATAGCTTAATTAATCAATAACCTGACCACTGCTACTTGAATTATTCACTATCCAAACGAATATTCAAGGCCTCAGACACATTTAAAAGCCAAGGAGGATTATCAGGCTTTTTTCTAATTACATTAAACCGAGAAGAGGAAAGTAAATACATCCAAATGGTCATTATGTCATAATTTTTAATCCACACCACACATCTAATAATATCTATATCGAATAAATTTGCATTCGTACATAAATACATAATTGTAAGACGTTATCTTTCTAAATTACACCATTGAGGATACATTTTAATATTTTAACTATATTAAAGCCTAGACTTGGAAATGCAAGTATTATTCACCTGGACAGCATTAGAATTCTAAAAGAGTTAAAAAAAAAAAAAGCTTTCCAAGTGCCACCGCTGTGGCTGGCCTTCTAAACACCCTGGGGGAAGTTGGGAATTTCTTCATCACTCATTTCTCCCCCTCCCCTTCTTTCTTCACTTTCCTTGGTGGTCCGTGGTTCAACACCAGGCGCCGTCACTTCAAGTGGCTCGTCTGGAACACACCCGCCCGAGAATTGATTCAACGCTCCGATATTTACCAACCTCTTCGCTTCCCTCCCGACCACCAACAAGAAGAAGGAGGTTTCAAAAGAAAAAGAAAAAAGAGAAAAAACACATTTATAGATGAAATATCAGAAGATGGAGGGGAAAAAAATAGCGTTGTTCTTTTTTCCCCCCTCATTTTGTGTGTATGTGTTCCGGTGGTGTTTTTGACAGTCTCTCCAATAAGGCTCCGACCAATCAGAGTGCCCGGAAGATTGAATTGCCTGGATTGGTTGGGAAGGGATGCGTACCCGAAGTTGAACGTCTAATTCCTTCTTTCTCTAATTAATATCCTCATTTAGTTCCCCGGAACCATCCGGATGATGAATACTTAGTATATCTCTTAGAAATAATGGCATCACCATAACAAACTCGCAAGTTTGTTCAGAATTCGTCCCATTGTCCAATAAAACAATAATATGTGAACGCATGGCAAAAAGAAACAAAACAAAAGTATATTTGAATATAGTATCCAGGATATAGATGTAGGAATAGAACAAAATCCTTACTAAAATAGGAAATGGAAGAACCAAGTCGAGTTTATTTAAGTGTTTTATGACTCCAGAAAGTTTTCCTTTATTTGAATCCTTTATTATGTTTTTGGGTTTAGTACCAATTTGTATTTTTAACTTTCAAACTTTCGTAAGAATTTATTGAAAATTTAGTCAACTGATCTCACTCGAAAAAAAGTTTATTTTATACGATCAATGTTTGGTTTCATAACAATGTGGACCAGCTAGGATGTAAGCTCATGCCCATACTGGGCAAGCACGAAGTTGTTTCCGAATAACCCTTGCCTTTGCGACTACAATTTGAGTTCAACGTAATTTTTTTACTCAATACTAAAACTTTTTTTGTAGACCACGTATTATATTATCCATCCGGATTATCCACTTATTTACACTAATTAACTTATGGATTAGAAAGGTATGATTTATAGAAAGTGTACTGCCATTTGATTATATGGAAAGTTAAAACATATTTAGGAAAAAGTTAGCCTCTCTGCAATCAGCTTGGACTCCAAATTCTTTAATTGGTAAATTAGACCAGACACGATCGACGAATGAAACAATTCAACACATTTTAGTGTTCCATTCTATCTGCGTGCACTGACTTTTTTAGGATGTCCTTTAGCTATCGTAATATTTTCTATAATTACATTTTCTTTGAAACTGACACCTTACCTCAGTTGGTAACGTGTCTGCCAACTGAGCTAGGATTCCCGGCTTCGATTCCCTGCCTGTTTAAAAAAAAATGTATTGGTAAAATGTGGGTTTACTATTTTACAATGATGAATTAACAGCCGGAGACTGGATGTTGTGATTGTCTTAGTCGTAAGTTAGATTATAAAGCTACGACAGGCCTAGCAAACCGGTAGGGGAAAATATATAGCTTGAATAAAAAACTAACCCAGAGCAGAGTCTGGAAACAATAATGTCTGAATAGTAATAATAAATTTTCTTTGAATTTTTACTTTAAACTTCTCGTTATTTTATTCCTAAAATAGTTTTCTCACTAACTTCCCCAAACTCAGAAATAGCTTATTATTGTACCTGAAATTCTTTATTAACAATTGGCCAAGACAAAAAAACAAACAAATAGATTAGGAATTCAATATGTAATTTTTAAATTATCAGTTAAAATAATTAACAGTTTATAAATTATAATTTAACTTAACCCAGCTCACCAAGAATTAGCACTAAACTCTCAACACTAGCACTAAAAATAATCATAATACTCGTATCAGGGCGACATGCAGGGATGGATTTAGATCTGTGGATGAGCTCGGAGATCTTGGGGTAAAGTGCTTGCCTCGGGACCCAATGTTCTTGGGTTAAAACCCAGCCGAGAGCAACGGATATTTCTTGAACGATAAAAATCCGTAGCACAACTTTCTTCGTAGGGGAAGTAAGGCCGTTGGTCCCATGTCTACTGTGGCATGTAAAAGAATACTGGTAGGCATGTGAAAACACCTTTCCCAGTAAAATTTGTAAGCACTTTCGCTCTCGCTTATAGAAATTTTCGTGTGCTTATATAATAAGTCAATTCAGAAAGTGCATGGTTAAAAATATTCTCAAACAAATAAGAAATAAAATTAGATCTGTGGATGCCAAGTGACTGTAAAAAATTGAAGACCCCAACATTAAATAAATATTTATTTTCGAGGTCTTGAAACTATCATATTTTTTCATTACAAAACTAACTGTTAAAATCTTAATGTTAAAGATCTTATTTAAATAAGGAAATATTCTCATCAATTCATCACAATATATTATATCTATATTTAGATATGTTGCCACTAGATTCACTCTTATCTAGGGGCGTTTATGTTTTGAAAATCCCAGTTTGAAAAATTTGTTTGCTACACATACGATTATTATTATTATTAGCACTGCGTCTTACTACCCGTTCGGGTTATACGCACTTACGCTAATGTGTAATGGTAGGGTGATTGTGAGATGAAATGAAGGACTACAGTTTAACGTGGAATCCGAACCACGGTGGAGACCTGGCATTCTACATACGATTAGTAAGTAAGTAGGTGATGTTTTGCTAGAAATAAATACAAATGGATATAATAAGTTATAAAATTATTACTTTCTCGCGACCACTAGGAGATAGGAAGAATTGTGATAATCAAAAATGGATTTCGAGATTTAGATGCATTTTGAAGTTTCATGACTTTCAAAGACTTGAACGGGAAATAGTGGTTTTCGCGATGCCTTCCATCCGGCTAGGGTTCTCATAAGTTTTACCGTGGGGTTTATTAGAATTAACTATTCAACCCTAAAATTAAGGTTGTTTAGTTAAGGGAAAAAAGAGAAAACTTGAATAAATCGAAACCGGCTCTAACAATTTTGATTAAAATTCGTACCTAAGCACTGTTTAGCAATACAAACAACATGGCACATCTCATTTCCTGGAAAATTACTTAAACGGTAGTATACATAAGCGGATATATCTAGTTTTAATAATATATTCACTACTTTTTGATATAAGAAATATTTTATAATTGAAAAGTTGTAGGACTATAACAAATAAAAAAAATGAATTGACAAAAATTTTATAAAATCAATTTTTAAAATTAAAGTTTGGGAAATGAGAAGTTGATTGCTTTGCTTATTGTCGATGTTCCTTTTCTATCAATATGTTTCCGTGAAAGTTTTTTAATTTATGCTCTTTGGTAGAATGGGATTATATATTTCTCAATATTATGTTTCTGCAACAATGTATATTAATTAGTTCCATCTATCTTATGAGCTCTATGTAAAGTTTTCTGGGAAATGGGATGTTGATTGTTTTGCTCACTGGTGAATATTGATTTTTTTCAATAAGTTTCTGTGAGCGTGTATATTATTTCATTATGCTATTTGGTAGAATGTAATATTCATTTTTCAGTTATGTTTCTGCATCAATGTATAATATTTCGCCTCACATTAATTTACGAGTCTGAAGTTTCAATTTTCACGCTAAGGGCTGAGAAAGTTTATGCGATGCACCATACTGTTTATTTTTAATATCTTACCATGGCTGCAATTTATCGAGCAAAGAGCTATTTTTGACGTTATACTTCTTTAGGCGCGTTATGAATAAATGATGAGAGTGAAATGTTAGGATGCGCGCGCATCACTGTAACACAAAAGTAACAGGTTGAAGCTAAACCACTCATTAAGTCTCGAAAAAAAAAAAAAAGCTACCAACAAAATAGAAATAGAACCTCTGTTAGTCGCGCATGTTGGTACGCTCATAGAGAAATGTATACTATGTTATTCCTTTCTCTATGGTACGCTCGTCGCCTCTGATCACTGTTTTCATATTTATCCACATGTTTCTAGTTTCTACATTCACAACGTGTTTTAGTTTCATACAAGTGCGAATTATATGTGTGCTAATAAATTATATTCAGTAGTGATTTAAATTGAATATTTTGATTAATATTATTTACTATTCGTAAATATTAGTCAAAAAAATTGTGCTTATAGACTTTTTCAAGTGCTCCAATATAATTGAGGTTAACTATCCGTATTTATTATTTGTTGATATAAATTAAAATATTATTATTTAACATAATTAATACTAAATATTATTAAATTATTCATTGTTAAATATTTATTATTGGTTATTTAATATTTACAAAATAAAGAAATAAATTAATAAAACATTTAATAAAAAATTTGTGATAAAAATTTAAATCGAATCTCAAATTAAAATATTAATTTTTAATAAATTTATTTAATTTAATTTTTCAAATTTAAACTGAACTTTATTGACTGTGTTGACTATCCTTTTCCAGTCTTTTTATCATTTTATTGTAATTAATTACTTGCATGCAATTAAAAACGATTTTTTAATGATGCCAAAGAAGTATAACTTCTCACGCGCGTACATAAGTACACACACCCATTCTTTTTTTATTTAAAAATCTTTCCGAGACTCTGGGACGCTACCTGTCACTCTCCCTTGGATTCGGACCTGGCCACATGATAGACCCATACACAGAGGTATTGACTTACAAACTAGCTTAAACTAGTTTGTCAACAGTAGCACTAGGAATTGTAATGTATTTTAGAAACAGGAAGAACACACATTAAATTATTTTAGTCCCTGTCTGGAATGTAATTAGGGTCCTCTAAATACCTTTAGTAGCCTCCTTTACCTCTCAACCTTTGTGTTCGAAAAAGAAGAGAGGGGAAAGAAGGGGGGGGTTGTCAACCTCAGAGTATTGGATATTGCACTGGAGCTTGCCTCCACGAAATGTTTTTTTGAACATTGGACATATCACCCGCCCCCCTCCAATAGTATCGGCTCCTCTGTTCCTTCCATTCCAAGCTTATATGGGAAGAAAGGAATGGAATTTCTACAACTTACTTGTCACCCTTTCCCTCACCAGTTCTTCTCTGCTAAATCAAACCCACCTTATTTTATTTTGAATAATTCGCGTTTTTTTTTTTACATTTCATATAGAAATGTAACATTCACATTCATGCGTTTTAGTTTATATAAAAAATATATATATATTTTCAATTTACATCCAATATACATCCACACGTCAGAATAAAGTATTAGTTTTATCGAGAGTTTTCAGCGCGTTGGAGTAAAACAGCGCCGTTCCTTTGTCGGGGTTAGAAAGTCTCACGTTTAAAAACAAGATTGAATACATAAGCTTTGGACGGCCTAAAAAATGCCATATGAAAATCAACCAAAGGTGAAATTTAGGTTTTTGAAAGCTTTCCTTTAAATTGAAATATTTAAGAGTTTGAACATATTCTATCGACAATATATTCACATTACGACAGCATGCTATTCTATATACTATAGTTGTCCATATTTCCTAATAGTTAATGTCTCCTAGTAGAAAATATTACATGCTATTATATATTGCGTACTATTCCATATTTCATACCAGCCTACGTTACAAACTAGTCCGTATTCCATATCTGCTCATATTCCATACTAGTGCATATTATTTTTGTGTTTCTTTTTGTTACAATAAAATAATATATCTCAAAGTTTAAATTATGTGTAATCTGTTTAGTTTTTGTGAGGAAGCTTAGTGATAGAAGAAGAAATACTGTATAAAGAGTGTGAGAAGGAAGGAAGAGATAATTTTACTTGTTCCTATCTAGGTATAACACATCCATCTTCCCAGGTTGATTCCTACTATTTCATTTCCATTAAAAAAAATTATTTGAGATATTTAACAAGCACTTTCTAAACCTACTTATATTATCAGAACACAAGAATGTCTATGAGCTAGAGCGAAAGGGCCCACCAATTTTTCCGGGAAAGTTATTTTCACATACCTTCCAGGATTTTCTTACATGTCACAATCGACATGGGACCGACGGCTTTACTTCCCCTCTGAAGGAAGTTGTGTCATGGATTTTCATCGCTCAAGAAAAGTCCGTCAACGCCAGCTGTTTTTGAAACCACGAACATTGAATCCTTGGGGAGCATTTTACCCCAAGACCACTAGGAACAACTACATTATCATAGTTTTTTTTTTAATGTCAAGGTTTTTTTGATAATCGTCCACAATTCTTGCAAAATTGAGAGTTGTGCTATACTGTTTTATTGTTACGAGCACCAAGAACATATTTACAATATGTGGGTGTTGTGAAAGAGCCCTATTTTTTTTGAAGTATTATTAACTATAGTGGATCAACTAGTTCAATAAACACAAGAAACCTTCAAACGTAGAAGTTTCTGTCCCGTTTCATGCGATACTCCACTAGTTCCTGTCTGGAGTGCAAAGTGAAGCAAGGAACGCTCTATGTAGATACAATGCAGTCTATGTTGAGAGATGTATTTATCAGTAGTGTGTGTGTGTACAGAGACCACGTGTCAGCCAAGCCAGGTTAGGAAGTTTGGGCATTCTGTTGCTTTTTGGAGGACATGGATTGGCTTTGAAAGCGTCTATAAGGTAATTGTTCTATCTAGATGGGTAAGCCAACAGCTACAAAGTATTCTAGTGGATGAAACAGTATCCTTACTAGGAACACTTGGAGGTTTTCACTCACAAGATATAAAATAAACCCTACCCACAACCCCCTTAAGGGAAGGCAGAAGTTCTAGTATAACAGGATATTTACCACTCTCTGAGAGATGAATCATGTCAAGCACTGAGGTTGATGCAAAAGTCTAGTGATATATTTTAGCCTCGTTATTTATAAGCGCAACTTAAACAATAAGTAGCTATATTTAAAGAGCCACAATTCAATCTAAATTATTTTGAATGCATAGCCTCATTCATTGTTAATTTTGATTAATGGCCAGTGGTTCCCTATTAGTGTACCGCGAAATTTTGAAAGTGTTCAGCCTAAATTTCTTAAGGTTTTAATTGAACACACCATCTCGTGATAAATCTACTATTAGTTCCAGTTTAAAGCACCTAAAGTGTTATAAAAATAGCTATAAAATTCTGGTTTCAACTGGATTGAAGAATGTGACCCAGCAGTTTATTTCTATCTGAATCTTTTGTAGGGAACACCTGAGCAATGGAACAATAGTTCCGAGCAAAATGAAGCGGCATCTAACCACCAAACATCCCGATCAGTTCCAAATCTATAATTATATTATTTTGAAAGTCTTTTAAAATCACAACACAAAGCAGCAAATAAAACGAAAGAAGGGGTATAAGTTTCAGATAGTGCGCCTGAGGTGAAATTAAAAGTCGCTGAATTGATCACAAAAAACAAGAACCCACATGTAATTTGAGAATATGTAATTGGGCCATCTTGTCAACTTAAAACCATGCTTTTAAACTAAACTAAAGAACAAATTTAAAAAGTGCTTGTTACATTAATACAATAGGCTGACATATTAATGAAATGTCTTAGGACATTAGTCAAAATATTTTAAAAAGATGGAAGTAAACATGCAATTTGATCTGCGGGCAGACGAGCGCAGCAAGAGAGAAATAACCTTATTGTCAACTGAATCTTGATACTAACCATTTGAATCTTTTATCTAAATTTAAAATAAAGTGTATTATATTACAGTCTTAATACAAGTGTGCCGTGTAACTATTGTCTTCAAATAAGTGTTCCCTGAAGTGAAAAAGGTTGAGATCCCTCATTTCAACCTCTCTAAGGATTGACTTAGTTGTTTAGACAAACTCAAATATTCAAGAGAAATTAACAAAGGGTAACTCACTAAGAAACAAGTAAGCAGGAGAGAGATAGAGCGGAGCTGCGACGCTAATTGTAATAAAGTTAAATAACCAAGATTGCTTCTCTTTCTGCCTGACATAAGATGACTTCTCTCTCTCTCTCTGTTTGCCAGACACAATCATTCAACCAGACAGCTATTGTGTCGCAGCTATAAAATGTTGCTCCGCACCGTATTGAAGATTAATTCCGACCCCACCTGTGAACTTTTAGAGTCAAGTTTTAATTAGGAAAAGGCAAACTTTCTCCCATTTCTACTCTTGAAGTATGCTCAAATGTTACAGCAGGTGTTATAAGTGCTCGAGTGTTGGCTGTCACGGTGCTACTGTCGTCGGTTGTCACTTTATTGTTATTGTTACAGCTGTTGGAGAGACACAAATTTCATAGCATCTCATGCAAGATGAACCTATAAAAACATACCCTTAAATATCAAGGTTTGTATATGAGGTCAGATCGATTAATTCAATCATGGTAATGTAATTTTCTCGTCCAAGCTTTCTACTTTTGTTTTTCACCACATAATATTACTTTCCATCAGTGCTGTATGCATATCTAAATTTAACCCCATTAATTGGATATAAAAGAAGAAGGTAGAGCTTAGGGAAAGTGTAGCTAGCATTTACGTGGAGGGAAATTGGTAAAAAATTTAGTAAGAAATCACGACCTATACTCCTGGATAAGATTCACACTCCAATATCCGCGTCACTGACAAACCGAACCAGACGAGCTTGTCTTCTTTTAGTCAGCGCACAAATTGAGTCAACTAGTTCCGTAAACATTTATTTTTACATTAATTTTATATGGGGTATTTAACGTGCAATTTCTGAACCGACTTATTATATCAGAACTTGCCTTATAAACTAACTTAGTTTTAGAACAGACACAACATTCAGCCCCAGCCGTTAATTCATCACTGTGAATGGGGAACCCCACATTTCACCAATGATAAATTTATTGGTCATGCCTGGGACATTTATCTCAGTAGAAAGACACGCTACTGTCTGAGCTAAGATGTCGGATTTACGTAATCGTATATTATACCAGAATAGACTCAAGGTAAATTAAACTAGTTATTTTATATAATAGGATTAGAAGGTGGAGCGGTGATAGTGCTGACTTTAATAAAATTAAGCAACAGACTTATCAGGGATTTTACTGTTCCACTATTCGTGAAGTTAGATGAGAGGATGTAAAAATGTATATATTCCTATGATAAAATGAAGGAAGCCTAATGACTTTCCTAGAGGTTAGATAAGTGTAGGTGGTGGGCCTCGGGTAATTATTGTTTAGTCCATATACCATTATAATCGTTGATGATCTAATTATTTTATGATAATTTTTATGACTAACAGTTTACCCCGAGTTCAATTGAGATTATTAACTTTTTATATTAACACAAAAACAAATGTATATTTAAAAACACTCCGTGGCGTGAGTTCACAAACTATCTATACTGACCGAGCGGCCACCGCCGTTAGCAATGATAGTGCCAACATTTGCGGATAGAGATGTCATGTGGTCAGCACAACGAATCCTCCAACTGTTAATTTCAATTTCCTAGACCACAGCTGCTATTTATTATTCAATTAGAACCTCATTTGTCCTCACGAGGCTGATTTTGACCCTGTTATAGGCCCACAACTTTACAGACAGATTCTTGAAGCAATGAGGATCGAACGTGGGACCTCTGGATATATACCCAGGAATTCTGACCACTAGACCACACAGAGATGGTCTGTGTATATTAAAATGATACAAAAAATAATTTTTCCAACATAACATCTATCTGGGCTAGGGGAAGCTTCCCATTGTCTGATATTCAAGGTTTATATATTGATAAAAAGTGTATTAAAGCAAAATCCAGAATATTTACTCTCTAATGACAAATATCACTAATCTAATTAAAAAGGATTTATATGAGTGAGAGTGAAGAGGCTTACCAATTTTCCCGGTAAAGGTATTTTCACATACTTTCTAGGAGTCCCTTACATGCCACGCTTGACATGGAATCAACGATTTCACTTCTCATCCGAAGGAAGTTATGCCGCGGATTTTTATTGATGAAGAAAAATTCGTTGACTCCAGCTGGGTTTGAACCCATCAACATTGAGTCCTGAGGCGAGAACTTTACCCAAAGACCACCAAGAGTGAGTGTATATAGTACTTATGCATTTAATCTGAACAATTAGTGGGATGCGGTTCTGAAAAATATGATTTGATTTTAAACAATTTGATTGTTTATTATGTTATATCCCTTTAAAAACATTGCAACATAATTTTATACTACAGGGGAGCCCCAAGTACGCTGTTAAATTGGTATTTGGCTCAGTCCCTCTGGAATAACTCGATGAAAGGGAGATGCGCTTCAGTTTAATACACGAGGAGGGGTAAGCCGAGATTTATCGGGGAAACTTCTGGATTTCAACCATTTATGTTACAAACTAAATTACTCCCCTAACAACCTGTAGCGTCGCTTGATATCTGATATACAAGTGTTCCAAATGGAATAAAACTATATCCCTGTGTCTTACAGCTCAACCCTGACCTACACGATTTTATATACTAACTGGCTAAAGGTGAAACGGTAGTATTTTATAGGAAATGTATCCGCATTTTTATGGGGAAGAATGGGAAAACATTAGGGAAGAATGGAAAACATTTAGGACAGACAACTTCAGTATATTCACCGTAGATTCAAACCCTTCTTCGATATTGACCAGATACAATGTACTTGACGTTTAGTCCACGTGCCCACCGATATGAGTCTTGGCTAGTTGAAACCAGTTAGGTTTAATTATTGGTTCTATTAGTTCATATCTTCTCCGGTAGAAAGTGTATTTTGTAGAAAGTTTTTTTATATTGTATCATACAATCATTTGCTTTATCATGATGGTTTTCACATTCTTTCTCCACCTGGATGCACGTGAACTTACTTTACTCCCCCTTCTTTATCCATACCACTTGCATTAAGTGGTTAGTAGCCATTGTGATGAGCGTCCTTGATTAAAAATAATACAAACTATTGTAGACACATGCACTGGTGTACAAGATGACTAAATCTTTAGTATCTTCTGTCTGTCTTATTTTCCGATAATGGGTAGGTCGGGGTTTTAATCTCAGTTGAGTGTACTGAGCACATTATTTTACTAAGTGGGTTTTCACCTTGCATATACATTAGACCTTTCTCATGGCTATCTCATCAGTGTAAATATGCGTATATTCCGGGTGGGGAGATGGTTGGTTGGAGTGCATATCGCTCCACATGATCCAAGAAGCTCGTGATATAGATAAAGTGTAGATATATACTCCAGATGTGAGCGTGGGTGCACTGAAAGAGTACACTGAACGCTACCAGTTTTGTCTGGGAATAGGCCAGGATTACCTTTCAAAGGATCCCCCTCTCACGCACAGGGTGTAATTGCTCGCATGGATGCTCTCATTAGCTTCACGGCTCACTTTCCCTTTCATTAACTTTTGGGGTAGGTCATGGACGTGTGATGACGTCATATAAAACGTAGGGGGAGGCGTTGGTGCTTAGGCAGGCGTTGGCCTTTCAGGGCGATGAGGACGCATGAGGTTTTTTTTAAACTTTGTAAGTCAGTATTTATATCAAACTCTGCTATTTATAGCAATGCTTTACACTTCTCAGGACAGGATGGGTTGTTAGCACTAGAGACTGTACAATGCCTGTCAGCACGTCAATATTAAGTTTCCTTTCCACTGAGATATGAAACAATGTGTCTCAGAGGTAGTTCAATATCGACAAAATCACAAAGAATTAACAATCGTGGCAGAGGCTTATATCACCACAACCAACCAATAAAAGCAACAACATTTCAAATTACACTTGTGAAAGTGATTTCTTGGAGGCATCCGTCACAAATCCCTACTAGTTGTGCTACATAAAGCCTAGTACATAATGGCGATATTTTAAGGCATAATTCAGCACTGAATTCAATACAAGTCAATAATTACCAAGTGAATGATCAACTAACTATCCCTGCATCTCTTGGCAAAAAAATTATGTTCAACTTTCTTCGGTGCCCAAATGGTCTAAGGAGTCAATCCCACGTTAGACTAGACTGCTGATAACAAGAAAATCGGGGTTCGAATACCAGACAGGTGTAATGAGTGTGGTTTTCCAAAAATGTTTTTACAGTTTTCCTCCATGCAAATGCAGATACACTTCTTATATTTCAACGTTCTTCATCAGTAATTCGATAGCTCAATTATTACATATTATGCGTATAAATTAACAGGTAATAAGATGCGGTGCAAATAAAATAAAAATGTACATGTAAATGCGTGCATATTAAAAAGATAGTTTTCGGCGATGTTCAAGTACTAAGGCTTGCTTGCACAGGAAAGACACAAGTTCTCATACATTTACAAATTGGACAGTGATTTCCTTGTCTTTCAAACAAAAGTAAATTAAATATCTTTGTTTTAAAAGTTAGTTTGAGGGAGAGAGTGAGCTTTAACCAAACGAGTTTTATATCTGGATATTAGTGAACACATACACTGGATTATTCCAAAATATATATAACCTTAATTACTGTCAAAACAAGGATGGACACAAGCGTGGGAATGCACGTCACATATTTCGTGGTAGCTACCTCTCAGATTATTTTGTGATATCTATCGTCATTATTTAAATAATAATCTATCTACCTAATTAAGTACGAAACATCCCCATGTTTGTAGGTCATTATATATATAAATATATATATATATTTACACAAGCGACGGACGTCGACGTCAGCCACATCGACCTGTTTTGAAGCAGTCTAACTAAAGTCGCAGAGATATATCTCGTATTATTACAAAGTGCTTCAAGATAAATCAAAACAAAGTACTATTTACTGTGACAGAAGATAACCAATTGGTTACATACAGAGAAGAGCCATAAAGTCTTCCTTTAAAAAGAGGATGTATTACAAATTTTCCCTTTTCTTCTATTTTTTGCATTGTGTCTTACTATCGGGTTGGTCTGTACACTTATGTGCTAATGACTATAATGTGTTAGGGAAGAGGGAGGTTGAATTTAGAGGAAGTGTGTATGAAATTGCGTGGGGGATGAGTGCAAAATCACCGTCAGTGCAACAGATTGGGACTATAACTCCGATATCCCTGACCTCAGCAGTCTAATTTATTGCGAGAATGGTGCCTAAGACCATTAGTTAACCAAAGCGGGTTTCTCAAGTCTAGACACAACTGTAATTAAAAACTATACATCGTTCGAGGTTTCTTCTTGAAGCAAGTAAATTTAACAAATAATAATTTTCACTCCGACCGTTATCATCCCAGCCAAAAAAATGATCGAACACAACTTACACGCGTAAGAAAACACTCAAAGAAGCGAGGGTCACCTCTAAGGGAAATTAATCCTGACCCTTCACGTTTATAGGATGGTTTTATATCAGATAACATCAGGTTGAACTCTGTGTCTGAGAGATAGCAAGATTACTCGTTCTAACATAATATGTTCATTTGAACAGCTATAAGATGAATGTGCTTTCTGACAAGGTTTACTCGTTTGTTGTTTCTATAATGATTCTCTACGTTCAATGACGACACCAAGGTGCAAGTTGTGTGGCACCCATGGCGAGAGAAGGGCAGACTCTTTGATCTTGCTAGTTCCATGACCAACTCAAATAACACCCCTCCCTCCTTCCTCTAGCCATGGGCAGATAGCAGCATTGTGTTCAAACAAGCGGCCAGGATATTGGAAAGGAAAAGAAGAGCATCGGCCATAGTCTCTAGAAGTGAAATGTGTTATTTTATTTTGGATTCAAATAAAATAAAAGCTCAGTCAGCCAGGAGCGGGACAAATATTATCTAATATTTTACAAACTTTAAGTTCTAACATTTTATGTGAGATTTGAACCCTACTGATGATAGTTTCAATGTAATTTTTTTTATAAGAAATCACTATTCCCTAAGCTATCTGAGATAGTGAAAGTGAACATATTGTTGCAATAAAGTAGGTCTATTAAATTTATGTATCAAATGAGATAAATTCAAATTATGCTACTACCCTAGCTATCTTTACAGGCTGAGAGCTCAGGCGGCTTCAGGTCTTTTGATATATCTATACATTAAAGGGACTGAATAGTAAGGGAAGATTGTTGTTACAGTTCTATGAGATATCTGTACCGTACAGAGATTATGTAGTAGCACTAGGAAACAGACCGTACTGTATACTAACATTAGAGAGCATTCATACTGCATACTAATACTAGAGAACAAGCCAGACTGTATACCAACACTAGAGCGCAAGCCAGACTGTATACTAACACTAGATAGCAAGCCAAACTGTATACTAACACTAGAGCGCAAGCCTGACTGTATACTAACACTAGATAGCAAGCCAACTGTATACTAACACTAGAGCGCAAGCCTGACTGTATACTAACACTAGATAGCAAGCCAGACTGTATACTAACACTAGAGCGCAAGCCAGACTGTATACTAACACTAGAGCGCAAGCCTGACTGTATACTAACACTAGATAGCAAGCCAGACTGTATACTAACACTAGATAGCAGCAGACTGATACTAACACTAGATAGCAAGCCAGACTGTATACTAACACTAGATAGCAAGCCAGACTGTAACTAACACAGAGCGCAGCAGACTGTATACTAACACTAGATAGCAAGCCAGACTGTATACTACACTAGAGCGAAGCAGTTGTATACTAACACTAATAGCAAGCAGACTGTATACTAACACTAGATAGCAAGCCAGACTGTATACTAACACTAAGCGCAAGCCTGACTGTATATAACACTAGATAGCAAGCCAGACTGTATACTAACCTAAGACAGCAGACTAAGTAATAAACACTAAAGAGAAAGGCAGACTATACATAAGCTGTGGTGATGTGCGTCTAAATTTTATTGTGAACCAGTCCGATGTTTTGGACAAAGTGAGAGAAAGGCAAAGAGATAGAGAGAGATAGAGAACAATGAAACGAAGCGATAGCCAGCTCAAAGGAAAGCCAGCACCATTTGTTTACGCTTTCATGCGGGAAGAAATCGACCATTAAAACTAGAGAGAAGTAAACTTTGTTGAATTAAAAAAAAGTCTTTGTATTCGTCTGACTGAGGGAGGAAAACTCTTTTATTTGAAGCTTATTTAAACGAGAGCAAAATACAGTATTATTTCCGATGTTCGCATTTTGTTTCAACTGAACCTGTTTACCTAGGTTCATATCCGGTCTGGATATCAGATACAAGCTAAGAAGACAGGACTAAAAGGATGATACTTGGTGATACACTGTCAGAAGATATTAGCTGTGGTGAGCTTGAGGCCAGAACTTGCAGATAAACACCTTAGCAGACAACCACACGGTAAATATACTCTCCCAGAGTAAGATCCAGCAGAAAATTACAATCCTAAAGGATGAATGGTCCAGTTTCATACAATCCCTGACTGGTTGAGATTATCTTAGCAGGATAATCATCTATCCATGAGAATAAAACAGAATTGATGGAATTAGATCATTCTACTTTATTTACATACATTCAAAATACTAACATTAAAGCACGTGTGGGTAATACTAATTTCACCTTTTTTTCTGGCAGGGTAGAGGTAGATTAGAGATTAATCATTGTTCAACCAAGGGCCTTCCTTAAATTACGTAAAGGTTCTTTTGAGGTTTGAGCGGGAGGACAAAAAGTCATCTTGAGTATGGATTTATCAATGTTTATGGTGAAACAAAATCTTTTTTAGTAGAAAAACTATATTAGTTTTAAAATCTCACTTGCATATCATTTACTTACTGCTGTAATTAGAGTATTCTGAAATTTCATTTAACTCGGTTTATTACCAATCCTTATACCTAAATATAACTAAATGATTAAAATAATCTATTTTACTCAACCGTGAAAATAACAACGTAAAATAGAGGGGGTTGGAGGGCTGGGATAGGGGGACGCAGGATCCAATGATCCCTTAAGTAGAGAAAAGGGGAGTAGAAAACCCATTTAAAAAAAGGCCTTACGTAATATAAGGACGGCCGCTTAGGTTACCCAATTAACAGACTGTGACCCACCTCGGTGGCGTAGTTGGCTAACGTGCTTGTCGTGTTGAGCTCGACTGCTGAGGACGAGGAGATCGAGGTTCGAATCTCGGTCGGGTGAACTGGGGGTGGTTTTTCCTAAATTGTTTTTCACTCTCCATCCACGCAAATGCGGGCTCACTTCCTCTAATTCAACCTTCCCAATTACTAATCCATTAGCGTAATTAGTACTTAAAGCGTATAACCCGAACGGGTAGTAAGATGCGGTGCTAAATATTATAATATTATTATTAACAGACTGTGGCTTTAGCAATTAATTTTATACTTTATGATAAAAGTCGTATTCGACCAATATATCATTTGCGCCACGTATACAACGGCCTATTGGGCCCAACATGTAAGAGTTATTGAGAGAAAATAATTTTGGACAAAGTGAGGTCCGAGAAGGGACATTATTACTTACATGACCAAGGGCAAATTTACAAGAAATTTTGCTATTGAAAATATTAAAAACAAGAGGGCATCACAACAAAGCCTACTTGGATAGAGAGTTTGGAGCCTTAAGATGTTTTGAATTCTGTCGTGAGCTTAATAAATCTGGTATTAAAGATTTTATCATAGCGCGCAGTGACAAGCTTACGTTGAACGTTTTCCAACCTAAGAGAGTAAGTTAAGTTAATGTAACTCCAAGAAACAGTAGCATATTCTAACTTAGATCTAACCAGGGCGTAGTACAAACATAAAAAAACAGTCAACTTTCTTAAATGATGAAATAATAAGTTTAATATGTCCAAGTAAATTCAATGATTGGGATATTATATGGTCAACATTATAGTGGCAGTAGAGTTTGTTGTCCAGAGGAACACTTAGCTTGCTCCCTTTTGTGATGTTCTGATATTACTGCACCGCGATGGGCGCCAATTGTGATGTTCTGGTTCGTCGCGTTGAGCGTCGATTGAAGTTACACCGTTTAATTAGCTGGTAATTGCACCGTGGTCGAGCACTAATTAAAGCGGTCCGGTTTTTTGATGTTGTGAGTTAATTGGTATTTATAGCCCCGTGATCGAGCGCCAATTAAAGAATTATAATTAATACAAACTTATTATTTTGACATGTTTTTTATTTCTGAATCTCAGTTTATTTAAGGAGAAAATAGATCATGTCGTCGAAATATATACGCGGCCTATTGTAGGGATCGCGGACAGAAGCTGTGCTAGTGACTGAGTAGTGAGCAGTACTGGACGCCAAGACGCCAAGTGCCCTTACATTGCACTATCCTTCGTATATATCCATTGCTCATGGAAGCTTAGAGAAGGTCGTGTTATAAAAAATTAAAATACAAGACAAAAACATCTCGGTTTTACTGGGAGGTTCGAGAGCCGGAAACTGATTCAAGTTACATTTTAAAATCTCTATTCGAACCTTCGAGAAAAGGAAGTTATTATTTAAAAACCTTATTTATATTGTCAACTTGACTTGGCGGGTGTCACGTGCGTGACGTCACTGATCAGTGGCGTGTACCTTCTTAGAAGAAGAAGTGCTTTAAGCGCCATGCAATAGTTTATAATTTAAATGAAATACGATATGTTTATAAAATTAAGACGATATTATTGTCAATGCTTTCACATACTTTTCAGGGGCAAATCAATTACATTACACTTTATATAAATATTCTATGTTATCATTGACAAATTTTTAAGTAAAAAATATAGGATTAGTTTTTCTGGCAAAATATATAAATTTTGTCTTAGACTTATTAGTAGTATACATTCCATTTTCAAGAGACCATTGGAAAATACAATTTATGTCATTTTGTAAGTACTGTACATACAATGAGTTTAAATATTTACTAATGTCATCAATAAACACAGTAAAAAGAAGAATACCTAAATTATAACCCTGAGGTACACCACACGGGCTAAAAATGTGTTGGTTGTGTGTGAATTTTTCATGCAAAGAACTGCCAAGCCAATTTACATATGAGTGAGATTAATCAAAATTACAGAGTTTTGAGTGAATAATACTGTACTATGCTGATATAAGTCAAATGCCTTACTTTGGTCAAATAAATAGCATCATTCTAACCTTGGGTAGAGACTTGAGGGGCGACATGTGCCAGAAATTCTACTAAATTTGTGGCAGTAGGTCTATTTTTTATAAAGCCATGTTTATTTTCTCAGAGTTTATTCTTAAGGGGGTGGAAATAATAATAATAATAATAATAATAATAATAATAATAATAATAATGATATATCTGGGCTACATTAGCTCAGTTTGTGGAAAGATTAGCACGTACTAATATACTACTGCCAAGGGGACGCCGAATGTATAATCAATAATCATATTCCTTTCTTGAAGGCTATTTACACATCCTGATGAGCTAAGGGAATAATGATAGATAATATGAGGGTGTGGAACCAATTAAAATGTTAGCCTAATTGAATCCTAAGTGACCGAACATTGGTGAGCATTGAAGTTATTATCCTTCCAAGAAAAATCCCCCAATATCAGCCAGGAATTGAACCAGGGACTTCTAGGTCAGCAGCCATGGGCTCTGATCACTATACCACAAGGCCGATTACTATAAAATAAAATGAATGTTACTGAAATTGACAAAGATCTTGTTAAAATAGGGAATTGTAATAATACGTAAAATTTTAGGGTTAGCTTTCAGCACTAGAATGAATATCAACACACATTCTATTCCCTCTGTTTTGACCTAAATAAAGATTGATAAATGAAAATGATGTTTTAAAATGGACTCTTCGAGACTTGGAATATCCGCCCATCACGTGATTAAATCGAACCCTCGAATCGTCTCTGAAGAATTCTTGATCTTTTTTTCTTCTTTAGTCAAGTCCTTTTCGTCGCTTTCAGGACCGATACAAAAAGTAAGCCCGGGGGTGAGAATAACAAGGTCACTAGGGGCAGTTGCAACTGGAGAAATGTTGGGCGGACTAGATATCGATATTTATGGTTCCAAACAAATTCATTGGCAGTGAAATTGGTATCTTTTAAAATTTAACACTGAAATTATTATCTTTGTTTTATTGTCATCTCGTCTCAATACTTGTTCGGGCGATTCATATTTGCACTAATTACGCTAATGTGTAAGGGATAAGAGGGAGTCTATTGAGAGAGTGACGTCTTAGACCATTCTAACACCAAAGTGGGCAACATTAATTCATTTGTATTTTTAATATTACAATTATTTTTTTTAGGAAACCCATTTTGAAACAATGTTATATAGACCAAACCAAGTAAAGGATGCCAGCCAAGAGATGTGGATATACTTTTAGTTTTTATTTGTACGTTTCTCTGTGAGAATATATCCCCGACGTGCGTTGGGATCACGCGGTATTAGTTTGTACTATCTCTAATAATGTTCCAGACGTATGCAGAGACTACGCGATGATAGTTTGGCAGAGAACTAATGAGTTTAATTTATATAGTAAAGTTTGAAAACATCTAACAAATATTTTATCAATATTGTCACAGGTTAAGACCTTAAAAAAGGAACGGAGGACACTCCAGAGAATGAACAACTCCAACCGACCTACATTTGACTAATACTCCATACAGAACACGCTGAATGATTTGGTCCCTTTTTGTTCACAGACGGAGGAAAGTCCAAGGAACGAACATCTCCAAGTAATGAGATTACTCGAGTGGCTGTTCCCTGAGAGGCGAGGGCCACGATCGACTCCCGCTCAGCGTCACTCAAATACACAAACACTTGCTCTTTCTAGCTCATCAGGGTAGCCTACTGGTCCTGGCATTGTCCGAGAGCATCGAGGTGTAGGTTTGGATCCCAGGCGCTGTAAGGGGGAATATTAAGCTTTATTATGGGCTAAAGTGGATAAGCTAGTAGTTATTTGCAAGGGTGGTACCAATCGATTATAACCCATTCTCTTGATCACCGCTAAAACTCTGTTAACTTCAAGCGACTGATTATAAATAAGAGTTGAAAATCTTGTGCATAATGTTTGTTAATAAGTTTCAAAATTCAAATGAGGTTTTAAAAACATTACACCTAAGGAGATCTTTTAACATCCTCAAGAGTAAAAAAAGTAAATTCTTAGATGAGTCTTACGCCCATGAAATCAATAGCAAAAATATGTATTAATTGTCACCGCGTCTTACTACCTATACAAGCTATACACATAGATGATAATTAGAATTACGTATTCTAATGGGGTAGGGATGAATATGTAAACATTTTAAAGGTAAGAATCAAATAGCCGAAGCTATTATGTATGCATTTAGTGAGGGGTCGCTCCACACAGATATCTTATCTGAAAATCGAAAAATGACACCTGGATACAAGAATCGAACACATGACCTTTGGCTTAGTACTAAGTCAAAGGTCCCGGATTCTATTCCCGTGTCCAGGTGTCTTTTTTCAATTTTAAGAATATTTTACAGGTAATCTACACGCATCTACATGGAAAGAGAGTGGGAACACATTTAAAGAAAAAAACCTCAGTAGACCCAGCTGGGCTTCTAACACTTATCTCCTCCATCAGCAATCCAGTATAACACGAGAGTGACGCCTTAGACCATTCAGACACTGAAGCGGGCAGGAACAAAACTAAAGTTTTCTTTGAAGCTGACACCTTTACGCACAATGATAGATATACAGAAGCACCTGCTGACCAGACGTACTCAAATAATACATTAATCAAGTCACCGAGTGGAAGCTAAACAGAAATTATTGAAAGGTTTTAGGTAGTATACTCACCGGTTCTTGAAGAGGGAACACTTTTACTGGAACTGTTCCAGGACTAGAGCCCTCCTTAACATAGCCTGCAATCAAAGAAACATGTTTCAGTCTCTGGTTCAATGCCTGACAACTCCTTTTAAAAGTTTATTCGTAATTACGAGTGTACTGCGTGTAACGTTTCTTCATATAATTATTATTATTATTGTTATCACCGCGTCTTTCCCTCTGTTCAGTTTACACGTATATAAGATAATAAGTCTAATGGGGTAAACCCCCCTCAATACACCCGACCAGGATTTGAAGCCTGATCTCCCAGTAATCAGCAGGCCAGTCTAACACGAGAATAAAGCATTAGACCAGTGGTTACAAACTGGAGGACAGGGGGGGGGGGGGACAATTCGGAAATAACGTTAAAAATAATATGGAAATTGGAGATATTTTTTTATTTAAATCACTTTCCAAAGAAATTAAGATAATTATTTCTTGCGGTGTTCGCAACACCACCTATCAGTTGTAATAAATTCGGTTACTAGCCAAAACTTTGCATGCACATGTTTATTTTCAAGATCGCTAGCAGTAGATTCACCCACCAAATTCTTCTTTCTATCCTCCCCCTAAGACAGAAGTTCTCAAAATTTCTAGATAGATCAAAAGGACCACTTGCACCAGAAAAAATACATGTTGGGGCCCTCATAGCATTATTAAACTAATATTATAAACGTTCAATTAAGACAGTAGCTTTTACAAGTATAAAAATATACAATAAATGGTAAATCTCCCCCATGCTGGCTACATCTTTGGTCTTTGTCGTTTAATCAGATTTGAGAAAACTTTCAATCCTAATGACTTAAGCTATTTTATAGTGTGAAAAACAAATAAAGAATATTATACAATTCCCTCACATAGCCTGAGGTAACCGGTGGAGTCCAGTTTGAAAAATGCTGCCCTAAGCTACCATTGCGGCCATTTACAACACCACCAAATATTTAACTCAAGCCTCATAAAGCGTGGCCAACGTTATCAACTTTAAGTGAATGATGATTTGCAGTGTGCTCAGTTAAACATCGAATCCATTATTCAAGAAATGATGAAAATAAAAAACTGCCAACCATCACGATAATCTTCAGTAATTTGTTCTGCCACCGTCTTGGAAGGGTTACATTGGTTTTTGTATAAAATAACAAAGTGACTAGAAAGCATTTACATTTTTATTAAAAATATCCCAAAATATAGGAGATGGGAAGGGGGTCGGTGGGAATTTGACTATCTAACAAGGGAGCCGTCATCTGAAAAAACGTAGGGTACCACTGCCTTATATCATTCGGCCAATGAAGCGGGTAATGTATTAGCGGTTATTCGGCTCAACTAACTGTGTCTTATTTCTCATCCGGGCTGAACGGGTTTTCGCGCTAATAAGATATTGTGGAGGAGATAACATTTAGAGTATATTGTGTATAATGCATTGGCGTGCTGGGAAAGGAAAAACATTTAGGAAAAACCAGCCTCAATATTTCCCGAATGGAATTCGAATCCTGACTTCCCTATCTTAAAATGCACAGCAAACGATGCAAAATTGCATCTCCCTAAATATTCTCTAAGATCTATAGAGTAGTTTTACAAAAAATTGCCATTTTAAATTTTGACTTGTAATTTATTCTACTCTCAGAAAGTAAACACTGCTTTGGGTGCTAGTGAGTGTCTGTTTCCCCTGTTGACATCTTTGTAGTTTGTGTTTAAGGTGTTTCATGTCGTATTAACTACATAAGTAATTTTTATACCAGCCTCAATGAACCACCTAGAATATAAGGTATTCAAGATAATAATAATATTTAGCACCGCGTCTTAGTACCCGTTCGGGTAATACGCTTTAAGTACTAATTACGCTAATGGATTAGGAATTGGGATGGTTGAATTAGAGAAAGTGAACCCACATTTGCGTGGGGGGAGAGTGGAAAACCATTTAGGAAAAACCACCCCCAGTTCACCCGACCGAGATTCGAACCTCGATCTCCCCGTCCTCAGCAGTCGAGCTCAACACGACAAGCGCGTTAGCCAACTATGCCACCGAAGTGTGTGGTATTTAAGAGAAGAAGTCACTTTTACAATCGAGCTTGTTGGAAACGATGTTATATTTATGCACCACATATCACTCTCCGTCCAGCCATCCCCTTTTAATTACCCTTATGGGGCAGGGTAAAGCTAGTAGAATTGGATGGAAATGTACTGTACCTGAAGTCACATGAAGGGAAAGCAAGACACCATTTAGAAAAAAACAACTCAGTACACCCAGCCGGAATTCTAACTTCAAACATCCCATCACTGGAAAAACTGATTATATATACTTACAATTTAGTCCACTTGCTCACAGATTATTTTTCTGTATGCTATCTAATTATATGCCATTGTCATATAACTGTCTAGGCTTCAATCCTGTGATTGGTAGACATAGGTTCGAATCTTGGGTGGGTGAATGGGGATTTTCCATTTTCTCTCCACGTGGTAAAACTGTATCAAGTTTCACTGTAAACATATGTTTATGTTTTCTAAAAGGTGCTCTAAATGTCTATTTTTAAGAAAAATGAGGTATACATTATATCCTGTTCCAAAGCTTATAATCAAGCCATGTTCACCTTGTTCTTTAGTTTGCTCCCCTAACCATTCAGTCAAGTGAAAGGGGGAGGGGCGGGATAAACTAAGCTGTCAAGAGGTGACTCAGGTTAACTGTTTATACTAATTGTAAGAGTTACGGTTGTACTATGTTAATAATGATCGATGGTTTCATCTCATTACACTTCATTGCTCTAACAGGATTAATGTCAGTTCGGTGGGTGTATATTTAGATGAATAGAGAGCTATAGAGTTATCCATTAATCGTGGTAGTGGAGGTAACTGGTTTAACTTTTATCGTAGATAAGAGATTTTCTTTACTTCCTATAACAACAATGCTACGTGAGCTGACATGTACTTCCTGAATAAAGGGAACATAGGCAACCCATGAATTACAAATTGTAGACTGTTATTATACATTTGCAAATAAAAGGACGTGCAAAATACACTGGCTTTAGTTTTTCGGCTTCAAATCATCAATGGGGATGGTGGGGAGGGGGTGAATATAATTTAGAATACGTCCCGGGTTCAATTCATAGCATCGCCGAAAAATGTGTCAATGGCTAAATGCGAGTTTCCGCTTTCATAATAATAAAAAAAATATTTGAAATTTAATTTAATAAAGACAAAAAGTTTCAATCTATAATTAAATGTATTTTTAAAACCAGATCTTGGAAATTGGGGAGTTGAAAATTTAAATAACTAATACACTCCAGATAATTTAAAAAAATATTTAAATTAGTAACTCCAAAATGGGGAGCCAGGAAATGGAGACAGCTCTTGAAATTTACAAAACCAATAGAGATTTTAAATTACATCCTGCTGAGATAAAAAATTGTAATTATGTTTTAAGGACTAAAAACCCTATAAATGATTAGGTATTCAAAAACAAAGACTAGCGAAAATGGGGTAAACTAGTGTTACGATTACATAACTAAGAATTGAGAGCCAAACTAATGCCTGACTAGATGTATTCGAAAAAAGTAAATAATATATATTTATATACTAATATTCAATCTTCACACAGTGCAGTAAACGGTAATGTTCTTTGGGGAATCGTAATGTTCCTTTTTTTTTAATGTTTCTGTAAGAGCATATTTTGTTTAGCACCACGTCTTACTACTCATTAGGGTTACACACACGCGCACGCACTAACTCCGCTAACAGGTTAGGGATGAGTAAGATTGGATTCAGATGAAGTGTACCCGAATTTCTATGGTGGGAGAATGGAAAAACATTTAGGAAAAAAAACAGCCTCAATACACCAAACCAAGATTCGAACCTCGTCTTCGGGGCTGTTTTGTATGTTGTGGGAGTGATGCCCTAGACCACGCGGCCAACCAAGTGTGCAAACTGTGTTTATTATTTAATTTATGCTATTTGGTGAAAGTTGACGGGTTTTTTCCCTATAACGTGTCTGTAACAATATTCATTATTTCGTTTCACATACATTCGATTGATCAATTTTTTGTACACAGGAGCGATAAAGCACGTTCATTACACCGTGACATTTGTTTAGTTAATATATTGGTCAATCACAACATTGTGCGCTCCATTTCTTCTTCTTCTTTTCTTCTTCTTCTTCTCGTTTCAGCCAGCTATAGACCACGTTATTTCAACTGTTTTCTTTGTTGGGCTTTGACTTTTGCCCAGTATTCGCTTATTCGTTTTCGGTGCGCTTCCTTTCTTTATTCAGTCCACGTCTTGCCTGTTTTCAGATTGGGTTTTTTATGGAAACTTTGGCATGGTCCCTTTATATTAATGATTTAGGTGATCTTTCACTATAACGTTGATCATATAATATCTAGCTAATGGAAATTACTTGGGCGTTACATTTATAACTACCTCATTCACAAAATTTGAACGTATTTTAATACTGTATTAGGACTATTGATTAGATGTGTCTAAGTAAGAATATTCTAAAAATTTTTGAACTTCATTTTTCCTAATTGTCTATTTCAGATTGGAGAACATTCAACATCAATTTGTTGCTGCTTCCTATGATATACATTATTTCTTAACCGGGTTTATTATGATTATGACAGAGTTCGACACCTTTCCAAACTCTCTTCTCCCGCAGACGCATGATGCACTTTTAATTTTTAATATTTGTGATAGTAACATTTTCTATAAATTTGCTCTTGAAATATATTAGGCATTCATGTCTTTCTTAGAATTCTCAAAATTTCAACTTATCTGCTTTCAAAAACTTTTGCCATATAATCCTTCTTGACCGTAGTTTCTGCAGATCAAAATCTAAATTTACCCAATTTGAATTTAATAATTAAACAATAGCCAAGATCAGATAGTTATTTAAGCAGCTTCGCTATTACTAAGTAGGCCTAATTTCACTTAACATTCTACTTTAAATATTTAAACAAGACCTATCAATCATATTAAATGTATTATAATAATTTTCATGTTTATTAATCTTAATTTCTTTTCTTCTTCGAGTTTTTGATCTATATTTACTAATTAAAATAAATGATTTGTTTTATATTGTTTTCTTTATAATTTTTCTTGTATGTTGATACATTATTAAGTGTTATTTCAGTGCTGGTCTGTTACTTACTTGTCTTGTTAATGTTATTCAGTCCTATAATAGAGGGAATAGAAATTACCATTATTAATATTATTAGATCTATTATTTTTGAAATCAACAACTTATTGATGTTTTCCAAACAATTCAAAAGAAAACCAAAGCATTTGTGTTCTCAAACGTCTAAAAGGAAAAAATAAAAATTGTTAAATGAAGTGAAATTAATCAAGCTTACTCAAAGAGAAGTACACAGAAAGGTAAGATTATAAAAGGTCTGGAAAGGAACAAATAAATTAAGGGAACAATGGTGCTTCCAAGTTCATCAATTTAATAAGACAAATAAAAGAGAGAAAGGTTAAATTTGAGCACATAAAGATTACAAGAGCAAAAACGTCATGTTCAAATAAGAATATTTGCATACCAAAATTACATCCCATTTATCTACTCCGTCTTCTTCATCCTGAAGTTTGTTTGATACAAAAGAGCTGCCTGGGTCCGATCTTAGAAACTAGACAATATTATACAGTTGGCGGCACTTGGGAGGAACACGTCAAGCAGAAGAAAATGGCTCCCTACGATCACATGACGAGAGCGGGAATAAAGGAAATGAAGAGTATTATCAAACTTGGAGTGGTGGAAAGAACATTTAAAAAACAGAAATGAAAAAATAATGGCGGGAATAATACTTATAAAACGATGTTAACAAAGGAAAGGAATTTCGATATAACAAGAAAAAAAAACCTAGGAGCCAAAGTAAAATATATTGAGATCCTTTGTAAGAATTTTGAAAGATTGTAAAACATCGGTAACATGCTGCGTTGCCACTTTTCATGACAAATCAGTAGACAAGCGTAGCAAAGCAGTGGTATCAATAGTAATGACAAGATGAAGCACCCAAGCTGCTTTGCTACCATTCAAGATAAAGAAGCAGTGTATAAACAAGCTGCGTTGCTAATTATTCAAGACAAAATGAAGCAGACTAGTACCAAGCTGCGTTGCAGCTATTCAAGACCATAATGAATCAGAATATAGACAAGCTGCGTTGCCTCAATTTGTGGCAATCACGTATATTATCTCAGCATCTAGTTTGGATTAAGAACGTATCCCTAAAGCTGCTTGGTAGTCTGGAGGATTCATTTTCAGAGTCACATTTTATCAATCTTATTTAGCTTTCGCTGTCCGGTATGTTTGTTTTGTAGGCGAGTCTTAGAGAGGAGTTGGTAAAACTGAAATCATGCTGAATGTATATTTATGAAAGACTATGTGAGAATAATGTGGTTAAGATGCTAGCCCTGCAGTGTCACCACTTACACTCATACGAATAGTATTCAAAGTTTATGATAAAAGTTATGTTTTTTACTTTCTATTATAAAGAGAAAGTATTGTGATTGTTACAAACATTGATCTCTATATTATGATGAATCTTTTGGTTTATGTGAACACAACGATTCTGTCAGTCCCCATGTCTGTATGTCTATATCTGCATACTCGTATGTCTGTATGTATTTATGTCTGTCTGACGCTCTCGTAGCAAGTAGACGTGTGTGAATCGTTGTTCTGTTAAATTTGTGTGCTACGCCGTGAATTTTAGGTTTCATTAACCTCAAATATATTTTGGCGTGTATCTATTTACTAGTGTACCTTTGATATGTGTTATGTTGTCCCCTACATGATTGGAGGTCACTCACGTGCGTCTGATTCAAAACCTGGAAGTCATGGAATGTTGTCGAACAGGCCGGACCGCAAATTAGCCATCGCTTTGGACACTACTGTTGCCGATAAATGTTGGATGGTTATTTGGTTAGTGTGGGTAATGTGTTGGAACCACATAATATTCATGATTAGTCTAACGTAAACCAAATTTGTGTTCCAATTAGAAGATTTGCTTTGTCTCACACTAATGGAGTGCTGTCCAATGTCACGAAAAGTATTGAAAATGATTTGTTTTTAACGATATGGGAAAATTACAATTCAAATGAGCTAAAGTTAGAATAAGCTTTAGATTACCACATTTTTAACATGTGTACTCATTTAGACGTATTGTATATATTATTCCGAGCCAGGAAGATTTACTTTATTTACATCTAAATTTGACAATAGATAATATGCCTTGGCTAGTATATTTGTCCACCGATTATGCTAAGTATTTTTGATGTTCTTTTCCTGGACACGTGGCAAGGAACTCTACACAAGATGTGTTGGCCACCGAGCGGTCAAGTGAGCCTCGCAAAAATACTACCTTTAGTTATGTAGCTAGCACTATCAAAATTACGTGGTTGACAGAGTCCAGAGGTGGCACTGACCTCAGTTAGTGTGCTATTTGTTGTTAACATACTTACAGTTCCTAAACATCGCTTTCAGTCACTTTCAGAGACATAGAAACCACAATATCAACACAAAGGTGAGGACGTCACAGTCAGTTATTTAGTCTTTGGGAATGTGGAAACTGATAGTGTACCACATTATGCTCAAAAATAACTCAATAAAGTGAGTGAATCTAAAATGGATGAGGAGGATAGTATTAGGGATTTTTTAATACCACCTAGGGGTATCCGCTCTCTTGGCGGGAAAGGGTAATTTAATGTTCTTGAAGAAGTGTCATCAGATGCTAATGAGGAAGATGTAAAGCATCAACCGCTGGAACATAATGATGATTCTGATGATCATTGGTCTGTTGTGTCAACATTTTATTCGGGATCACCGGAAAAATAATTTAAGATAAAAGTTGTTTCAGGTATTGATGAACTAATCCAGTGATTCAATTTTAAAGAAAAACAATATCCTTTGAATAAAGAAAGGTTTTCATGTTTTTTAAATAAGTCTAGGTGATTTAAAAATATTACTGAATTTGCATGTGAGTTCACTACAATATATAAGGACTTAACAGAAATATTACAAGAGTCGTAGTCCTAGGTTAAAATTCTCAATTTAAGTCAACGTTTGTTGCGGTTTATAAAGTCACTGCATGAAGCATGTTAGTAAATTTCAAAATATTTAATAATTGATTGCCTTCACCTCTGACAAGACATCTTGTGAATGTGGGGAATGCCAGGCCTCCACCGTGGTTCGGATTACACGTTAAACGGTAGGTCCTCCATTTCATCTCACAATAACCCTACCATTACACATTACCGTAAGTGCGTATAAACCGAACGGGTAGTAAGACGCGGTGCTAATAATAATTGATTAAGATAACAGCATAAGGTATTTCTATTTCTCTGTATTTTCTTGATTTGTGATCTCACTAATAATGCACGATGATTATAGAGTGACGGTAGACAGTACATGCTTTCTGTGTACTCAAAACTTTTAGGTGCAAATATAATATGTGTACAGGAACTAACTTTAGCTCACCACCTTTGTCATCCTTTAGCAAAGTTTACCTTTATTTTTATCACCCCTTTAATCCAACATAGCTCTGGGATACTAATTACAATTACAATTACCATGAGGTAATAAGACACGCTGTATCGGAACCACAATATGCGCAGCTTGTAGCATTAAGAATGCATGCTAACTACATCATTTTGTCAATATATATATACACTTTAAGATAATGTGCATGCCATCCTTGTGATCAGGGTTTTGAAACGCTCTCTACAGCGCCTTGGCATCTTGGAGTATGACGTGTTTCTGTCCGGTGATTGGAGCGTAACGCTTCTACCAGAAGACCGGCGTGATTATACTGAGAATAGACTAAAGCTCGGTCAGGCTCTTAAACGTCTAGTTTTACCTAATTTACTGTCTGATGAATGGAAAAACGCTCATCCTGATGAAAGAGGTTTCACATAAATTATAGGTGTGCCAAAAATGGGCCTCGTTTACGGTTAGACCGCATTCAGGTAATTCTTAGTTTAATTTGTTCGGTTATACAATAAAAAATAGTTTCATCTTTTTCTGGCTATACTGGGTGTCTTTGCATTTTTAAAGTTGGTTCAAAAAAGCGTAGATAGGTGTAGATAGGCCCAACACACAATTATTGTTGAATAATGAACATTGCCAATTAATTATCCGTAATATTGCCAGTTTTTATTCAGAACAAATTTATCAAAGTAAAACCATTGTTGTGGTGAGATGAGTTTAAGTCAGAAGTACGTGAAGTTTCTATGCGATTCTTTGTGAACAAATTCAAAATAGTTTATGCTGAAATAAGTGAATCGGAAGCTATGGCTCAACAAATTCAATCTAAGGATATTTTGACATCAGACAAAAATGACTTTTTTAGTCTTTGTGAAGCAGATATTAGAAAATTGTACAGTCATAGGGCCATCGACATTAAATCTGTTGAGCGTTCCCGTTATAAGGATAAACAGGTACCCGAGTTTCTTATTTCGTCTAAGAAACGTCCTGCTCAACTTTCTTTAACCTCTATGAATATAAAAGAACAAATAAATTCTAACCCCAACGAAATTCGTTACAAGTTTTTGAACATTTTAAGAAACATTTTTATTCGTATTTAGTACCAAGTGTTGTTAAGTGCCAGAAATTTATAATGCCCTTCTCTCCTTATTTGAAGATCATGAGGATGTGTGTGAATCTGATATTTCCTTGGTGGAGTGGATGGAAGCAGTTCATGCCCTCATAAAAATAAATCTCCCGGATGTCATGGTCTGCCATGTGAGTTCTATCAATGTTTTTGGAATGAAATTGAACCGAGAATTGATTGTGGTCAAGACTAAGGGTTAGAAATTAGAGAACTAGAATGGCTGACCCAAACAATTACCAATGGTATTCTGAGGCACATAACTATCTAGGTATTTAGATTGGCAACACCAAAAATTAGGTTAGCCCAAACTGTATCGAAGCGGAAAATTAAAGTTAGTTTTGGTTTGTTGAAGTAGAATCGTTGTTTGCTATTGACCTCGTGAAGAGTCATAAGATGATTAATAAATCAACTCTCTGTATCTAAGTTGATGCATTTGCTTACAGTACTCCAAACACCAGTGACAATTATTTGTGATATTAATAGGTTGTATGTCAATATGCTTTGGAATGGTAATCATTGGTTAAAGTTACATTACGTGTTTACTGATATACAATTTAGGGGAACTGGAGTTACCCATATTCCTAATAGGACCATGTCTCTTTGACTCATATATATTGAAAAAAGACTAAGGCTAAGCTGGAAATAGTTATTTAACAAACTCCAGCTTGAAGGTTTGAATATCACTTAAATTGGTGCTCAGTCGGGGTTTTATGTTCAGAATTAGCAGTGCCTGGAAAGTGTTTAATGTTTTAAAAGTTACCTATTCACATCAATACAGGTAGAGAAAAATGTGACTAATTATTCCCACTTGAGTGGTCTTCATGGGAAATAGGTTGCATTTCCTCAACCCCGTGTTTTAAAAAGAATGTACTGCTAAACTGATTGATGATGGTCTTACAGACGGAACGTCTAATTGGAATGATAATGTTTTCCATGGAGAACATTTTAGAATATCCCAATGACAGTTGTGATGCAAACATTACCTGGAGATTTCTTCACGACACCTGGTCACACTCTTTCAATTTTTCACGTGGAAAGATATCAGAGTGATCTGTGGCCGTGGTGTAATGTTTCTGGTACTGCGATACAAAAGGTTTTACAATGCACTCGCGCTGAAATGGTTTAATTGTTCTTCATGAGTTTATTAAGAAGTTTGCTGAATATAACTCTTGTAGACGAGGGTATTTTAATTAAAAGTGATCACTCACGTGAGTATAATATAGCAGGACAGTTGGTAAACTATCTCATTGCATTAACAAAATCAACAATATACATGACATATAGCTACTATTAAAGAGTGATAAGCAAGTACCTGATTACCATAATTTCTTCTGTGTAGGGTTGATATACCGATTAAAATCTGAATTTATAAATAAAAATAAGGGAGGATTGAATGAATATATTTATTTCTGGACATATAGAAATATTTTGAGCAAAGTAACCGGTGAACATTTAGTTTTTAATTTTAAGAGAAAAGTACTTTACTTAAATTGTGTTGATTAATTTTTGCTATAAATTAATTACTGCTTGTATTGCATAATATCATGTTATATATTTTAATTTGACAAAAAAGTGTATTTTTATATTAATTAAAGATCAATAAAGAAAGAAAGAATAAGTCGGTCACTCCTGGCTATGGATCCAAAAAGATTGATGGTTACTGTTCAAACTTGATATTTATATTTAATAGGGCTATACCACAAAACTTTTTTTTCACCCAAGTCATTCAATTAAAAGTAGTTTAAAGATGAGTAATTTATTTGACATGCAAATGTTTCGAAAATGGTTATAACGATTTGTTTAAAATTCATATCTAGGATTTGATTGACATGAAAAATAGAATTGTATAATTAGTTGTTGGACTTAAAGTTCCCTCAACAAAAATTCTAAGCATAAAAATATAAAGATCATTGGAAATGTGGGCAAGGTCTTGCAATGCAATTTCTTTTACAACAAATTTAAACAAAAACTACCTATGGTACAAAAATTAAGCAATCGAACTTTTTTTATTAAGTATAAAAGCAATTTATATCATTATAACAAATCACAATGAAAAAACTGCCGGTTTTAATAGCTCTTTTCACCTCAGGGATAACGCATCACTTAGGTTATGCAGCTCAAACCTTATGTCTCAAACTTAATTCTTCAGTATTGAATTTACTGATAGGAAATTTTTGAAAATCCTAAGTATTTCTAAAATGTCTCCAATAATTTTGTTCAAAATATATGTCTGGAAATTTTGTGGTAAGACATAAAACAATGTATAATTTTTTGGGGGTAAAGCTAATTTATGGGTGGTATACTGATGATTGTTTTTTCCAAAAACTTTAAAATATTTAAAAAGTAGCCATAACGTTTTTATTCCAAATAAGTTTCTTTGGATTATTTGATACGACAAGTAATATTGTTTTTTTTGGGGGGGGGGGAGGTAAAAACTAATTTATGAATAGCTTACTGATGATTGATTTTTCAAAAAAATTATATATTTTAAAATATTTCGTACTATTTGGTTCCAAATGGGTATCCTAGTGATGTTTGACATGAGAGATTACACTGTTTATTTGGTTTTGGGTAAAAAATAGGTTAAGAGTCGTTTTATGGAGAGTGATTTCTGAAACTTCGAATTATTTTGAAAATGTCTAAAACGAATTTGATTAAATTGTATATCTGGGGACTGTTTGACATAAACATGACAAATTAATCTGTATATTTGTTTTTGGTGGGGAAATTCAATTTCGGGTTTTTTAGCAATTGCCATTTTTTAATTTAAATATTTAAAAAATGACTCTAGCGATTTTATTCAAAATTGGTATCGGGAAGGACTATTTTACACCATCAATAATAGTGTACCTTTATTTATCTAAAATAAATTAATGTAAGGCTAGTTTTTTTACGACAATATATAGAAAATTTGAATATTTTGGAAATTGACCTTGAAAATTGAATTCAATATAGTAATCTGAAAATATTCTTTCACGGTAGATAAGAATAGGCCCCTACGTTTTTTTCGACTAATAAATAATTTTAGATTAAGTTACAAATAATTTATTTTAGAAAATTTAAATTAGGGTAAATTATATATTTATAAATTTGGTTTAGAATTTATATAATAAAGATTGATTATTGTGATTGATTTAGTTTTTATTAGGAAAATATACTTAAGGGTAGATAACTCAAAACCTATTTTTTAAAATTATCTTCAAAGCCATAATACACAATATAAGAAAGTTTGTGAGTTTGTGTCATATCATTTTTGCTAATTTGTTCCCTATTGTCTCTTTTTGACATTTTGTCCTTTTTGGAAACATTGCTCTTTTGTTCTTATTACTACTTTTCATTCGATTGAAATTTAATCCTTTTTACTATTTTTGGCATTTTGGCCCTTTTTAAACGTTTTACACCTTTTATATTAAATATCCGGCTTAGCCGCAGATAAATAGTTCAGGGTGAAAAGGGGTAAAAAGATTATAAAAGTGTAAACCAATAAAGGATTTATATTTAAATATAATTTAATATTTGGTTATTATTCCTGTGGTTAATTGTTTATACTAAAACTAACTAAGTTACTTTATGAACTCCCCGTGCAAAGAACTGGTACACCAGCTAGTTTTAAAATAATCAAATTGCTTTTATGGCTAAAATATTAGTATATAATTAAAAACCTATAATTGATTGATCTTAAGCTATTTACTGAGTAAAAAGATCTCGACTTTCAGCGAATAAGAAGGACATCAAATCAACCACACATGTGGTTAGTTAAGAATCTACCATACTCGTGGAGGTATCTTAGACCCAATTCACTGGAAACAAACCAATTTACCGATTGTGCCATTCAGTTTCTAGTCCCATTCTGGAAGTAAAATTGAGTAGCAAATTTTAAACTTTTGTAAATGTGTCATTTTTATAACTAACACAATCACCCCATCAGAAAAATGTATTTATTCCAGATCAAAGTTCTTGAAACTTTATTTCGAATCCATTCAGTGGCATAGCTTAGAGTCTTGAAAGCATTTTCAGTGTCCATTACGTTTCAAACCATGCCATTTTTTATTCCGCATTTTAAACAGTAGTTATCAATCAAAATTGTTAAACACCGAATAAACCCAAACAAGCACAGAGCTGTTGTTTAGTACCTTGAGTGGACAATCTAGTCCTTGACCAAACTTACCATCTGTCAGTATTGTACTCGATGGATATTACCATGGTAACCAGAGCAATAACACCCTTATTTCACGGCTCATACAAGTAGACTGATTATTAGGAAACATTTAGGGTTTGCATATTTTATTATGAACCCTATTAAATGCATTAAAATTTACTTTTCATGAAGGGGTTTTTCATTCTCATTCCAGGCGTATAATAAAATATTTTCTAAATTAATTCCTTATAGTCACAATAATACTCTAAATCATTAGCAGATTAACCCTTGTATCAAACGTACTAGTATATTAAATACTTTACTAACACTTAAATACAAAATGAATCACTATACTACAGTTTTGCACCGCGTCTTACTACTCGTTTGTGTACTAATCACTCTAAATGAGCTATGGATTAGTAAAGCTGAATTTAGATTAAGTATACCCATATTTGCGTGGAGGGAGAGTGTATAATCACTTAGATAAACCCCCCCTCAGTTCATCAGACCAGGACCGAACCCCGTCGTCGGTAATCTAGTATATTGCGAGAATGATGCGTTAGACTACGCGGCCACCAAAATGGGTCTAAGCTACAGTTCTTCTTTAAGCCCCCTTCACTCTGAGATGAATGATAATTGTTAATTTGCCTGAGCGCCATGCATCCCTGCGAGTATCCCTGCAAACATTCCCCCGCCAGTCAAGGAACGAACTCCCGATGTTGGGTTTATTTAACCTATCAAAGTTGGGCTACACGATCAATATCCATTCTTCTTTGCCTCCAAGGATAACACAAGTGCACAGGGGAGAGATTCAACAAAACCACACTTCCGGTCACTTCATACATACCAGTTTTTTATACCTAAGGTTAAATTATGTTTGCCATAAAAAATGGAAGTTTGTATTAGTGGTCATTACGCCCGATTGACCGGAACCTAGATTTCGAGACCAAAAACACCTGCATTGATGAGTGAGTTCTAAACTCTATATGTATTTACCATAATTAAAGTTAATTACGGACTCAGTTTCTTATATGTTGCATTTCTAATACTGTTTGCTAACGTTAAACTAATTTAAATGTCATCACTAGGGTGTGGATTTTGATTACTTGAAGTCTTTTTGTTAGTTCGTCACATACAATGCTCATAAGTACAGTACATAAACTCTGTTAATGATCTCCTCGTTGTAAAAATGTGTAACAGCTAGCTCATTTTTTATCAATATGGAATCTAAGAGGTTATTTTCTTGGTTTACTTAATTTTGAAGTAATTTTTAGGCATTTAAGGCATTCATGTTAAATAAGTATATTTTTAAACACTATCAATATTTTATAGATGCATAAATGCTCAAACATAGATTTTATCAACACACAGTTGTCGAAATGATAAGATAATGCAGGCAATGAACTCTGTATCAAATTTGCTTGAATAGTTGTTAAGTACACATTCCTAATGAGATACTGCAACTAAGCAGGTGAGGTTGCGCTGGTAAAGGGAGGAAGGGATAGCTATTACTTATGAAACATATCTGTAAATGTTACGGTTAACAGAATGCAAGAGTTTGTCTGTTTAAGGCTTTTCATTATATTTTACATGAATTGTAAAGTGTATATTGCCGCTACCCCCACAACCCATGGGCTTACGTGTCAGGATGTCTTAGTGGGATGGGTAGCCAACGGCAAATAATAGTAATCTTGTTAATTGAAACAGATTAATTACTCTACGACTGTATAAATGTGATGTAGGTTTTAGAATTACCTGAACAAGTTTAGAAAAAGGTACTCGTTTTATCACTGTCCATACTCAGCAGTTCCACGCCCTGACATGTCCTCAGGGTTATAGCTCTAAATGATCTAACGGCCGCAGTTATTTTCTAAGACTTTCAAGATGGGTTGGGGCATCCTCCTTTGTACTGAACAGGGACTCACGCTGTAGGATATTCTCCCCACAAGTTGCTGAGTATGTAGAGCGCTTCAAAGAAGCCTCTTAACGACTGGAGTCCTTCTCCGAACCCCTTTCCTGAAAAGGTCTAAGACTCGCTCTGTTATATATATATATATATATATATAAAAGGAGGGGTGCTTCCCCTAAGTTAACGGTTTTGCCAATACTCTATGTTATGCTAATCGGAAAAACAATATGTGTTTTTGAAAACATGGTCTGATACGAATACGTAATTGTTGACTCAGAACAATCGACAGTCTGAATACTTTGGCTTACGTCATCCATGCACGCTTTAGATCAGGCTTGGGCAAATATTTTGGCTGAAAGGCCACATTGAGAAGTTAAATATTATGACAGGCTGCCAAATAAAATAAGATTTTTTGGCACATGCAATTTGTTATATAAAAATAGAAAATTATATAGACAAGATAAAAAATTAAAATAAATAATAATTTTCCAATAAATCATGACTTAATTAGTTGAATGCAACTTTTTAATATCTGTAATCATTTCTTTGATGTCAGGTTTAAATGTAGTTGTCAAAATTCTTAAAACTGCTTTTAAATGTTCATCAGAAAGGTTTTATCGTAAGGAGTTTTTATTGAGATTCATCACAGAAAATTTTTGTTCACATATGAAGGTCGATCCAAAAATGACCAACATTTTTAGAGCAAAATCTTGAATGTTTGCGAATTTATTAGATTCAAGAGAATTGTAAAATCTACAAATTTCTTCACGACTTTGTAGTTCCCTTAAGCCAGTATTTCACTGCAGATCTATCATCTCAAGTTGAAGTTTACTCAATGCACTATCAATGTTAACTGAAAATAGATCGCGAACTATCAACAAACCTTTTTCAATTTTGTGAAAGTCGGCAAACTTGCGAGAAAATTCAGCGCTCAAAGAGTTGATCATTTTGGCATATTCTTCAAATCTATTTCCTGTTATCGTAAGTGTTTGCATGGTTGGAAAGTGATCAAAAGATTTTTTTCCAATAAATGTTGTAAAAACAAACGTAGTTTTAATTTGGAAGACATTCAAGCCTATTACCATGTTATGGGCATATACATTTTTTTCCCTTGGAGCGATCAGGGCTGCCAACGCTTTGGTTTTTAAGCAATAGAGTACGAACATGAAATATATATTATGTCTGGCAGGATATTTTTGTTCATAGGATTATATTTAAAATTTAATTTTTGTTTCTGAAATTTTATATGTATATATTTTAAAATTTTTTTTTTCACAACTAGATAACTGGCGGGCAACATAAAAATACGTGGTGGGCTGTAGTTTGCCCAGGGCTGCTATAAATCATCTAAGGCTGCAAGCTGTGTCAGGTATTGATGTCAAAATAAACATAGTATTATTTTTCCCTTTTTAATAAAATTACTATGGCAAATAAAAGAAGGGTGCTAAGTTCAAAAAATCTTAGTATCTATTTATGAACAGGAAGATCTAGCTAAGCATTGGGGGCTCGAAGCTAGTGTTTGATATAATACTGTATCTACTTCATTATAGCTGATATATTTCCTAAAATTAAATACCCCTCTTTATCCTGTGCCTAGAAATATGTTGATGCTTCAGATAATTAAATTAGGTATTATCTGTTGGTGCTTATGTGATGTGTGTATAATGAAACTGTTCCGTACTTAAACCACATCCCAACCATTAAATAGCTACACCTAAGCCAAGAATAGGATCGCAGTCAACCAAGAGATTAAAGCAGGGGTCAGCAATCTCACAGAAATTTGTAGTCGATAGCATAAGAAAATAACATCGTCACAAAAAGGCAGGCTTACCTTGCATTATTCCACTATGGTGCAGCTTATAAGATAGGACCATAGTGTAGTAGTGTAGACAAGGCTAGACTTCTACATGTCACGATAAATATAATGTGCATTTTATTTATTTTATGTATTTTATGTAAAGGCAGTGACATAAGTATTGAAGGAAATATTGAATTTAAAGAATAAATGCAAGATTTATATAAAAAAAATAATTAAAAGTAGAATAGAGAAACTGAGGGGGTATCGCGGGACCTTTAATAAATGTAAAAGTCGATCGGGGCTTAAAAAGAGGTTGACAACCCTGGAGTAAAGCTTGATTCGCACGTTGACCGAAAATTGAGAGCAGAATCTTCTCGAGTAGTGTACGCTATCAGAAATGTATGTTGACCCATAATGCTTTGCAACATATAAACTTTAAACAGCTGATTATCGACTGTCTAATTTTCCACCTGATAGATGGATTTATATGATTATTTTTACGATGGATGTTTTTATATCATTGTGTTGTGTGTGGAAAACAAATCAAATCGAAAACGACACATGCACTTTTATATTTAACAAATTATTATTATTATTATTATTATTATTAGCACCGCGTCTTACTACCCATTCGGGTTATACGCACTTACGCTAATGTGTAATGGTAGGGTGATTGTGAGATGAAATGAAGGACCTACAGTTTAACGTGGAATCCGAACCACGGTGGTGGCCTGGCATTCCCAACATTCACAAGATGTCTTGTCAGAGGTGAAGGAAGGGTTTGGAAATCAAATAAATCTGTGCCGGGACCGAGGATTGAACCCCGGCCGCCAGCACAGAAGTCTGACACCTTACCCCTAGACCACCATGTCCCCTTTAACAAATTATTTATAATAATTTCCATACAGTAGACGCAGCCGCCAGCTAGTATCTCGCTTTGTAGACGCATGTGCGTATTGCGTCAGTTGGTTTAGGCATTTGATTTTGAAATATTGTTTTTCCACGCCATATTTGATGAGAAGCGAGGCCAAAGCCGATATGCTCTGTACTAATGTGGAACTATCTATGCAGTTCACGCTGATATCTTGTGATGGGGTTAGAGTTCGTCAGGTGACCGGGTTTCAGTTATGCTCTTGTTTTTCGGCAAAATTGTGAATCCACAATAAGAGTTCATATTGTATGAGAAACAGCAAACTCCTTATGTCAACAGCTCACCAACGTGACTACTCTTAGTTCTTAGAGTTATTTAATTATGAAGTTTGTGGTGACCTGGTGGTCTAGGGGTAAGGTGTCAGACTTCTATGCTGGCGGCCGGGGTTCAATCCTCAGTCCCGGCACAGATTTATCTGATTTCCAAACCCTTCCTTCACCTCTGACAAGACATCTTGTGAATGTGGGGAATGCCAGGCCTCCTCCGTGGTTCGGATTCCACGTTAAACTGTAGGTCCTTCATTTCATCTCACAATCACCCTACCATTACACATTAGCGTAAGTGCGTATAACCCGAACGGGTAGTAAGACGCGGTGCTAATAATAATAATAATTATTATTATGAAGTTTGGTATTTAAACGTGTTGTCCTTCTATCTGATATCAATACGATGGTTTAAAATCACCACCGAAGAGCTACAGTTTGTTCTAAATATTAAGGAATTATTTTTTGACAGTTAAAGAAGCTACTAAAACAATTTTACCATAATTAGGTCAATTAATGTGACCTACAACTGTCACTTTTAAAATAAATCCTATATGTATAACAACAACAACAACAACAACAAATACTACTATTACTACTACTACTACTACTACTACTACTACTTCTACTACTATTAATTATAAAAAATAAAATATTATCTATGTTGAGAGTAAGAAATAAATGTTTGTATTTTATAAAAGGTTCCTTAATATCAGAATCCTATTACAGTTTAACCGGAAGATAGTGTCACAGCCATTTAAACAAAACACTATATTTGTTAATAAATGTTTGTGTGTTTCTTGACAAAACTCCAATGAGATTGTAGGTAAGAACTATATTATTTGTATCGATAATATGTTAAATTCTTATGACAAAGTATTGTTGGACAATCTTTTAATATCCTGATAATTGAATTTGTTCAGTCTCTTTAATGGATTGTAATAAAGTCATTTAATTAGATTTAGTTTCTGACAAATTGCTATGATTTAAATTTTATCTCAGCTAAACCAACTCACATTTGTAGGACTGGCCAGTTACTAATATCAAATAAAATGTTTAATTGACCGTTTTAATATTTAACACAGTACAATGATACTAAACTCAACACTAACTCCACTAATTGTAACGTCTGGGTAACAGGTTGAACACATTCACAGAGATATAGACTTACAAACTAACTTATTGTACGGACAATAGCCCTAATACGAGGAATTGTAATAATTAGGTAATCGGACGGTAGTAGCATACCTGATATAGAGAGCGCTGTCCTATAGTTGTGTATTTCTCGAGGAATAGCCAATATACAATGTAGTTCCTTCTCGACCACTATCAGTATTCTGTTCGTGTTACCTACCACATGGGATGTCCGTCCTGGGAGAATGTCACCGCAAGTAGTCAGGGGATATCCGTTTATATTTCACACTGGGATCCACGTTCAAGGAAACCTGACAGAGGAACACGGTCCAACTCGGTGACTTGTGACTTCAATCATGCCCCCACTACAATGTAATGGACCCTATTGAGTCGAAAAGCAGAGATAGGTTAGTAAAATGTATTTTATGTTTTTGGTTTATAGCTCAGGCAAAAATATAAAGCTTTTATTTCTAAAAGGTGTTTTTATCCTTTTTCTATAAATTTTCATTGATATTATATTGTATTTTGTCCACGAGTCTTACTTCCCGTTTCAGCTATACGCATTCAAATTACGTTTGTAGAGTGGGTAAAAGGGAGGTAGAGTTGAAAGTAAGAATAATTGTAGTAATAATAATAATAATAATAGCATGTCTGGGCTACATATTTTATTTAAAGACTCTTTCCATGTCCCAATGATGATGATGATGATGATGATGATGATAGTAAATATTATGTGGTGAAGCCAATGAAGAGCTTAACCTAACTTACCTAGTTAACCAAACTCTGGTGGCCATGGTAACTATTCTCCTTTCAAGAAAATTCCATGCTATCAGCCGCGAATCAAACCCGGGACCTCTATGTCAACATACAGGGTTTTTGACCACTATACCACGAGGTCGGGTAAAAAGTAAATATATCTACAATTGGGTGAAACCCGCTTAGATGGCTGATTCGTCTAACGCGCTACTTTATTGATGGACTAGACTGCTGAAGACGAGGAGATAGGTGTTCGATCCTGGTCAGATGCACTTAAGGTGGTTTTCCCTAAATTGTCTTCCACTCTCCCTCCGGGCAATTCGGGTGTATTTCACCTTAATTAAACCTTCCTAATCCCTAACCCATTAGTGTAACTTAGTACATAGGCGTATAACCCGAACGGTTGGTAAGACGTAGTAATAAACAAAGAGAATAATTGTGTGAAGAGAGAAAGAAAGAGAGAGTGAGAGACCATATGTGAAAAAAAATCACCTTCAGTATACCCAACACCGAATTCAAACAGACGTCAACGTCAAACAAGAACCAGATGAATCTAAATTTAGTACATGTGCTGACATGGAGGAATAGATTAATGTCATCGAGTCTAGTTGTTATATTCCCCCTATAATTATGATACACCGAAATATCCTTCCTCTACCAGAACCTGGCTCACACATATAATTAAAGTCAGTCCAGTGCACACTAAGCCTAAGACTGTGAACATTATTTCTATAAATAATAAAATAAAATTAGAATAGAGTAAATTTTGAATATTAATACATACAGGTTTTACAGTTTGTTTGGTGGGCACTTGAGCTAAGAAGATGTCAACCTTTAATGGTCTAATTTTCCGGTGACAGAGGTTAGAGCTCGATTATCAGCCAGGTGTAGGCTTATTAGTTATAAGGGTACTATCCCAACATTATTTTCTACATTCCCTCCTTTAAATTGCTGGTATATATATTCTGATGTTCTATCTGCTTGATTTTTACCTCATTAGTGTAAATATAAGGAAATTATGGACGTGTAGTAGGGAGGGGGCAGGGGGTACACTAAAAACACAAACAACAATCACTAAACCTTCAATGTAAATTACACAAACAGGATCACTGAATAACCCCAGACTTTTGATTTAAATTGTTCTGCACCACGAAACATGTATGATAACACTAATCTCGGTTTAAATTTATTAATGTAATATTTATAATATAACATAGAGCCCAAAAAACGCGTGAAACAATATTCTTACTATTTAAATTGACAGCCCCAGTTTTATTTGGGTGAAGTGCTTTCCTCATGACCTTGTGTTCGTAAGTTCAAATCCAGCCGTGGTCAACGGATTTTTATCATCGATGAAAATCCTTAGGAAAACTTATTTCTCCCAATAAAAATGTTTAAAAATAATGTATCCTTAGATTTTTTTTTAAATAATGTGTTTATTAAAAGCCAGCAACAATTTTAATGAATATATAAAATCTTCGCTAATGTTCAAACTTTAATTGATTAGATCATCAATCTTTCTAGGCCTTAAAAAATACATCGACAGCGAAAACTGGGTATCTGCCTCACTTGGTTCACTTCAGAGTATTCACGCACTTAACGACTTTGTAAGCGAGCAACGACGAACCTTTTGACAGTTATTATAGATGTTCTCAAGATGATGGATGGAAAGAAAATAAACTATATTAGACATTTTATTCCACAACTTAGCTCAACCGGTAGTGAGTTTGCTTAGCGGCCTAGTAGTTCTGGGTTTTATTCCTGTTCAGAGTCTAAAACATCACACTGAGAATTTGGGTAGTCTCTCCTTGACTGAGTGATAACTGTTTGGGCCAAATTTAATTAATCATTGGTGACCTGGTGTCTAGGTGTAAGGTGTCGGACTTCTGTGCTGGTGGTCCGGAGTTTAATCCTCGGTCCCAGCACAAATTTATCTGATTGCCAAACTCTTCCTTCACCTCTGACAAGAAGTGTATTAATCACAACTTGAGAATCTAGGGAATGCCAGGCCTCCACCGTGGTTCGGATTCCACGTTAAACTGTAGGTCATCCATTTCATCTCACAATCATACATTAGCGTAAGTGCGTATAACTCAAACGGGTAGTAAGACGCGGTGCTTATAATAATAATAATAATAATAATAATAATAATAATAATAATAATAATATAATAATAAATCATTACTGGGCACTAAATCAAAACATAGAATAATGTTCTCTATATTACTGAAAGAAAACCCGATAACTAGTTTCCTTAAGGCGGAGTGTAAGGGGCACGAGAAAAAAATCTGAGTTGTATATCAAACCATTTTGTTTTAGTCAAAAGAAATTAAATATTGCTTCAGTACAAACATAAATCTTAATTTTCTTCGCATGGTGACTTCAATATTAATTGTTTAATAACTTTTAAAAGTGTCCTTGAATTTAATGACAACTTTTTCTCTTCACTTAAAAAGCTTCTCATCTATGCTCACGAGAAATATTCAACAACTGTTGATATCACTATGTTTAGAAAATTAAACTCTATGTTTATAATGAAGTAATATTTTATTTTTGCAAAGATATTTTCTCTATAAAAACTGTAAAAACACTGGTCTTTTATCGCGTCCTCTACACAACACAAGGGATTAATGTTAGAATTATATATAGCTGGAATAATTTCTTCTCATAAAAATATATATTATTTTTTGTCTTTGTACACTTGTAATATAAGTAACAAACCTAATTACCCTCATTTCTTGCATAAGCAGGTGCATGGTATAAAGGTCAAGTTTATTTAGTTTGGTTGGTGTAATGGAGGTCGTTTTACTCAATAGATTCCCACTATCTCTTTCTCTATCAACGCAAATGCGGGTCTTTTTCCTCTAAATACTTACTAACTTCTTGATTCGTATCCTGCGTATATTTAGAACGGGTACTAATAAATGAACAGGGAGAGGGAAGCCGTATTTGATGTATTATTGTTATTGTTTTTTGCTCTACCGTCCGGGTACACCCATTTAGTTAAATTAATGGGTTAGGAATGATAAACGTACAGATTAAAATAAGTTTACATGTATTTTGACAAAGAGAAAGTATGAACCTATGTGGGTAAAAAGTACTTCAATTATTCCCTGTCGAGATTTGAGCCTGGAACTCCCTGTCACTGACCAACAAGATTAGATGAAATTTATATTTAGTCCACGTGCCCACCGATATTATATTTAATGTTCTTATGATTTGTGTAAATATATGGTAAAAAGTGTTACTATCATCCGGTGCATTTAATCATTGTTACATAGAGTGACTAAAATGTGCATCCTATATTTTCTCAATGATTTAACTGTTTTTGATATTGGACTTCAAGGCCTTTATACCAGCTATTGTTGTAGCTGTTGTAACTATGGTATATTTTATAAACATTTGCAAGCCCTTTAATTTATTTTAAGTAATAGTTAATTTTATTTTGGGTTTGCAAAAGCTATTTTTCAAACATTTTTATTCATTATAATATCCATGTTAATGGTATATACGAGTATATATATATTACATACATAGGATTTAAGTCTGTATATTGCAAACGTAGTTTCGGATTTCACGTGATGTCTATTCCCTATTGTTTTAAGCTATTTCAAGATTTTCAAAACGGAGGTAAAGTGATTAGTGTCCATGGCTCTGCCAGATTATCGGGATTTTTTTTTTCCAGTTTTTGATTTTTCTCATAAAGATGGCACGCATGCTCCATATTTCAAAACTATATCTATAAGTCTAGCCACGTGATCGCGGTGTGGTGAAAGCACTCTGGGGTCACTTTCTAAAAAAAAAAAAAAAAAATCCGTTTAAATTTTTTTTTAGGGTAGCTACAAAACTCAAATAATCCGTTTGCAAAGTTTCACCTTTGAAGCTTATCGGGAAGTTCGAGAAAAACTCTGTACAGATATCATATGTCTTTTATTATATATAAATGGGAGCATTGAAATGGTTCATTGGTCATTTGTGGACTGTTTACAAGAGTTTCCATTATAGATTTTCATAATCTATAATCATATGTTCATAGTTGATATCTAGAAAAGTTAATAGATCAAATTTGACCTATTAATACATCGAGTACCTATACCTATACAATAAAACTAATAATATGTAAATTGATGTGGACGGAAACGTGTATGTTTGTATTTTCTGAAAGGTTCTTCCTATGAAAATGGGACTATAGATAGTCATGTGTGTTTATTTGTGTATGTGTGTTTGATAAAAAAATTAATTGGTTGTATAAAATAAGAAATTATTTGCATTTCAAACATTTTAAAGAATATGGTTTTGAATCTCATTAGTTTAAATATTTCATAAAACAAAAAATAATAATAGAAAATATAAACACTAAAAGATCGATGAATATTTGTACATACACGATATGTGAAGTAAACATGGCTTTGATCAAAATATATTATAAACTTTTAATGGAGTTTTTTTTATCGAAGGAAAACATTTATTGAAGGAAATTTAAATATGGAAGTTTTTCCCTTCAAAGTTGGGACATTTACTTTTAAAATGTTTCTTTAGTTTGTGAAAGCTCACATCACATTTACCATTTTTAGTTAAATACATGAGTAGGCATTTCATTTTTTACTATTATTCATAGACTTCTGATGCAAGTGCCAATTATCAGCTATTAAAATATCTATTTCAAAGGAACATGATGAGAAAGGTTTAGTTGTAGATAACTAAATCAAATTTTAACTAGAAAAGGTTGGGGAAACCATACTATTGCGAACTCATCCCCAATATACTTCCCGTAGGATTGAGCTTGAGGTTGTGTCAAGCGTGTTCACCGCTCTTCTAGAACTGCCCGATATCCCTGTGAGAGGGTTCATTAAATCTCGGTCCCTCAGGAAGTTCTGGTGTCTCGCCTTTGTGTTTAGTTATTTGACATAAATTGTATTATCAAACTCAGTTTGAGTGCTCGAAACAACGACACAAGTGACATATTTCATACCTGAAAAATAAAGAACGACGGCTAGGGCAATGTTTACTCTTTACATTGTTTAATAAAATGAAGAGTATATATGCTTGTCACGCACATTGCGCGATATCTATCACACGCAGAGGCCTGAAATTTAAAAGTTAGTAGCCCCTTTGCACGGGCATGTGCACTTCAAAGCCAAAAATTTAAAATCTCAACTAGATTTTTTATATCTATTAAAAACTCCTCGTAAAAAGTAAATTGAATAGTTTCTTTTTGTCTGAAGCAAATAAAAGCGTTTCTCAGGATAACCACGCAATCCATTGCATGGTTACCCAAGGCAACTCAGGGTAATTTTGCTAGCACTGAATAGCACTAAATACAAGTGATACCATGTATTTTTGTGACTTTGCAGCCCGACGTAGACATATGGCTAATTGTTTTTTAATGTTTGGTTTTTTATATCATTTTTTATCATTTATATATTAAAAAAATCAAATTATTTTAACAATTTTTTTTGTAAGCTATAGGGAGGTTACATAGATTTTAAAATAAATTCCTAAAAAAAATTCTTAGAATATACCTTAATTAATTTAGGCTGAAAAGCACTTATAGCATATATTATGACAAGAAAGTTACCTAGTCTAAAATCGTTTATTAAAAGCTTCTAATTCTGAATTTATGAAATTTTATAAAATACTGTTCATCAATATTTACTAACTTTGAGCATCTAATACACATTAGATTGTTTACAACTAATACTGGCTATAATGATGGAGTAAACAGCAAATCTATTATATTTGATGATTACGGACGGCTATAGCTGCATCTAAATATCGTATTATTTAGTTAAAATATTAAACCTGGATACGGGAATCCAAACCGGGACCCTTGACTAAGTACGTCAACGCTCTACCCCTGAGCTATCCAGAAGTCGTCCCGTGCCCAGGGTATTTTTTCACTTATATTTTATAATTACTGTAATTATGATTATTTTATAATTACTGTAATTATGATATGCTATGCTAAGATATGCGCATTCGCTCAGTTATCATTGTACTATTGGCAACATAAAGCCAACTACCAAGTCGAAGGTGGCTGAGTAAATCTGATAACTCGTGATATTAATTGATCACTCATTGGTAGCTGATGATATCCACACTTCCATCACAGACTCTGAATTAGTAAAATATGAGTGAATAATGACCCTGGGCACGGGATGAATCCTGGATAGCTCATTGGTTAGAGCATTGACGTACTAAGTCAAAGGTCCCGGGTTCGATTCCCGTGTCAGTTTCAATTTAAATACTACTTTACTGTAGTTTTGAGAAGGGTGGATTTCAAGGGAACTCAACGAACATTCAACTGAAGAGCCAAACATCAAAAGAATATCACAAATTCTTTACAAGTAGAAAGGCGAAAAGGTCAATAAATACCATTGAACATTATAAAACTAATTTGGGATATTTCGTTCTAGTTCTCTGAAGTGCAATTTAATAAGCTTAGATAAATAGTTCTTCACTTAAACATTTAGGTCTATATTTTCCCGTGGCGCCTATTGTTGCCTTATTAAGGTGATAAATAACTGTTAAACCTTCTAACTGTTTATGTAGCAAATAAAATATTGTCTGGTTTCCCTAGCGCGCAGACAAGGACTCAATCTGGCAAAAGGAGCGCAGCAACCCTCCCCCCTCCCCCCCGTAAGGTTGAGAATAGGTTTCTTACTTTTCTGTGCCTTAGCGTTATTTCTGATATATGTTTAACCTGCTTATTGTCTTTTACTCGTGAATAAACACTGTCAGACCAATTTGGGTTTACTCTACTGCAATGCATTGGTTTGGATCTTAGATATTTGTATGATCCTTGTTAATCCCGTAAATATATTTACAAAGTATTATTAAAAAAACCTCTCTCTTGCGAGTGTTATATTGATTTGGTCTTGTCCGGATGAAAGGTGGGCTTGGCGTTTGCGTTCTGTTGCGCAATATAATATGATATCTTGACCCGCCACTAGCAATTTCTATACAAGTTATCATCTTCTCTCTCCTTCTGTATGAGCTGGGAGCGATCATCTTTCAGACTAGAATCGAAATACGAGTAAAGTGAAGTTTATATCAATAGACACAGCGAAAATTCCAACCATCTTCTCGCATCAACAGAAAGAATAAGAAAATTTTCGATTGGATTAAATATATAAAAAAAGAACTTTTTATTCTTCTGAGAAAAGTGGTTACTGTTCCGGATGATTTGAATTAAGGTGGGTATTTAGGGGACGTGAGATAAGGTAAGTTTTTTTGCAGTTTTAATAGCAAAACCTTTTTTTTTCCAAAGTAAATAAAATATTGATCCAGTTTAATTTTCTACACATGGTGATATCAACATCTCTTGAATATCTGTCATGAGCATAATGACATTAGAAGGGAAACTTTTTAAATGAATAGAAAAAGTTGTAATTAAATTTCAGGACTTACTTGACAGATATTAAAGAAATGTGGATATAGCCATTTGAAGAAACTTAAGCTTTATGTTTGTACTCAAGCAATATTTTATTTAGTTTGGCCAAAACAAGTTTTAATACAAAAACTGCAAAAACACTTAGCCTTTCTCACGTCCCCTACACTACCACCTTAAATGAAACGTACATAGTTTCTCATAGTTTTGATATTACCGAGGTACACATTTAAACTGCTTTTAAAAGGATTTCTTGCTCAACAATCACAACATAACCTTTTGTACGAGTATATGACATCGGACTATCGAGAGGGTAGGTGTGGGAGGGGGATGATCAAATAGATTCGTTTGCTCCGGGCCAGTACGAAGCGAAGGGGTGTAGATCATTTAAATATCTCTTTTATACAGCAGCAAATCGATTTTCCAGTCTCGGCTCTTGGTCACTTAGTACTGTAAATATTGTGATAGTGGGTCATAGTAATTAATGCAAGCGCACATATTAATTTTTCACGTACACAATTTAAATATTAGATTAGTAATAATAAATTAAAATATGAAATTGTTTTTATTATCTTGAGTACAAACGGCCCCTCCAAATACTCGTACAATTGACCCAAGCACCGCATTTCTTTTGGATGATTCTGTTACATCAACTTTCATAAAACCCTCTCCAGGGCCAAGTCAATGTCCTTGCCACTCGAAGTATATCAGTAGACAGGGGTGGCCAATAAAGACGACGAACAAGTCTTCTTTCGACATCGATCCGCTTGTGAGACCCGACAGTTCTAATACACACTCTACTGAGTGAAGGGTTTCATCTGTGTGAGATATCCTTGACGAATGCAAAACCTATTGTATTGGTGGGGACCATAGATCCACATAATTTGGAGGTCCTGTGAAGGTTCTTTGAAATACTGTGTCCATTCCGTCGAGTTAACATAACTTCATTATTAGATTACCGGCATCCGATTACTAACAACCCCCGGGATACCCCCGATCCCTCAATATTTCTAACTTTGCAAATATATGTTCACGTAGAAAGTTAATCTAGCCGTACAAACACACATATTTTCAATAAATTATGCCGTTTAAAAATAATTAAATTTGAGCCTTAAGCTTGTTTGCAGAGATGTATTATTATTAGCACCGCGTCTTACTACCCGTTCGGGTTATACGCACTTACGCTAATGTGTAATGGTAGGGTGATTGTGAGATGAAATGAAGGACCTACAGTTTAACGTGGAATCCGAACCACGGTGGAGGCCTGGCATTCCCCACATTCACAAGATGTCTTGTCAGAGTGCAGAGATGTAATTAGAGGCCAATTTAGTGTACATTGTTCAAGCTATTGTGGTATATGTTGGCTATTGATACCTAACAGAGCTCAGTAAGATTTTATTTATATTTTGAGCAGTATTATATTATTGAAATATAGCTTCAACTTAAATAGATCTGGACTATCTCTTTTGGCTTGAGGACCATTTTAAAATACAGAGCCCACACTAGTGGACACGTGGAAATATACATCAATCTGGTCTTGTATGATTTTCTGCTGTTAGGAGAGTCATGGTTTGAATCCCATCCAGGTGTACCAAGATGATTTTTCCTTAATTTGGTTCTCATACTTCCGCACATCTTCTCTAAATTTTAACTTCATACTCCAACTCTGTCAATGAAACCAAGCGGTTAGTAAAACGTGGGGAATTTATTTATGATAAACTAAGAAATTTGAAACTATATTTATTTAAACTACTACTCAATTTTTGCCATTTCCAACGAAATGAAAAAAAAAAAATCTCTTATATTTTAGAAAGTCAACTATTTTTTAAGTAGGCCAAGTATGTATTAGATCTCCTTCCTATCTTTACAATTAAAATATTACACTCCTGTACTAAACAGGTAACTTACGCCCACGACCGTTTTAATAAAATGTGAGGTCCGGGTCAAAAATTCGACAGTTTTTCAGTTTTTAGCATTAAGCCGTTATATTGATACGTACTCAGTATTTATGTTAAGTACTTAATAATTTCTCATATTTATTGAATATTGATCAAATGATTGTACTTTATTAAATGCAAACAAATTATCTTAACAAAAGTAAATTCCTCTTTGTACCATTGCAATGTTAGTTTTCTGTGGATCGACAGCGGTAGCACAATTATGGCGTATTCTACTGTACTGCAACACATTACTCGAATAACTTAAATCGTAGATTACATAAAATTGGGATTTTCACGAGTCTGGAATGGAATCCTATCGCTAAGCGAATACTTTTTGCTTTTAAGTATCTGTACATTATTTGATGCGAGATTTAGAATAATAACTGTAATTTAACTCAGTAATTTTTTGGAGGAAATGTGGGCCCCTGGAATGTGTTGCCCAGGGCAATTGCCCCATTTGGCCTCCTTCCCCGTAAACGCGGCCCTGCTTATGCCTATACAAAGCACGTAGCTTGTACTAATCATGCACGAGCTAGTACTAAGCACGTGTGAGATTGTACAAAGCATGTGGCTTGTACTAAGAGTGTGGTTTGCACTAAGTATGTATGAGTTTGTACCAAACGCGTAGCTTGTACTAAGTATGTAGCTTGTACTACGCATGTAGCTTGTACTAAGTTTGTACGGGCTTTTACTAAGCATATATGAGCTTATACTAAGCAGGTAGCTTGTACTAATCATACAGCTTATACTAAGAATGTTGCTTGTACTAAGTATGTTGCTTGTACTAAGCATATGGCTTCTTCGAGCTGGTCTGCTAACACTTGTAATATTCACTCCGCTTGCTCACAGGTACGTGTTTCCTCCGTGAACATTTGGTGACGTGTTAAACCCCTCTTGCTCGCTCGTACTCATAAATTTGCTAATTAAAATGTGTCGACAGATAAAATATAATTTTATACGTTAAAACGAAGCTTTGAACTTCCAAATCATGTTTAATGTTTTGGATAGGTAGTCTCCGTAAACAAATTTCAGTTGACATCCAAAGTGAGATTAAAATATTACAATTTAAAAAGGAAGTGAAATATCAAACTCAAAATTTCAATTTTAATCATGTTCATTTTTTATTAGATACGTGTCAATCATGTATCAATGAATTTAATCAAATGTAGCTGACAATAAAAGTTAAAATATGAATTTTTCTTAATGTGGATTTGATGACAGCCCCTTTGTCTGCAAAGCTTCCCGCTACTTTAAAAACTCTACACGTTGCACGACACGAGATTTAAATATTTATTAGGACCCAGTGAACAGCAAGAGTCGTATTTGTTAAGATTTTCATCCTTTCAGAATAATTATGTGTTTCAGTTACTCTAACTTTCATACATGACGATCTTTTGTTTAAAATATGGAGTAATATGATACCTTTTAGTAGTATGGTGATGGGCTGTATCTTATATTAATATATATATATATATATATATATATATATATATATATATATTATATATATATACATACATATTGATATAGTTTGTTGAAACTTTTAAAAATATTATATAATGTGATATTTTTGGTTGCTAAGGATATTGAGAACCTGGAGCGTTCTTTGATCTTTATAAATTACCAAGCTTACCAAGCTAAATAATGTATTAAGTGACACGTACGCACATGCATAAGATAAGCCAAACATGTAAGAACTAAAATGAATTCATTATACATTCGTTCTTAAAATTTTATATTTATTTGAGCTTAGATTCGTACATTTCTTCAAAATTTTGTGAATCATTCTTTTGCTAACCCATGTTTATTTTAATATTAAATTACACAATGAAATACAACGAAATTTTAATTAGGGGAGAGCCATAGTATATATTATTTATTACTAAAGGAAATAATAAATATTTTATAGCTTACTTAAAATTGTTTAAGGTGGCTGCAAAATTTTATTTCTTGTCTTTAAAAATTTACAAAAGAATCAACCAAGTAGCCTAATTTTATTTATATAAAATTACTAGATTATATTAACTAAATATCCACACCAGTGGGCAGTATTGTATTATCTAGTCTGCCAATGATGAGAAGGTCGGGGTTAGAATCCTGCCTGGAATCACTAATGTGGTTTTTCAACTTTTCAAGTTCATTATTCTGTAGATTATGAATGGCCTGAGGTCATCAGTAGATAAACTACTACAGAGAGAGAAAAAATATTAATCACTAACGAAAATAACTAATAAATAAAAGAATAATAAAAATGAAAGTGATATTTGTCAATGGCTGAAAGAAGAGGTGCAATGAATAGAAGCTACCTAATAATACCGCCGGGGTTGAATGGGGTTGAAATATTGACGCTATTTGTCACCCCTTACAAAACTAGGAGAGGCCTAAGAATAGTCGTCGGAACTTGAGGGTGAATTGAGTGAGATTAAGTTATCTCGGACAATGGAGCAATATTGTATATACAATTACTGGGGTATATATTCGAACAATACAATTGGTAGGAAGAGGGAGAGGGAGATTTAACCCACACGAAATAAACACGCGATCATCAAGAACCCACCCCATGACATCATAGAGAACAAAGCTAGATCATTATCCAGGTTCTTGATAATCATGGTTCTATATTGAAACAGAACGCTACCCTAGAGCTCGCAGCCTTCAAACTGGTGATGTGCAGGTTGTGGAACAGGAGGGATAGATCCTCAGCAAGAGCAGTTGTACAAACACGTTACTAAACAAGTCGGTCCAATCCAGGGACACTTTGTTGGGACTTAACTTAGATATAAAAGATTTAATTAATTAATTAATTAATTTAAAGATTTTTAATCGCCGTGTCTTGCTTTCTGTTCAGGCTATACGCATGTACATAGGATAATTATTCTAATGGGGAAGGGTTAGGGAAAGAATCATTTTAGAGGTAATTTACTCTATTTTACGTAGAAGAAGAATGAGAACCCATTTAGGAAAAAACCACCCTCAGTAGACCCGACTGGGATTCTAACCCCGATTTCCCCGTCATCAGCAGGTCAGTCTAACACGAGAGTAACGCCTTAGACCATTCGGCCACTGAAGAAGGTAGGATCATTTTGTAAAGAAGCTAAATGATTATATTCTAATTAACTTTTAAAATGTATGAGAGAGGTATGGGGAAGGAGGGGACAATACCACCACGTGTTCATTGGAATGATTATAGTTTACCATCAGCCTTTTCTCGTAAATATTTAACACACATCCCTCTCTATTTGTCTCTTTCAATCACTGGCCACCACTGTCCCACATTTTAAATATTCATGCACTCTAATTTCAAGATTAATAAAATTAAAAGCAACTTGTCAACACAAATTTATCCTATGTCTAGCTTGGAGAAATAATACTTCTACAAAATCAAACTTACTCTACTCTGATGGGCGCAGCTCAAGTTTACCCGATGAACTGGGATGAGCCTCAACCAGTCCTCTCGTTAGAGGCCTTAAACACATCTCAATATGTCAGCGTATAGACCGGATGGCAAGTAAGATACGGTGAAACAAAATCCAATCTATATTCCAGGTTAAACAAATACAAGTGCTATTTTATATTTAAGGAGTGGATAAAATAGTATGGCTGCAGCGGTGGCGCTGGGGTGTGCGAGGTAGCCTAACCTAATCTAAGATAAAAGTGCATGAACTAATCCAAATTTGGAATATATATATATTATATATATATATATATATATAAATATTTGCTTATAATTACAAAGAGAAAAATAATAAAAATACATAACCTCAGAACTTGCAATAACACGTTAATAAGTGACATGTGAAACATAATATAAGATTTGAGGATTTTTCCAATAAAATTTTTTGGAATGGAATTGAAATTTAAAAAAAACTTTACAGTTACAGAAAAATACTTTTTTATTTTTAAATCACTTAATAAAATACTGTGCAAAAAATGCTTAAATATGTATGTATAGAATTTAAATAACCATAATAAATATATGGGATATACGAATAAAATAATAAATTAAGCAACTTAATTTTAAAGTATTTTTGAAAATTTGAGATAGTTAATTATAAAGATTCACGTTTTATTTTGAAGATATAACCATTATGTCAACATAAATAATATACAATGTATAAAGAAAATATTATTTTCTCTTAGATAACCACTATAAATATATATTTAAAAAAACCAACCGCTGCCAATATGTTTTGGTTCCCCAAAGGCAAATTTAAATTTCTAAGTAATTCGTATTTAAAATGTGAACAATTATTCGTAGTATATTAAAAAAAAAACATCTATACGTACTAAATGAGAAAAAACCGTATTATAACTCCTGGGACCATAAAAGCTCTAAGTAAAAAGTTATTTTTTTTCATGATCACCAACCAAACCAAAAGAACTACGAATCAACTAGGTAAACTAGCGTAACCTATTTAATTATTGGTTTTTAATACTCTTAATTGATAGCTAGTGGAAAATAATGATTTCGTAAATTTCATCTTGCTACATAAACTTCATTACTCAATACTCAATCCCGGTGTGGGGCCCCTGAAGGCGTGGGACCCTAGGCGGTCGCTTGGTTAGCCTTATAGTAGAGCCGCCACTGTATGGCTACAGTCGAATACATAGGTATTTGCCAAAATAATTGAAATGAGCGAGTTTATTATAGTTTTACCAGTATTTAAAAAAATCATTATAAGTGTAATTATTTTATAAAATGCCATGAAATAAATGAGTTGGTAAACCAACTTAATTAAAAAGTGCTTACAATTTCAATAACAATTCATTAAAGTTATCTTTATAATAATTGGTATGAGTGTTAGCAAATTTGGTATTTTTAATGGTTAGTAGAATTTCATTATTTTAACTGATTTTTTTTTTTTTGTGACATCAAAATTCTACTCTAGCACTGTTTCTGTTGAAATCTTAATTAAGATTTACATTGAGGAAACCTGGAATAATAATCTTGTACCAGCGTTAACATCGCTGATCCCGGCGGGGTTTTCAGCCTACTCTACCCTCGCTCCCTCATGTTACCACGTGTTTGTATTAAACTCCTCTTCCAATATGCCTCATCCTGTCCTCACCAACCACCTCTTTACCCATGCTTCCTTTTATTATCTTTCAATTCCTCTGCCTCCATGCTATCCCTTGACCCTATTCAACTCTCCGTCTCCATGACTTACCCTGTCCCTATCCACCTCCTCTGACCTTCATGCCAACACCTATCCAACTCCTTTGCCCACATACAGTGACTTACGGCTAGGGTTTAACATTATTTATAGGTCAGGCCACGTATGATGGACTAAGCCCTGACCGTGAAATTTAAGTCCCCAGATTTTGTAAGAGAAGTCTCCCTTTTTTTCTGTTATGACAGGAAGTGGACACAGATATATACAAGTTAAGTTAGGAGTATATTGTGGTTCTGTCTCGTACCACTCTAATAATATAATATATCAACTATATAGTACTACTTATGCTAGTATTGGTACACACTTTTAAAAAGTTGTATTATAGTACTAGTACTAAACAGTCACTGTTTGCTACTAGTAGAAGCTCGCACATTTTGATAAGCGCAGCTCGATGCCTTTGCGTTTTAAATCACAAACCTTATCGCTACACATTATAATTTTAAATATTGAGCATCCTTGAATCTCACAATATAGATAAAAAAAAAATTGTCTCTATCAGTAATGCTTTCTTAAAGATGTTACATATTTGCGAAGTTTGTTTAGAATATATTTAAATTGTTTTTCATTGATATCCCGCGCACAAGAAAGCTTGTCCTCCATTCCAGGAGACTACTGAAGCGAGTTTATTCGTGAGATGGAAGGAGCCGACCTTAGTTACTGCGGAACTTGACCAAGTGAAGCCAAGTAAAACATTGACATTGGCCGCTTGCACCAGGCTTTGTTAACAAAATTAAAACGGTCGTTAGCGAGATTCCTCAACTCAAAGTAGTGCTTTACTGTTCCAAATGACTAGTTATTTCATGGAACAAATTTACAACACATATTAGAGGTATTAAAAATTGGACGAACAAATTTAGTTTGGAGGCAATTTACCACGTTATTTATATTTTAAATTTTTTTATAATTATTCTCATTGGGTGTGAAACGTGGTATCTTACCTTACATGACTAAAATAAATGTAGGGTGTTTGAAAACAGGAACCTTAGGAAGATTTTTTTTTTCAAAATAGTATTTGGACACTGTGGAGGGGAGAAGGTTTCATAATAATTATGAGTTACATACCCTGTACTAGATATAGTTCAATTAATTAAGTCTCGTATATTAGGGTGGGAAGGAAATTCAGCGCTAATGAAAGAATCTAGAACCTGGTTAAAGGTATTAACTGACAAACCCAATGGGAAGAGATCTTTGGGAAGATCTAGGTGCAGATGGGAGGATAACATTAGAAGGGACCTGAAAGAGATAGGGTATAATGAGGTGGACTCGATAGAACTAGCCTGATATAGGAATAGGTGGCATACTTTTGTAAGTGCGACAATGAACTTTCGAATTCTTAATGCCATAAAGTAAGTAAATATAATGAATAATGTACACATTTTCTCACTAGAGTGATTCACATATTGATTGGTCTTTTAAAAAAAAGTACGTGAAATTAGAGCAGGACCATTGCCACTAATTTAGTTACACAAAAACATTAAGTTATTTTTGAAGCCTCCTTAGAAAAATAAACCACAATAGGAAGTCCAAATAAATAACATCAAATACGGGGAAAAAAGGGGGGATATAGGAGTGAGTAGCTGGAGTTCTTGTTTTGAATGTCTGAGTATAAATATTCGAAACTCAGAGCACGCAACTCACACCGGTTGCGGAAATTATATGTTAACGGTCGTCCTCAAATAAAATAATATATATGTATATATGTACCCACATAGAAAGAGATAAGAAAACGCACATATGACCTAAGGGTATTATCTCTATTCCTAACATTAAAGAAAACTTGAAGTTGCATTGTTGGTATTTATTCATAAATAACATAATTAAATATATGAGTATAAGTAGATGAATAAGTTTGAACAATATATAGATATATTAATAAATCATAATTATAGTCGAGTTGGCAAACAAAGAGTATTCCTTAAGATTTGGAATGATTGATAAAAAAAGTAATATATCAAATTTAATGCTCATTTATACTCAAAACAATTGCATCATAAAAGAACAATAATAATTAAATCATTTCTTTCCGCACGGAACAAACTAGTAAAGTTGCGTGACCCTCGAAAACAAATATCAATTACAAAATCAATCTTCATTATTTACAAAAATTGAGTTCTCAAAATTTACTCATATTTTCTAAATAATCTACAATATACAATAATCCATAAATACACAAAATCCTAACTATATGGCACAATACTAATAAGTTCAATAGATATTCTCAAGAATAAATTTTAAACTACCAGTGAAACCTGTTTTGTTATATTTATAGACGACAAGACCAAAATTGGCTGAAAAATATCAATATTAGCCCTCATTATAAAGTTTCTTCCATCTCACAATCAGATCAGAAGTTGTCCTCAAACTAATCGCTCTCCGCAAAAATAACCTAAGTATCGACATCTTCAATAGTAAATTAAGTATCGATAACCACAAAAATAAATCAAGTATCGATATTCATATAATAATCGACTTTTTTTCATACGTAACATTTATTATTATTATTTAGCACCGCGTCTTACTACCTGTTCGGGTTGTTCGCATTAAGTACTAATTACGCTAATGGATTAGGAATTGAGAAGGTTGAATTAGAGGAAGTGAACCCGCATTTGCGTGGAAAACCATATAGGAAAAACCACCCCCCAGTTCACCCGACCGAGATTCGAACCTCGATCTCCCCGTCCTCAGCAGTCGAGTTCAAAGCGACCAGCGCGTTAGCCAACTACGCCACACATTTATTAATATTTGTAGTGATAAGAATGATTTTTTAATTTGTTACCACGCCGTCTTATTACCCGTTTGGGTTATACGTTTATCTACAAACTACGCTGATGGTTTTAGGGATAAGGAAGTTTAAATTATATTGAGGGGAAATTTACCCACATTTGCGTGAAGGGAGATTGAAACACAATTTTGTAAAAACAACATGAAGTGCACCAGACCGAGATTCAAACCTCGATCTCACCGTCATAGGCAATCTATTTTACTGCGAGAGTAGTGCATTAGCACACGCAGCCACCGAAGGGGGTGATAAGAAACTAAAAACCATTTGTGACAGTTAACCAGAAAACATATTCTATACACTAATATTCCAAGAGGCTACCAGCCTTGGCTTGTACTTGGAAAGGGGTTGGGGTGGGCACGTGGATACTCTTCTTATCTTATTTGCCTGTGGCAGGGAGATCGGCCCTAATTTTCTGAACAAGAATTTTCATTGGAAGATTTATAATTTATATACGTGATAAGTATATTTCAAACGTTGACTAAACCAAAGAAAATAGCTTACGCTAGGATTTTCCGCAGACACAGTCTTTAATAAATCGATCTAGATCTATTTCCTCACTTACAAATATATTTTAAGCCATACAGGAAAAGTTTTTTTGTGCACTTCGTTTTACTATCTGTTTGGGCTATACGCTCATGTACTAACCATGCAAATGGTTTAAGGGATGAAGAAGGTTATATTAAGAGGAAGTGTAGAGGAATTTTCGTGGAGTGGAAAACAATTTTGAAAAAACTACCCCCAATACACCCGATCGAGATTAGAACCTCAATATCCTCGTCATTGCTACTAGTCTACTTTAAGAGCAATGCCTTAGATCATGCGTTCACCGAAGTGGGTGCACAGGAAAGGTTGCTTTTGAATTTTATCTTCAAGAATCTTATTTTTGAACTTTTCTGTTATTCAAATCTTCATTATATAATGTCCATTAACTTCAATCCTCAAAACTGTTGTTGACGGACTAGTTAGTCATCCTCTGTTAAGAATATTGAAATAGTTAGCATATGTATCATGTTCAACTAAAAAATCAAAGCAACAACCACATCCCAAACGAACAAACAATAATTATTTAGTAAGCATAACCACAAATATACAAAACTGAGGATTCTGGAATCAAGTCAGCTGTTAGTTGAATGTCACTTATCACATCCACAAAATGTTCATCTGTTTTATGTTTTGCTATATGTAATATGACCCAAAACATAGCTCAAGGGAAGCGTGAACAATTCAAAATTTCAAACCAAGTAAATTACTCGAGAAACACACATCCCGCAAAGTAAAACAAACTGAACTAATTAAGCAATATTGTACGTGGCTGTGTTGTTGACCGACCTCAACGCAGTATTACCAAACTTCAGTATTCCGGCCTGTAACTAAAGACGACTATAATATGTAACGAGAATGTACCAGTATTTGCGTGGAGGACGTAGCAATTACACTGTTGGAACCGCAACAGTACCAATTTTAGAGACCACAATTTCCTTTTCGTGTATTTAATCCCCACCCAACTCTTGTAAGAGAGAGAGAGAGAGAGAGAAAAGAGAGAGAGAGAGAGAGAGTCAGTGTCACACTCTTCTCCTTTCTAACAATTTTGACCACCCACTCACATACCCACATACACACACACACACACACACACACACACACTACCCCTAGAATTACTATAACTAGCAGTACAACGAAAATAAATACTCCTTTGTGGTTCGGCAAACAGCCACACACCAAATGAGGTTTGGTAATTAATATTTTATCTCAGGAGTTTCAAAACATACGTTCTAAGTGCAGCATTGTGTGAGAACACGACTAAAATCTCATTAACCTGGAATAGCAACACCCAGCCTTGCTATCAGTAAAGTTCATATACCTTTTACTTAAAATGCCATCCAATATAATAGAGGGTTCTACCAAAAGGCACCCTCTCTTTATCAGAGAAGGAAAAGGCAGTTTAACCCTTTTTAACATATAAGTATTCCTTTATTATTATTATATTATTATTATTATTATTATTATTATATTACTATCATCATCATCATCATCATCATCATCATCATCATTACTGACAGAGAGTTCTATTTAGTACCCATTCGCACTACGCGCATATTTACACTAATAGGTTAAGAACGGGGAAAATAATATTTAACGAGAATGTACCAGTATTTGCGTGGAGGAAGAGGAGAAAATCGTTGAGCGGAAAAAACCTAAGTACATCTGGTAGGAATCCAAACCCAGAAGTTCAGTAAATGGCATTCCAATCTATTGTGAGAGTAGCACCTTAGACAATGATAACATCGAAACTGGTATTATTATTATTATTGTTAATGTAATTCCTTTAAGTGTTATGTATTATATTATTACAAAAGAGCATTTTTGATCAAAAATCAGGTCTACATAGAAATTAATGATCCACGACAGTGGGCATGTAAACTAATAGTCAAGCTCATCTAGTTTATTTTTATCTATCGACGAGAGGGTCAGGATTTGAATTGGGTGTAACAAAGATTTTTTTTACTAAAGGGTTTCCCACCCTTACACTACGCAAATTCTGTTATGTTTCCTCTAAATTACGTTTATCTTCCTCTTAACTCTAGCTAATTTGTGTAGTTAAGTGGGTATAGTCTGGATGGGTAGTAAGACGTGGAATAAAACTTAATTTATGATAAGAGTGTAAAATCTTTCTTTATTGTACCTACTACTTCACAAGAAGGCCTCAAGTCATGGATCATCCTGGCTCCAACAACCCTTTATATCCCCCAAGTTCTGTACTGCGAAATTTAGGATGGGCATGTATGGAACTTTGGTTAGAACATGTGTGTAACTTTGTTTAAAGCATGTATGGAAAATGTGAGGATATGGAGGGATTCTGTATAAAGCTGTATTTTTTTTAGTTCTAGAGATCTTTTTTATATTAGTTTGTTGAAAGATATTGTTTTAAGTTGATATTAATTTTGAAAGCATGTTGTTTCGTGTATTTAGTTTCAAGATAATTTAATAATCTTGATTATTTTTTCTTCGTCATTTAAAAGAATGAATCAAGGCCACAGACAAGGATACACCGGACCAACAACCTCCAGGTTAAAATGACTGCGCTCCGTGGGAGAGCATTAATCCTTCAACAAGAGTATCGCTAGGTGCTATCAAGGGATATTAAAAAAAGAAGCTAATTTTAAACATGGTTTTACTAGAGATTATTATTATTATTAGCACCGCGTCTTACTACCCATTCGGGTTATACGCACTTACGCTAATGTGTAATGATAGGGTGATTGTGAGATGAAATGGAGGACCTACAGTTTAACGTGGAATCCGAACCACGGTGGAGGCCTGGCAGTTTACTAGAGAGAAATATACAAATATCCATCTCAAGTCAATCCACCGGCTTCCACAAAGCTAGGTTCAGGTATTGATCCAATCCTCTCTTCACATAATCCTACCTCACAAAGAGTTTAAGCAGACTGAACATTACGATTACAATGGTATATTTATAACGAACATGTTAAAGGTAGGTCATTTAGCAACTGCACATTTGGAAGTGCTTTTTTCACTGAGCATTGATACTAGCGAACCCCAGTGTTGATGAACTCAACCTGGCTCAAGGATAACAGCGAAACTTCCGTAAGTCTGAGTAGCTGGTGTATAATTGTCTATGAACGAGGCATAAGTGTTAAAGAGCTCCCTTCAGTATTAAGGGAGCGCTCTTTGCTACCCAGCTTAAAATGAACTTGCAAACATTCCTACTACCTCTCCCATCCTTTCTTCTCCCTTTCCACAACTAACCACATTTCTCACTTCTCCTATCACCAACCTTGTGAGCACGTCTGAAAATAAGACTCTCTACCCTAACACACGACCCAAGCTCAGAAAGCTTGTGGACATACGGGCTTGGGGCAGCTGGTATATGACCTGTGACTTCAGGCCCTCTCTTAAAGCAGAGCTCCCAAAACCCATATACTAACACGGACTTGATTTTTAATTAAATTGTCGGTCTACGAAGGATTTCTATTCGAAAAGTGTGTGATTGAATTTGTGAAAGTAGGGTTGCGCAACCCCTTCCCTCCTCTCTTAAACACCTTTATTATATTTTCCTTGATATCGTAGGTAGCCTATATTCATATTTCAAGGAACAAGCCTCATAAATTCTCGCGGGAACTATCTGAAGAACCTAAACTCAAATACTCCATTAGCTTGTATTTCTTCCCTCCCTCCCTGGGATGTAAGCAAGGTATCCCAGAGTCAAGCTCGGAAGGTATCTAGAATGACGTATATGTATTGGTTCCAAAACTGTGAAATTGTTTAGAAAATTATCATTTCAAATTTTTACACTAAAACGTAAATAAAAACGTCCACTTTAAATATGTATTTTTGTAGATGCCACTAGAACCCATAAGTGAGCACGTGGACTAAACGTCAAGATTGTCTGGTCTTATTTGTCTGTGATGGGCAGGTTGGATTATTATTATTATTATTATTATTATTAATATTATTATTATTAGCACCGCGTCTTACTACCCGTTCGGATTATACGCACTTACGCTAATGTGTAATGGTAGAGTGATTGTGAGATGAAATGAAGGACCTACAGTTTAACGTGGAATCCGAACCACAGTGGAGGCCTGGCCTTCCCCACATTCACAAGATGTCTTGTCAGAGGTGAAGGAAGGGTTTGGAAATCAGATAAATCTGTACCGGGACCGAGGATTGAAACCCGGCCGCCAGCACAGAAGTCTGACACCTTACCCCTAGACCACCAGGTCATCCAGGTTGGATTAGAATATATTAGTTACAGCTGTGTGGCTTACTCCTCTTCCACCAATCTAATACAGGTTTATTTCTCTCAATTATCTCTTCTTCTTTTTTATAACTGCCCCCTATTAGTGCAATTAATTAATGTAGCTAGCCTGGGTGGGCAGTAGAACATGATGGAAAATTTAATAATAATATTATCTACAAGAATATAGTTGTAACAAGATTAATTAAGAAAACTTAAAATACATTTTACTTGAATAATGGATTTGAATGAATAAAGAATTGACCCTACCACATTAGGGAAACTGACGCAGTTAGCGGTGTTTGCCCCTGAATGTAGGCTATAACGCCGTAGACACTGTGACAGTCAATAATGAATGACCAACTCGCAATAACACGTGATTTATGTACCTACAGAGGCCCATGACGTATATTTACGTGCCTTTGTGGACAAGACGTGTTTGTGCATCGTGAGTTCATCACTGACAACATGAGAGGTTGTTAACAAAGACCACTGTGAGCTGGTAACTGGGTGTGGACATTCGACATTTTACAATAGCTTGACATCATGAATAGTAGACCTGACCTGGGTTCACTATTGACCATCTGGACTGAAGTTGGATTAACATCCTCTTTCCAGGTGAGTGCTCTTCCCATACATATCTATGACCTTATTTTTGTGTATGTGTGTTCCATGTCTCACTCTTAGTTTGGGATATCCGCATTCTTACACTTATAAGGTAAAGAAGATTAAGGGAGAAATTAGATCAAGTGAGCCCGCATTCGAGTGGAGGGAAAGCGGGAAACTATTTATAAAAAAAATAAATCACCTCAGTACACCTTGCTGGAATTTGAGTACCGACCTTGCCATCACCAACAAACGAGACTAGATGAGACTAACGCCCTTGTGTGTTTAGCGTTGTCATTCCTTCTTGTAACCTTGGATTGTTTTCAGTATCATAAAATGTTATCAATATTCTCTAAATTTCAAATTTTATAAATTTAACCAACAAAATGTAAACAAACATTAGTAGTTAGTTCTGTCCTGTGAACAACGAAGCCCTTTTCCCATTTTAGAATTATATATTAAATAACACTAGCCAAGTTATAGGAAATATTTTACTATCTATTATAAGGGTTGCTAGACTTGCCCCTTCCGAACCCACTGTGCAAGACTTGCCAAATGACCTAATCCTATAACATACACAGCTTCCTGCTGTGAATTAATCCCCGTGAAAGAGCCCCCCGCCCACCACAGCACATTAAAAATATAACAGTAGCGAGTTAGTTGCTGACGTGAATATTCAATATTGCCTTATCATCTTACCACCTTCCCCTCTACCCTCCTTAAATTAGTATTCATCTTGCTTCTGTTCACAACCTCCTTCATTCTGTATCCACCATCTTTTATTCAGTATCTATTCTACTTTATCCTACTTTTACTCTCCTTCCATCTGTCTCTACCCTCCTTCGTTGTATCTCGATCCTACCTTATTCTGTCTTCAACCTCTTTCATTATGTTTCTCCCTTCCTTCATTATATCTATACTTTCTTCTATTCTGGTTCTATTCTTCTTCATAATGTATCTTTCCTCCTTTCTTTTGTATGTATCTTCATTCCCTTTGTCTTTATCCTTCTTCATACTGTCTCTACCCTCCATAATTCTGTTTTCATACTTTTTCATTATGCTTCTCTGCCTCCTTCATCTGTGTCTACCCTCCTTCATTTGGTCTCAATACTCCTTCCTTATGTATTTCCCTTCCTTTATTCGGTCTCTACTCTCACTCATTCTGGCTCTACACTCCTTAATTATGTCTATATCCTTCTTCATTTTTTCTCCACCCTCTTTTACTTTGTTATCTATAATCTTCTATACTCTTCTTTCTGGGTATTCCTAGCTTGAACCTTTGTTTACCGATTCAGAGACGAGGAAAATATGATCCGTGGACCATATTTATCCTGCAACATGTTCTAGCTGGTCCAAGACGTATTCATGAATGTACGGTAGCCCTCAAATTTTGAACAATGTGTTTTTAGGACGTTGCCTGTCTATGACGTCATGACAGATATAAATAGAACTTCCCATGTTAGTGAATTTAAGTTCTATTCAGTAAGTTTTAAAAAGATAACACTTAAAAAAGAAAAACAATACATTCTTTAATAATTTTAAAAATACTCCTAAAGTGTCACAAAATGGTTATTTTTTATCTTGAAGCTTTTTTTGTAAATACTTTTTTTCATTAGGCTTAGTCACAAAAATAATTTCTGGCAGGATGTTTATTAAAAACGTATGTGGTAGCATATACATATATAATACAAAATAAGAAAATGTAATTTTAAAAAGCAAGTCAATGTTGTCGAGGCACAAATGGTGTAGTAAGTGTGTAAACTCGACAGAGGAAGAGAGGCAGGGTTTTCAGCAGATAAAATTAGGCCTCACAGAGTGAACTGCTCACTTTATTCCCTCCCTTTCAATCTATTATATTAGTGTCCAAGTGTGCTATTTCTTAGACAACTTAGGTGCATCAAGTTAAAATGTAACCCACTTCGAAAATTAGCTATGAAATCTACAAGTAGGCAACGTCGTTGAATATAGCACAAATGACTTCTGAAATGAAACACATGGTGAGAGATGCGGTAGAGTGAGTCTCCGTTATGTCCTGTAGCCTGGAGAACCGTCAATCGATTAGTGACTAAACTCATATTCCTACTTACCACCACGTGCACGAGGGATAGTATTTTTTGTTCGTTGGCTTATTGGCTTCTTCTATTCTTTTTGACGCTGGTGCTCTGGTATCCTTAACAAGGGGGGGCTAGTCGGTTTGGCTGGTTTGGATTACTCTGTATGTATTAGCCAATACTAATTAGTTCCTATTTTGGGTAAACTTTAGTCACCACATTTTAATTTTACTGTATATCTATTTCATCCATCCCCTGCTTTTACCTGACGTTTTTGTTACAGAGTGATTGTCTATCGTGGAAAAGTAGTGCGCAGTAGCGGTTCATGTAATGCACTATGATACTTTGGGCCAGTTTCATAGTCTGATTGAGTACACCTCAAGTGTGGCACTATCCTAAATGCGGGAGGAAACCTATCTAAACCAGAATGGAATGGACCAGTTTCATATATAAGACTGGCCCATTCCATTTTGATTTAGGTAGGTGTCTTTCTGCAATTAGTGTAGTCCCACACTTGAGGCGTACTCCTTCTATGAGTCTGGCCTTATGACCTGGACAGCTCGTCTTAGATCTATGGAATGTTTCCCTCATGCTCTATAACAACATTTACCATATTGATTCAGAAAACATTATTTATTCAACCCATGAGGTCATTGAGAACACGATAAAATAATTGTTTCATTTGTTTGATATATTTATATCACCATAGCCGAACAATATATAGCCGTTTTGTGAATTATACCTTAAGATTGTTCTAGTGAATTGTATTATTAACTTTTTTCCCGATCCCTACAATAACTCACGGTGGCTTGCTGATGTAGGGGAGATTAGGGCTCAAATACCGGTTGAGTTTACCGAAGGTGGTTTATCCTAAATGGTTTTAAACTTTTCTTCCACACAAGTGAGGTTATATCACCTCCAAATGCTTCCTTAATTATCTCAACCCCATTATAGTAATTATTATATATACGTACAACCCGAACACGTAGTTTGAAGCGGTTTTTATAATTTTAAAATGTTCATCGTGATCACATAACTTAGCTATTTTACTATTTCAATCGTAACTCCCGACTTTTCTTATTTGATTCAGACGGTTGTTTACTAGACAACTTGTCCCGAAGGACGATTGACGCTTACTGTTATCCTTACTTTGACTCTCCGACAAACCAACGTTATTGCGGGCGATTTTATTCACTAGTTTTAACACAAAAGCCTTGATGTTTTTATGTAAGGAAACTTTACACGCATCTTACTCTACGTCTCGGGGATCCACTTACGTACGCTAATCAAGCAAGGATTAAGATAGAGTATAGAGAATATGTACTTGCATTTGTTTAGAGATGGTTGGGGAAAACATTTAGATCAAACTATCCCCAGTACACCCAGGTGGACACGAGCCACGATATCCCTGTAACCAGAAAACCAAAATAAGGCGAGAGATTATTGGCCACTAATGCTCAAACATACTAATGTGCCAACAGTTGTTGTGGCCGGTATCAAAGAATATTTTTTCTTTGTTCTACCATTAAATCACACCTTTTTTTCCTTAGCACCGGGTCTTAATAACTATTCGGGATATACGCTTATGTACTAATGACGATAATGGCTTTAGGATTTGGAAGGTTATATTTAAAGGGCGTGTACCCGTATTTGCGTGGAGATAGAATGTAAAACTATTTTTGGAAACCACCCTCAGTACACCCGACCAAGATTTGAACCTCAATCTGCGAGAGTAGCGTGTTAGACCACGTGGCCAACGAAGCGGGTAAAATAAATTATTCCTGACTGAAATTTGTAAGGTTGTAAAATACATCAATTTAAAAAACTACTTGACTTTAATCCTGTTTTTAATTCAGAGCCCTTAAAAACATTTCAAGTATAGATGTGTCCTTGGACAATGACTTTCACAGATCCCTTAAGCTGAGAGTATAGGGGACACGAGAAAAGGCCAATGTTTTTAAATTTTTATAGCAAAACCATTTTTGGATAAAATAAATAAAATGTTGCTCAAATAGAAACGTAAAGTTTATTTGTCATGCACATTTTAGTAATAGAAGAGAAACTTTTTAAATTAAGAGAAAAAGTTGTCATTAAATTCCTGGACATCCTTGACAGGTATTCAAGAAATTTGAAAAAAATAAAACTTTATGTTTTAACTGGTGCTTTTAATTTGATTGAGAGAGAGAGAGAGAGAGAGTTAATTATTTTGAGATGTGCGTAGATAGACATGGTGAGATGCTACCCGCTACTGAAGATCCGGTGAAGCAGTAACCCAAGTAGGCCTACTTGGGGTTGTGATGTGATGATCTTGATGAATGCTGATCAGACGCACTGTTACAAGTTATGATGAGAATGAGGTTATTTCATTTACCGAAAGAGAATGCAAACATGAAAATAAACTGAGAGGTTGAGCCGCGGTGGTAACGCACGTCCAACTTTGAGGAAAACACTTTGAGGACTAAAAAGGGAAACGCGCGTAAAACCACGAGAGAGCAATTGTACCACCCTTACAAAACATAATTAATGAAAGAAAGGGCGATAGACCAAAAAATGTGATGATTATATAAATTAATAATGAATGAATATAATAAATATTTAATTAAGTAAACAATAATGAAATGTATAATAAATAATAAAATATAAAGAAATAAATACTTAACAACTGGAGCAATACTTTATTCATTTTGGAAAATAAAAGGTTTTGCTATAAGAACTCCAAAAATACAGTCCTCACACTCTCACCTTAAGAACCCCTTACACCTGTAAAATGCCCCTCCAACTAATTTTTTCAACCCCCACCACTAGGGATGGAGGAAGGATGCTACTCGTTTCTTGGCCGGGAGATCTGTGCAAGAAATCACGCTCCAAACTTCCCACTGCAATCTAATATTCCAATCGACATTCTAACAGGTCTAGAGGATTATTATCTACCAGGATGAGGCGTTTGGGTACCATAAGCAAATTCATTTCTAAACTTTAGAGGGCACCGTCTGTGATGAATGGATAGGGTTCAGTGCTCACGAGATCTACCAACCAAGGATTACTCTCATTCACTGTATTTTATTTTGAATTTAAAGCAGTGGTTCTCAATGGGCCAAATTTCCACGATGGTTTCCTAAGGTTTCTGTGAAAATATGGGCAAGTTCATGACTAAGCCAACAATAAATGCACCAAAAAATAGTATTTATTAGTTAGAAAATTCATGATAAGGTAAACACGTAGGCCCCTATTGCACAAAAAAAAAATACACACATGGTTTTTAAGCTAATACTGGTGTCGGGAATTACTAATTAGTATGATCATATTCTTGATTTACAAATTAATACAAATGTTTATGTTTAGTACCCTCTCCCTAGGGGTTCAGGAGATACTGGGGGGGGGGGGGGAGAGTTAAGTGGCGGTGTTGAAAGTCCAGTGACTGTGGGAACGATACGTTAAAATGATACGTCTGGGGGCTAAAGAGGGGAGGGGTGTCGATCTATTAGGTTAAGAAGTATAAGTAATTTTAATTAGCCTATATGTTAACCGAACGTCTGAGTTAAACCCATGAGAAATTTCAGCTCAATCTGTAAAAAAAATTTTTGAGTGAAAGGGTAAGGTATATTTGTAACACATTTCATAATGACAAACTTATAATTTCATAGTAAAGTAGTAGCTTAACGTTTTAAATTACATTTTTAGTCACAATAAAATAATGTGTGTTTTAAATATGTCTTACAGGCCTACTAAATATTTCCTTATTAATGAATATAAATACTGTGCTTGTAGACACTTCAGATCAATGTGGAATGAAATATAAGGTAATAAAAAAGGTCTAGAAAAACCGTTATAAATATGGAGAGCGCAGTAAACTAAAAATAATTAAAAACTAAATGGATATTGGTTTTATCTCAACTCCTCTATATAAATTTGTCTCATAATTTGATGCGTATGAAAGAATGTGTGAGCAGAGGAACGGATATTATTTACCAAGCAAAATAATTGTTGAACTCAGAAGACTGTGTTAATTAGGATTATTCCCAAAAAAACTAAGTAAGTTTATGAAAAACTTCGTTTTATTACAAATAAAATAAAGTAAAATCTTGTGTTTCAGTTGAAGTCAAACAACAACTGATGCCCTAAAGACATAGCAGGGTGGAATGATCATCAGCTTCCTCAATGTGAGCTTATCTCCCTTTACTTTATGAAGACAGTTATTATACTTCCCAGAGAACTATTGATCTTCCAAAGTTATAAAAAGATTTATAAATATGATAAATAAAACCACGACCCAGTCTAAAGTCTATCCTAGACATTGGCACACATCCTATACCACAGGCAGAACACACCCACTACTACAGTTAGCACACCCCAACTTCTTCCACAGCAATATTATTACATCCCTCTATTAAATTAATTAACAAAAGTAAATATTTTATACTCCCTTCCCCTTTAAAGTGGTAACCGCAGGAAGAGCATCATTGTTCCAGTAAAGATAACAACGCCAGCTTGAAGAGAACACAGCTCCCTCGCCTTCTCTGAGATAGTGGCGTCGAGGAAGAAATACAGGAGGTATCACGACATAACCAACATCATCGAGGAGGAAATACAGGAGGGAGCACGACACAACCAACAACACCGAGGAGGAAATACAGGAGGGAGCACGACACAACCAACAACACCGAGGAGGAAATACAGGAGGGAGCACGACACAACCAACAACACCGAGGAGGAAATACAGGAGGGAGCACGACACTACCAACAACACCGAGGAGGAAATACAGGAGGGAGCACGACTCTACCAACAACACCGAGGAGGAAATACAGGAGGGAGCACGACTCTACCAACAACACCGAGGAGGGAATACAGGAGGGAGCACGACACAACCAACAACACCGAGGAGGAAATACAGGAGGGAGCACGACACAACCAACAACACCGAGGAGGAAATACAGGAGGGAGCACGACACAACCAACAACACCGAGGAGGAAATACAGGAGGGAGCACGACACAACCAACATAACCGAGGAGGAAATACAGGAGAGAGCACGACACAAACAACCTCACCGAGGAGGAAATACAGGAGGGAGCACGACACAACCAACAACACCGAGGAGGAAATACAGGAGGGAGCACGACACAACCAACAACACCGAGGAGGAAATACAGGAGGGAGCACGACACAACCAACAACACCGAGGAGGAAATACAGGAGGGAGCACGACACAACCAACAACACCGAGGAGGAAATACAGGAGGGAGCACGACACAACCAACAACACCGAGGAGGAAATACAGGAGTGAGCACGACACAACCAACAACACCGAGGAGGAAATACAGGAGGGAGCACGACACAACCAACAACACCGATGAGGAAATACAGGAGGGAGCACGACACAACCAACAACACCGAGGAGGAAATACAGGAGGGAGCACGACACAACCAACAACACCGAGGAGGAAATACAGGAGGGAGCACGACACAACCAACAACACCGAGGAGGAAATACAGGAGGGAGCACGACACAACCAACAACACCGAGGAGGAAATACAGGAGGGAGCACGACACAACCAACAACACCGAGGAGGAAATACAGGAGTGAGCACGACACAACCAACAACACCGAGGAGGAAATACAGGAGGGAGCACGACACAACCAACAACAACCGATGAGGAAATACAGGAGGGAGCACGACACAACCAACAACACCGAGGAGGAAATACAGGAGGGAGCACGACACAAACAACCTCACCGAGGAGGAAATACAGGAGGGAGCACGACACAACCAACAACACCGAGGAGGAAATACAGGAGGGAGCACGACACAACCAACAACACCGAGGAGGAAATACAGGAGGGAGCACGACCAACCAACAACACCGAGGAGGAAATACAGGAGGAGCACGACACAACCAACAACACCGAGGAGGAAATACAGGAGGGAGCACGACACAACCAACAACACCGAGGAGGAAATACAGGAGGGAGCACGACCCAACCAACCTCACCGAGGAGGAAATACAGGAGGGAGCACGACACAAACAACCTCGCCGAGGAGGAAATACAGGAGGGAGCACGACACAAACAACAACACCGAGGAGGAAATACAGGAGGGAGCACGACCCAACCAACAACACCGAGGAGGAAATACAGGAGGGAGCACGACCCAACCAACAACACCGAGGAGGAAATACAGGAGGGAGCACGACCCAACCAACAACACCAAGGAGGAAATACAGGAGGGAGCACGACCCAACCAACAACACCGAGGAGGAAATACAGGAGGTATCACGACACAACCAACAACACCGAGGAGGAAATACAGGAGGGAGCATGACCCAAACAACCTCACCGAGGAGGAAATACAGGAGGGAGCACGACTCTACCAACATCACCGAGCAGGAAATACAGGAGGGAGCACGACACAAACAACCTCACCGAGCAGGAAATACAGGAGGGAGCACGACCCAAACAACCTCACCGAGGAGGAAATACAGGAGGGAGCACGACACAAACAACCTCACCGAGCAGGAAATAAATTCCTGGTTCAATTCACCTAGTTTTTTTTAACATTTCATATTTTACTTCGCATCCATAATAGCACTATACTCCTATCTGTACACTAGTGAGGAAGGATGAGAAAGAAAACGTTTCAAGAAAGGGAAGCTGCCATTTACGTTAAAGGAGGAAGATAATATTTTGAAAAAAAAAAAAAAAAACCTTTCTGTACTTAAACCAAATTCTTTCCATTTCTGGCAAACCAGATAAGCTTAGCCTTTGTCTACGAACCCGCCAGTTCAGAATCCTTAATTTCTCGTAACTCTATGATAATAGCAATAACAATATTCTTGTCCTTGTTTAGACTACCAGACTTAATATTTACTCAGTGACATTCAACTGCGCTATCAAGAAGATTAATTAACAACAAAAAATCCGCAAACACAACTTATTTACTAACATCCCATCAATTAGTCGCACGTCATGGTAAGCCACCATATTAAACAGTAAATCTCCAACTACAGTGAAAAATAAAGTGAAATTCCTTTTGGGATATTTCTCCATGTGAACCGGCCTCTTTTTTAATATGAGCTGGTGTTCGCTGGGGCCTCGGGGCGCAGCGATGAGAAATGGTGGGCTGGGATTAATCATATTTTATGGCGGAGATGTAAGTAATGACTTCCAAAGGCTTATGTCAGCACAATTCGCACGAGCCAAGTCGGATCAATGCTGACATTGGGAACATAGGCCGACTGTATTTACACTGCACACGCTTGGGGTAGCTATGGTTTGAGGGCAAGGAGGGGGGAATATGGCTTTTACCAAGTTTAGTTCAGCGAGGTTCCACTCAGTTAAATATAGAGGTGAAAGTTTTCTGGTAATAAAATATCAAATCATTGAATCCCAGAGAAAGGAGTTGTTTTCGTTTGGTTCTGATATTAAATTAATATATCAGGTCTACAACAGGCTCAATGTTAGTAAAACATTCAGCCACCAAGCGTTGTAGTTGATATGTGAATGTGAGAAGAGAGCTGGAATCTCTGTTACTGTTTTATTGTAGCTCATTTGTTAGTAGTTATTGTGTTTTTTGTTTTTTTCACACCGAGTCGTACTACCTATTAAGGCTATATGAACTAATTTAAATTACTATTATATATAAGGGATTGTAAAGGTTGAATTTAGAGGAAGTGTAACTGTATTTGCATAGAGGAAGAGTGGTAAGCCATTTAGGAAAATCCATCCTCAGCAGACCCGAATGGAATTGAATTCCTATCTCCCTGTCTTTCGCCAGCCAATCTATTGTGAGAGTGAGGTCTCATAACATGTGGCCACCGAAGTGGGTTTGTTCTTGTGTTAGCGTCCTTAAAGTAATTATCATACTGAAGTAGAAACTTTAAACTTTGGATATCTTTAGTGAATTCATTCCAATTAAATAGATTAAACTTTTCAAAGAAAAGATTAGGAAAACATGTTCAACTTCACATCTCTATATATACACCCGTTGTGGAAATTAAGTGGTCTAATGCATTAAAGTATCATTGCACATAAATATCAACTTGAGTAAAAGGGTCAGAATAATTGAGTCTTTGTACCAGAACGTGCGTTGGAGCTTTGAACATTATCCCCGATGCACGTGGACTAGAAACCAGGAATATGATCCATTTGGTCAAATGCTTCGGTGATACTTGTCTTCAAGAAGTAAAAATGTTGATACAATTTCAATTGTACAGTACGTTTATAACGCCTATCCCGCACCTGTGGGTACGAGAGTTGAATGTTAACCTCATCTAGTTTGGTTTGCCAGTAATAGGAATGTTAGGGTTCGAATTCCCGGGCTGATGTACTAAGTATATGTTTTCCCTAAATACCACTCGTATTTCCTACAAATGTGAACTAGTCTCTACCACACTATGGTAATTAAATGTTTATATCCCAGGCATGTAGTACTATAACAAGGTTAAATAAAATATAACCCACTTCTGTGGCCACATGGTATAAGGCGTTACTCTTGCAATATACTGGCATTCTAATGAAGGGGAGATTGTGGTTTGATCCTGGTTGGGTGTACTGAGGTATAGTTTTGCCTAAATAGTTTCCCACTATCTCTCCATACGAATGTGGATATACTTCCTTTAGATTAAACCTTTCTCATTCCTAAACCATTAGTGTAATTGGTACATAAGCGTGTAGCCCAAATGGGTAGTAAGATGCGGTGCTAAAACTAATAATTTATGTGCGTTTATATTATGTAAAGCGTGTATATATATATACTTTTTATATTTTCCTCCTTATCTTTCTGCCCGTCCGTGCTGTACACATTTAACATTAATGAAGTAGAGACGAGGAATACATACTTAAGGAAATGTACCTGCATTTATAGAACGCCTAGAAAATAAAGGTTTTACAGACACAGAGCACTATGTTTTACGTAAAGTAAGCACCGATCAGGGTAACATTTATTTAAAGTAGCACTATGCACACAATTAAATATCTCTGCATTTTTATAAAGCCACATGTTCATGTCCGAATTATCGCAGTTCCAGTGAAAATCTCACCAAGAACCAATAACTTCTAGGGTCCAAAATGACGTTGAGTCCAATGCAGTTCTACACTTTAGAAACTTCCAACTTGGGCGAGTTTCTATATGTTTACAACGTCAGCCATTTTATGAGTTATAAAAGAACATTATGGTTGAGCCAGAAGTTGATCCTGTTTTATAAGCTCCTACCAAACAGTGTTTGATTAGGACCTTCACAGCCCTCTCCTCTTCCGGTGGTTCAAGAGCTCTGACACAACTGAGAACAAGTTGAGCAAATGAAACATAACTGGATCACAAAGGTTCAGGTGTTACAATGAGCGTAGGGACCGTCCTGGGGGATGATGCGTTACACAACAAGATCTGTAAACCAGAAACGTTTAATAACTGAAGGGAGTTGGAACAAGTACTGATATAAGTTTGATTTTGGTTCTTTGTATTCAAAGGAAAGTCTAAATGTATGAAAACGTGACAAAATAGATGGATTTACTCCATTCTCCAATCACAAATATCAAGGAATTTTCCTACACAATTTTAAAGAGATTATTTCTAAATAAATACCTCAAAATCCATTATATATATTTCAAAAGTATTTTTTTTTAGTTATAATTATGAGGCTCATTTCATATTCAAAAATATTGTATGAGTGTGAACATAACTCAATTTTGTCTTCCTTAGAAAAATTTTAACTCTGCTTTCGTTCAGTAGAGTAAATATAATAATATCTCAACTTATTCCTCCTTCACAAACAATATGATATCTCAGGATCTGCAACCAATATTATTTTACAGTATAGGTTTTATATAATTCACTCTGAATGTATCAACTATCCCACCAATATAATCTTTCAATATAGAGTTTATATAATCTATTCTGAATGCATCCCCTTTGTTACCAAATTAATGTCCCGAGATAGAATTTAAATAATATTCTTTTAATTCAGTCCAATTTGCCAACACTATTATGTTTCAGGATATACTCTGAACATATCACCTATTCCATTAATTTAATGCTCCAGGAAAGGATACGTATCAGCTACTTTGAACGCATCCTACCTCTGCAGCCAATATAATATTCTGGGATAGGGTTTATATAATAAACTCTAAGTGTATACCACCTTTGTGACCAATATAATTTTCCCGAATAGGGTTATTTATTATGTAACCTGATGGTACAATTTTCTCACGTGGAATACCGGTTATTATTTATATAAAAAGTAATGGGCAAGTAATGATACAATGCTTTCACATGAAAGATATGTTATTCATCGTCTTAGAAATAATGGCCAAATGATCCTAACATTACGCCAACCAGTGAAAGAGCTGTTATTCCTTGTGTTTTAGGTATAACGTCACATGAAAGATATGTAATTCCTTGTGTTAGAAATAATGGGTAGGAGATGCTACAATGCCGTCACACAAAAGAACTGTTTTTCCTTGTATTAAAAATACAGTCACATAAAATAGTGGGTATTTTCTATTTAATAGATAATGTGCAGGTGATAGTTTAATGGCATCACATGAAAGAACAATTAATCGAGATAGATTAGAGCCTGTGACTCAATGAACTTGTTTATAAGGATTGATGAGTTCCTGTAATCGATAGCTGGTAAAACATTGTGTAAATGACGTTATCTTCTCTACAAACATAGACTTACCTCACAAACACTTGATCACCTCAACAGAATTGGGGGCAAAAAGTACGTAAGCTGATAAACAAAAGCAATTTATAAGAGGAGGGATTGTTTTATGTTGCCAGATATAGTTCCATTGGAACTATCACTTGCACCACGTACATTTAGCTTCTAGCGCGTCTATTGTGGTTTTCCATCAACAGGAGGGTCAAGGACTCAGGGTTCAAATCCCAACCAGGTGTACCGATATATATTTTATCTCTCTAAATGGATTCCTACAATCCCTCAACGTAAATACGGGCACACTTATTTTAAATTATCGTTCTTCGTCACTGCCTCTTAGTGTAGTTAGAAAGTCAGTTAGACCGGATGGATAGTGAAACCAGATGCATGAAAAAAGTCGAACAATCACAACAAAAACGTGAAACCCAATAACAAACAACATCTGCAGAGTGATTAAAAATGTCAGGTAACAGTCATAAGGGAAATATTGAACAAATTGGCAACGTTGGTCACTCAGTTTGAGGTGTCAAATAACCAGATATAGTGGATTGTTGGTGACAGGGAGGTTAAGGATCGAATCTCACCTGGTTGCATTGAGGGATGGTAATGGGATCTGCTACTGTGGCTTTATCCTCCCCTCCTCATGCTAATGATGGAACAATTCCACTAAGCCATCCTCCCCAAGCTTAGTCCCTAGCTAAATCTTTTAACAACCTTGGTGTTGGAACTAATAGCAGAAAGACAAATTATCGAACCTTATTTAGTTTAAAAACTCACTTGTCCTCTTTAGTCATTGTTTCTTTAAGACACTCGATAGTTGTCGGAAATGCAAAGATGATTCTGGGAGTAGCTGCCTCATGGTGTTTGACACATAGGTCCCGAACGTTAATTATTCGTCGAGGGCTGTACCCTGGATGCACCCAAGTAGGCGATGGCGATCTTCATTTTGAGCGATAGATTACACCCTTTGATCAGTACAATTAACCCCCCAAGTAAACGTCCCGAAGTGACGATGTAGGGTAGTAAAATCCTCAAACCCCTGAATCATAACCAGAGTCACGGACAGAGAGTATCCACCTTGGGTTAAGAATATGTTACACTATCAACTACAGAATGACTATGTCCAGCACAAGAAGAAATCAAGCTATAGATCAGTGGCTATACCCATCATGAGAGGAGTGCAACCAATGGATACATGTCTCTGGTCATCACTAGCGGAGTGCAAGCAATGGATACGTGTTTATGGCAATCACGAGTGGAGTGCAACCAATGGATACATCTCTCTGGTCATCACTAGTGAGTACAAGCATGATACGTGTTTATGGCAATCACGAGTGGAGTGCAACCAATGGATACGTGTTATGGCAATCACGAGTGTAGTGTAAGAAATGGATACGTGTTTATGGCCATCACGAGTGGAGTGTAAGAAATCGATACGTGTTTATGGCAATCACGAGTGGAGTGCAACCATGATACGTGTCTATGCCATCACGATGGATGTAAGCAATGGATACGTGTCTATGGCCATCACGAGTGGAGTGCAACCAATGTATATGTGTATAGGCCATCACGAGTGGAGTGCAACCAATGGATATGTGTATTTTTTGATTTATTCAGTTTTTACAGGCCCGGTATCTTACAATCTTTAAATCCGGGCCGTTTTTCCACACAACTTTTACTTAATTTACACAATTTTAATATGAATTTCCTTTTTAACATTACAACACATATGTGTATATGGCTATCCCGAGTAGACTGCAACCAATGTAAATGTGTATATGGCCATCACGAGTGGAGTGCAACCAATGTATATGTGTATATGGCCATCACGATGGAGTGCAACCAATGTAATGTGTATATGGCCATCACGAGTGGAGTGCAACCAATGTATATGTGTATATGGCCATCACGAGTGGAGTGCAAGCAATGGATACGTGATACAGAACTAAATGTGTTCATTTTAAATAAATGCATTTACATTTTCCTCTAAGGTGATGACAAACACAGACAATAAAAACCTCAGCTTCCACTACTTTCCGTATCAAGATCTAAGGCCGTATATTAAGTCGATATTCCGAAGTAAACCAATCCCCTATTCGACCAAAACTACTTGTTATTTGTATACAGGATCATTGGTTGACTTGAGATTAAACTATAAATACGCTTTTAACTCCACCTGAAACCCCCATTGGAGTAGCTCACCATGCTAATCTATATTCCGATGACCGTCCCACCCATGCGAAGTACGTGTGCATGTGTGTGAATGGGAATGTTTCTCATTACAACATGTGTCTCTGAAAGTTACGTGATGTTCTCGCATCAAAACAAACACATAATATATTAGTCTCGTTGGCCTGACATGTGTAGCTCGCTCTTCAAGTTGTCTTTAGCCCGTCTGGTCACACATATAGGACCCTTATGACGTAGGCCCTTTCCAACAGATATTTTAAATAGACAAGCTAAAATTTAGCTAAGATATACACATGAAATGTTGACGCGTACCACCACTACTCTCACCTGATATACGGACCCTTCTGACCAGGTTGGCCTCTCTCCCTTAAACGGGCTCACCCACGGATGGTCTGGGAAATTCCCCGCGCACTTGCTTGTCAGCTCCAACTGAGTCGTCCGAAGCATAGGGAACTATATAACGTACCTACCTGCTAGCCCCAACGCCGTATGAGGGAAGTTGTGATAACCCCCTCTTGCTCCACCCCCCATTTACAAGTGTGATAGGGTGGACCGGGTGTCAATCGGGTGACGGGTGAGATCGTTCCCCCAAGCTGTGAGAGGTGCCAGCGAGAGCTCAGCTCACCTGAGGACTGTGATGTGTTCAATGACAGGTACGAGTGGTCTATGAATAAAACAAAGAATGTGTTGGGAAGGAGTGCTAGCTTAGTTTTCCCTTCTTTGATAAATAGAAGACCTAGAAACGAGGATATTCTTTTGTAATGAACCAAAAAAACTGATTTTGCATACGAGAACCTTAATGGCTGGTGATAGAATTGTCTATGTGTAAAAAATATATTTAACACAGACAAGAAATTCATATAACAAATAATAAATAATATTGGAGTTAAAAGACCAGGACCCCAATAAAATAATAATAATTGAAATAATATTCCCAAAGGAAAGCGTTGAGATAAAATTGTTATAATTTTGTACTAACGATTAACAATAATAAAGAATTGTTGTAAAATATAGATATAGAAAGATTATTAAATAGTAAACCGCATTTGTGACCACGTGTCTTAGACGTCTATCTCGCCTAGTCTGGTTCGCCAATGACATTGATGTCAGGGTTCAAATATCATCCGGGTGTGATGAAAACAATTTTCCATAAATAGTTTCCTACTCACCCTCCACCCAAATGTAGGTTTATTTCCTCCAAATCCATACCCCCATAATGCATATAATTGCGGATCAGTAAGAGGCGATGCATACTATATATAAGCATTTATGATAATGCTCTAATGGGGTGGGAATGAGGAAGAAAGCTTTCATTTTAGGAGTAGTCTAACCGCATTTGTGTGAAAGAAGAATGTGAAACTATTTAGTAAAAACCAGCCTCAGTAGAACCGATCTCTCTGTCATCAGCAGGCCAGTCTAACACAAACGTGATGTTTTAAACCGTTCGGCCGCGGAAGTGGGCACAAAAGATAATACATAAGAGTATAATCCGAACGGGTAGTAAGTCAAGGTGCTACAAAATAATCTGGATGTCTTAATCATGATAGTGTATTATATATAATTATTAGTATTGTATAGTAATAATACAGCATTTACTATAGCTATAAGTCAACAGATTAATATCCACCCACACTAGTGGTCATGCAGTAAGAGTCATCAGCTTCACACCATTCATTCTGGATTGACGGTGACGGGGAGGCCAAGGTTTGAATATAGGCTGAGGGCAATGGAAAGTGGTTTTACATATGTGAGTGTTTTTTTTTACAACCCACCTTTTCAAGCTAATGCACGTGTGTTTTCTCTAGAAACCTTCCTCATCTTGTACCCATAAATATTAAGCCAATAATAGCCGTGGCGCTAAACGTGGTAACTAGACAAAAAGTTATTTATCAAGCTCCCAACTCTTATTTGTTATTTATCACCGCATCTTATTCCCCAGCAAGGCTATGTGGCACTAATTAAACCAATAGGATAAGTATGAGAAATATAAAATTTAGAAGTAATGAACCAGAGTTTGCGTGAAAGTAAAGGTGGAAATATTTAAGGGAATAACCACCCTCATCATATCAGGTTGATATTAGAGCCCTGACTTCCTCGTCACCAACATAAAACTAGACCAGCTTCAGGTCTGGTTGAAATCGCCAACTATTTATGATTTAGTACAAACACGTTAAATAATAAAATGACCAGACTGGTGATGACGGGGAATAGGGATTTTAATCACGGTCAGGTGTACTGAGGGTGGTTTTTCCCAAAAAAAGTTTTCCTCACTCCCTCCTTGCCAATTCAAGTACAGTTCCTCTAAATTCAACCTTATTTATCGCTAACTCACTAGCGTAATTAGTACATATGTTTATAACCTGAAAAGTTATTAATATGCGGTGCTAAAAATGAAATGACTAAAGACACATAACAAGAGAAACGTTCAGGTCCCGCAACCCCTATCTTGAGTGGGAACTCAAATTCAGAACCCAACGAAGAAGTGAACAGATGCGCTCCACTTATGCACTCAAAGCTACTGTTGTTTATACAATCAGTTCTAGAACCAAGACCCCCCATCATAAGGATACAGATAAATGTATCTCACGATATTGAAAGCTGTTGTTGTTAATACAACCAACACTCAAACCCAAAACTCGTCACGAGGAAGTGGACATAAATGTATCTCTTGCACTGATAGCTGCTATAGATTATACATCCAATTCTCGAACCCAGACACCATCACGTGGAAGTGAAAAGCTGTATCACTTGGTTACTGATAACTGTTCAAGTTTACATAACCAATTCTCGAACCCAGACACCATCACGTGGAAGTGAAAATCTGTATCGCTTGGGTACTGATAACTGCTGCTGTTTACACAACCAATTCTTGAATCCAGACGCCATCACGTGGTTGTGGCAAGCTGTATCTCTCTGGTACTGAGAACTACTGTTGTTTATATAACAAATTCTCGAACTCAGACCCCATAAGCGTACTCTGGTATGAGAACTACTGTGTTTATCACAATTCTCGACTCAGACCTAACTTTAAGTTGAAAGCTGTACTCTCTGTACTGGAACTGTGTTGTTATTCAACAAATTCTCGAACTCAGACCCCATAACGTGGAAGCGGAAAGCTGTATCTCTCTGGTACTGAGAACTGATGTTGTTTATACAACAAATTCTCTAACTCAGACCCCATAATGTGAAAGTGGAAAGCTGTATCTCTCTGGTGCTGAGATCTGGTGTTGTTTGTACAACCAATTCTCGAAGCGAATGCGTTCCGAGTAAACATTTATTCTGACATTCACAAAGTGAAAATATGGGGTGACACGTCATTAATTACGTCCGAGCTGTCCTGAAGGTGGATATAATGAATGACAGGATTACGTACCGGGATGTACAAAGAAACTACCTTACACTTTTCAACGGCCAGAGGCCAGGTTGATTAAAAATGATTATTAAGTGGAATGAATGATAACGATGGTTCTACTATAATACTATATGCAACTAATATTTAGGCCTAATTAGTGAAGAAATTCTGAATTGACAAAACGACATAAAACATAAATTTTAAACCTATATTAGGTGGTCAGTTGCCGCATTATGCGTCAATTTTTGACTTACTTCTCTTAATTATAGCCTTTAAATTTTAGACATAAACATCGTAAATTAAACTTATCTAGGTAAAATTAAAATGACAAATTAAGTTATAAATTCCTTCATTTGTACATTTTCGAAATTTAAAATTTGAAGGAACATATTGGTGCATAAACTTTCATTAACTTTTAAAAATGAAATCTAATGGGTAGATGATCCACTTCACGTTAAAAATACTGTATATAGATAGCATGCAATAATTACAGACTTGTTTCTATCTCTTCTAAGGACAGTCAAGTTTTCAGAGAAAGCTAGTAAAGCTACTTGATCTACTTTTACGTATTCATACATCAAGTAAGTGACATGGAGTTTAGATAAATATTATAAATTTCTACAAAATACCACTAATAATATAGTAAAATATTATCATTGCTGATAACAAAGAAATTTTAGTATTTTCTAAAAGACATTTCCTACCAAAATATTACTATAGTTATAGTTTCTTGAAACACTTGTTATTTAAACAAAGATATAGAACTGTTAGAAACTGGACTTGTTATTTTTACTTCAATACGAGGCAAGAACCATGTCATGTGACCTAAATTGTGATTATAATGTGCCACCAACTAATTAACTTTAACATAATTTCCCGGTTAATTATTGTTATTACTAAGTTGGTTCCTACATAAGACTAAACTCAATTTGGTGTGAAACACAAATTTGTAATTTAACTTGTCGGAAAATACTATTATCTGTATGAACCAAAATAAACTGCGCTTTAATTCTACATTCTTTTCATAACCCCTGGACCTGGTTCTCGTAATAGAATAGCTATATATTTACTTTTCTTGCTGAAGGAAAAATTGAATTTCCAAAAATATGGTTTGATTTTAAAACTAATGATTGGTTTTATTAAAACTACGTTTCAATGAAGTCAATTTTTTATAATAAATTGAAATCAATATTTCTAGATGCAATATATGGATATGTAAAGTAATGTAATTGTATGCCTATTGATAGGTTATTCTGTATGCTCAACACATTAATTTTTAATAAGTATCCTTCAACTAGACACGTAACCTTCTAGTTGAATTACACCACTAGCATACTTATTTTCCACAAGAAGCCTTCAATCAAACACGTGGCCTCAGCTAGTTGTATATACAACACTAACACAGTAACCTTCCACAAGGATCCTTCAACTAGACGTGAGGCTAAAGTTGTAAGGATATACAACACTAGCACACTTACCTGTCACAAGAATCCTTCAACCATATACCAAGCCACACACCACTGGTTGATACTATAATCCACAAAGAAACCATATTGTTTAACACACCACCATTTATTGACATCACACCCTAACACCACTTTTTAAACTATTTCACATTCTTGAGAGCCAGTTTATTTAAGAACTCCAAATTATTCGTACCCGCCTGTTTGTTACAACGCGAATACTAAATTTCCGTCTAGGATTCCAACAAAAAGTAATTATTAAATGAACAAGCCCAGCCCCGACTGAGGTAGTCAAGTCCCCTGGTTACGGAAGCAGAATACCACTATATCGGATCATTCCACATGACCCTTTCCCCAAACAATCCTCAGCTATATGAGTCCCTAGCGGCACGCACTACGTGAGAGGAATTTCCAAAGTAAAGGCACGATGACGATCCTATCTACCAAGTGGTGATAACATGTCGATGTTATCAGAGACTACTGCCACTCTGCCAGCATTGACTAAGTAACATACTCCTCTCTCTCTTTCTCTCTCACACACGCACGTATTACCAGTATGTGTGGGAACATGTGTTCGATAGCTATTCATCTTTCAACAAACTGTTCGGGAGCATCACACACGAGGTGAGTTATATTGATGCTGCCACATACCTTGACCTTAGTAGGGTGACATCTACTGATAGTGAAACATATCTTTAGCCGGAGGAGGTGAGTAGGTGATATCAACTAAAGCTGCCACATAACTTAAGGTGGGGAGAGTAGCATCTACTGATTATGTCACTTAGATTAAACTGGTGGAGGGGTGGGTAATAAATACTGATGCTGCCACATATATTAATTATCAAAGAGGGATAGAATAGATCTACTCATGCTATTTCATAGCTTGAGCTGGAGAGGGTGACTTATACTGATGCTGTCATATATCTTGAGTATAGAAGGCTGATATTTACTGTTGCTGCCAGATACTTTGAACAGGGTGGAGAGGAAAGCTTAACATTACAATGTTTCTATTTTGAATAAAATAATTTAACGTGATTTTTTCAAATTTACAAATTTTATTAGGAACTTACTTTCAAACTAACAAGTGGAAACTAACGATAATAAATTATTAAGGTGGGAGTGTACGTGTTGCGAAAAAAGGTAAGTTTTGCATGAGCATAGAGGCATTAAATGGCAAGCTTTTTAAATCAAGAGAAAAAGTTGTCATTAAATTCCAGGACAGCCTTGACAATTATTCAACAACTGTTGAAGCTCTATGTTCATACTGAATAAATATTTGATTTATTTTCACCAAATAATGTTTTGATATAAAACTGCGTAAACACTTTTTCGCGTCCGATACATTCCCACCTTAACATAAATAATTTAAATTTAGATTAATCACTTGGCAATAGTACCCATTCAGCCATCATAAATAATGCCTCACCCATGGTTGCCAACCCCTCCCCTCTGGTCAACCACTACCCCTCATCACTGGCGGAAAACCCCCAGTCACCCTTAGTCAGTCCCCTCATCCCAAGTCACCACCCTATCTTTCCTGGTTGCTAACTTCTGATTATAGGGGTTTAAATAGAGTGTGTTTTACTTATCATAAAGGAATGTTTAGAATTTATATTAATAGTATGTTAGACCATTTCAGTGGCCGCATGGTCTAAGTTGTCACTCTCACAATAGACGATAGTGCTGATGATGGGAAGATCGGGGTTTGAATCACATTCAGGTTTATTGAGGGTAATTTTCCTAAAGGGCTATCTATACACGCCCCCTCAACGCAAATAATGTTACATTTCTTCTAAATTGAACTATCTTCATCTCTAACCCATTAGGGTGATTATTATATATGTGTACATCCCAAACGAATACAAAGACACGGTGTTACACAAATATGTTGTTTGTTATAATATCCATGATATGTTTAAAAAAATACTTTTAATAGTTTTCTTTCCTATTTAATATGAGACTTAACTTCTCTTCAAAGAGTAGGATATTCTTGAGTACAGGAAGGAGATGTATTAATGTCAACAGCCAATAAACAAATAAATTAAAGTGAATCTAATAATAACAACAACAAAAACAAAATTGCACATTTTACCGTTTTGTTGAGTCTCAATAATATCGCTACGTGGTGGTACATATCTCTAAGCTGGACACCTCAATAAAGGTAGCACGTGAGTGTAATAGGTCTGCAATCTTCCAGGAGTTGTTCAAGAAGACAAATTAATTCTGTAAACGGAACCGCGAGTTCCAAAAGAATAGAGCCCTTCATGAAACATTTATTTTTACCATTCATCATCATCTTCTTATTTGTGTGGCGTCAGACCAGAACCGTTCTCAGAAGCTGGTATTTGTTGGTTCAACAGGCAAAACTTAGGGAACAAGGATTGGAACCAGGGATTATATTGATAAACTTGTATGCTTACACAATGTGACTATCAAAACAGAATTTAACAATATATCTTTATATAGGACAACAACAATTTACACTCAAAGCTAGTATCAAGAATTGTAATATATGGCCCACAAGATGAAAATATACACATAAATATGGACTAGACTAAATTAACCCAGGACTACACTCTACATATATATTTATAAATTAACTTAACTTAGGCAATAATTAATATCCAACATGAGCACAGTAATTATAATATTGGATAACAGAATGAGTATATACACAGAGCTATTTATAATATATATATATATATATATTATATATAATATATATATTTATTATATTATTTATATATATAAAAATATATATATATATTATATATAAATATTTAAATATACATATTTATATATAATATAAATAATATAAATATTTATATATAATAATCTTTTTTAAGCACCGCATATTATTAGCAGCCCAAGTTGTACCTTATATGCCTATGTACTAATTACACTAATGTGTCAGGGATTAAGATGATTTAATTTAAAATAAGTGCACCCGCATTTTGATGAGGGGAAGAGTGGGGAGCCATTTAAGAAAGCCACCCTTAGTACATCCTACCAGGATCAAACCCCGATCTCCCCCGTCTTCAGCAGTCTAGTCCAACATGAGAGTAGCGTGCTGGATCACGTGGTCACCAAAGTGGGTCTAAACTTTTCATTAGGAAAATATCAATACAGGGTGATTTTTAGGTGTATGCAATAAAATGGTGCAGTGGAATCCATAATGAAGATAAGCAAAAAATATCATAACAACATATTGCTGGGACCACTTCGTTATCAAGATATGGCAACCTTGCGGTGTTGAGTTGTGAATATGTCATTCAGTGTGTTGGAGACAGGGAACGTCACACTTAGTTACTTGATATGATTGAAAGTGGCCAGTAAGATGGGAGACCAACACAAAAACCAGGAACTGGCCGATATGATTTTGATTTACGATTAGGAACGACAGACTTACGCTGCTGCTCGTACTTTTTCTACACGTTTTCCTTTCCAATGACACCCAAATCCAAATACATTTGTGACACTGAATCGCCACCCGAGGAAAACCGATTGCTTTGGACCAGCGATGGTCAGGGCTGGTAAGCCGCAAAGTCACAGGACCATTGCAGTGGAAGAGGCAATAATACATTCTGTGGAACTCTCCCCGGATACAAGTACATGGTGATTACCTACACGTTATCACCTGTTACAAACGTCCTTGGGGTGAACAGTACATGAGCAATTATTTACCCCTTCCTGTACAGTAGTTGAACCCAACTCTCGATTTAGAGCACCGTAGGACATTGTGCGTATTGCTGCTGCACCACCACGCCACAGATCCACAATTATTCAGCAGAATACTGGCAATGTATTAATCAAAATTTTCCAGAAATGGCAGTGTCGATCTTCGCAACCAACACATTTGGGCTGACATAAATACCAATGCTGTTCTGAAGGTTCATTTGCAATATCGAAATCAACGTGTGGGTGGGAGTCATGGGTGATATTCTATTTGGAAAATATTAAATACCTGCATGACTAGGATGTGAAAACTATTTAAGGTACATTTTCTGCTGACCGTTTCCCCAAATACTGGAGGACGTTCCTTTAGCAATGCGGCTGCTTCAGGATGGAACCCTGCACATTACTGTCATACAGTGTGACCCATTAGGACGAATACTATCCTAGACAATGGATTGGACGTAATGGGCCTGTTGCATGGACAGCGCTATCACTCGACCTAACACCTTGCACTTTTGGTTGTGGGTCCACATGAACCAAATTGTGTACTCCCACTGGCACAGTACGAGAGAAAATCTGTGGAACTCATTTGTGATTGCTGTAAATATGATCCGGGAAATATCGCACATCTTCCAAAGAGCACGACGACAGTAGTGGTGCAGGAGGGCTGAGCTGTGTTGTGAGTGCAATGGTGGACACTTCAAACATCTCCTAAGACGTGCAATGTTCCATTACTCAGGTCAATAAAAAACACTATGACATAACGATAGTCTTTGACTGACCTGTCCCTGTCACTCTCTCGATAAAGAAATGGTCCTGGCAATATGTTTAGATGAATGAGACTTTTAATTTATTCATCCAATGTAGTAGATTGCTTTATTGCATACAAGTACAGACCACCCCTTAACGTAAGCTTTCACTTGACTTTCAAGTTAAAAATTTATTCGTCAAAGCTATCAACAGTAAATAGCTATTTAGCTTTCAGTGTTAATTTGAATCAAAACGTATATTTTCCACTTCACCCCACGATGAGAACTTTAACTTTAATACGACCTCTCTCCAAGCTTTCTATCTATTCGTTGCAATAAGCACTCTCAAGTAGGAATCGAGTTACTATTTATAACCAAAGGTAAATATTTTATTTACTGATATACAATCATACACAAAAGGAAAATATCGAAAATTTGCGAGGATATTTTAGTTTTAGTTTTAGGCTACTATTTTTGATGACATACTGGACCCTAAGCTTTAAAATGAGTGTTAGTTAGTCAAAATAGGTCAAATTGTTTTCTCGTAATTTCAACTACCGGAAACGAGCTTATCAAATTAAATATAAGGTATATAGAAAACAAGAGAGTGATATATTGAGAAAGTATGAGAGTGAGTGTATTAGTGTGTGATTGTGTGTGAGTGAGTGTGAGATTGAGAGTGTTAGTAATAGAAAGTGAGTGTGAGAAAATAAGTGGGAAAGAGTGAGTGAGTTAAAAAGTGAGATTAAAGGGTGAAATAGGGTGTGTGAGAAAGTGAGTGTGAAAGAGTAAGGGTAGCATAGAGCGTGTGAGTAAGATTAAGAGAAAATGTAAAATAGTAAAAGAAAGTGTGATAAAAAGAGAGAGTGTGTGTGTGTGTGAGAGAGAGATAATAAGTGTGTGGAAGAAAGTATGCGAGAGAGTATGTGCGTGGAGGGAGAAAGATAAGGATTGTGTGTGTGAATGTATATGAAGTACACAAATATTACTTTGAAATTATCCACTCAAAATCAAGTGTTAGGGTGGGAACATAATAGATGAATTAAAATATTATTTAAAAAAATAAACACCAAGACCTATAGGCCCTACTTTGATCATATGATGGATGTATACATAAGATATTAGTTTGAAATATTATCAACATAAGCTAAAATTAAGTGATAGGAAACATAGCTGAACTTATCGGTATTGTGATACTATTTGAAAAAATGTACATCATGACACAGAATTAAACAATTAAAATGGCTATCTGAACACATTTAAAAGAATTTTTTTTTTTCAATTTTTGAAATTATAATACACATACAAATATAATTAAAATCATTGTTTAATTTTTAATTTATGTGCGAAACAAAACGTAAGAAAATATTTTCGTGAAATTGACTACTTAACCTCTTAATTTGCGAATTAAATACAGGGAGGCCCACGGAAAAGTAGCCCATCTCCTATATCCAGCAGGTACCTCACTCTGAGTTGGAGGAGGTTAATTCCCTTCCACCCATATTGTGACATGAAGAATGAGTCAATAAAGATTAAGACAAGCAGTTTACTTGCTCATTCTTCATGTCACAATATGGGTGGAAGGGGATTTACCTCCTCCAATTCAGAGTGAGGTGCCTGCTGGATATAGGAGGTGGGCTACTTTTCCGTGGGCCTCCTGGTATAACAAAATCCCTATAACAATAAAAAAAAAATGTCATCAGTTAATTCCTTCAGTTAATCAATTAATTCCTCCAATCAAAGAATGTACGTAAACGATGTGCTAGGATCAGTTATTAAGACTGTCATTTTGTGATCAGATGTAAATATTCAAAAATAAAGAAGAGAAAAGTATTAATGCAAACAAAATTACATATATTTATCCTTGATTTGTTTGTATATATTATATTTTGCCATAATTTGTATATTTGTTGCACCGTACAACTTAAGTTATTTTATGCTCAGAATGAGTTATTAGTTTTAGCAAAGGATAAATATTTTATTCATAGGAATACAACCATGAGCTAATGAGGGTTTACATGGTGATGTAAACAAAGAATGAAAAGCTGAAAATTCACTGGTAAAATCAGATTTTTGTTGGAAACTACTATTTTTCCTGATATCCTAGGCTCCTAACCTTTAAGATGAGAGTTTGTCAAAATCTGTTCAGCTATCTCCTGGTAATTTCTTTTGCCGGAAATGGGCTTATCAAATTATATATAAGAAGATGTGTAATCAGATAGAATAGATATATTCGTGTAAATATTTAAAAAGTTATCATAATAAAGTTTAAATAAATAACTTTTAGAGATCTTGAAAGAATTTTAAGTTTGACACATGTGTTCATGTACAGTTCTATATATTATAAATATATAAAATTGAGAAGACATTTAACAGGTTAAAATTAAGATATTTAAAATTATAAAGTTGAATTGAAATTGAAAGAAAGTTAGATGTTATAGTCAAATCAATAATGTTAAAATACACAATTATATATTTCAAAAGTCAAAATGGATGATGCTGGAATATAATGTTAAGAGTAAAAAAGTTAATAAAGTTATTGATTGAAAATAAATTTAAAATAATCCCATATTACTTGAAATGACAGCTAAGTCACCCGTTAATGTCAACTAGATGTGACACTCGCTGGCATCATCCCTCAGGATTGGACAAGAATTAAAATGTGGGTTTTATGTCATGATTTGAACAAAAACAAACATTTTATTCATTACATATCAATTATACTAAATACATTATTTAAATTCTCAATCATTTAATTGAATTAATTTCCTTACTTTTATTAACTAAAGACAGACAATAATTAACATCCAACACCAGCACATGAATTATTATATTTGAGCAACAGGATGAGCATACACACAGATATATAGATTTACAAACTAACTTAAATTAGTATAACATCACAAGCGCCAGCAGCTGCCGGCCATGGTCTGACACAGCCCTGTGTCTATAAAGGTCATCATGACACATCCCTGAGATCACTGTCAGGGCTCTCTCTCTCTTTCTTCTCTCTCTCTGGTAGAGACTAATAACGAGCGAGAGAACAGAGTAGGACGCAACTACTTGCTGTCATCTGCCTGTTAGCTCTCCGCCATGATCAAGGTGCTAGTATGTTATTATAACAAAGTGGTAAATCTCCTAATGTTCTAAGAAATATCAGACCAATGTTCGTCATCACTCATCTTCCTGGTAGTCCGTGTGCCAGCCTTGGCTGGTCGACACTCTATTAGCAATATTTGTAAATAATATGAGACGGGAGAATATTAGGAGTAGACGTATATGAATAAAGGATAATAAACTAACAATGTCCAAGTCCTAAGGTTGTGTGCCAGCCTCCTAAGATTCAAAGACGAGAAAAGGGCAACTAATTAGGTTGATTAATCCAGAGCCGCCCTCAGGGGTGTGCAAACGGTGAGGCCACACAGGGTCTCATGATTTGGGGAGGGACGTATTTGCTTGGGTGAAAGAGAAAATACAAGTTGATGTGGGAAATGTTAGTTTGAGTGCTTGTATTGTAAGCTCCCTGTACAGGCGATTTAGAAAATATTATCGGAGTGTAAAACAAATAAAAACCTAATCATGTGGTTTGATTTATTGAACAAGTGAAGCGAGCTTTCCGTTTTAACTCCACCGATTTGCATTTATCTGTCTGTGGTGGATATGTCTCACGATAGTTTTTGGACGGATTAGAAAATGTAATTTAAACTTGGCACATAATTATGTTTTTTGTATCTCTACACAGATCAAGTTCGTTGAGGAAGAAAATGGAAATAAGCGTTGTGGAGGAATCTGTTACATGTATTTAACTTTTAGGGTATTTCCTGATAATTTATATAGCTGAATATTGGATATAGGTGCAAAATCCTCTAATAACATTAATCAAAATGAAGTTTTTTTTAAATATTTGTAAGTGAGGGTGAGGCAGATAGTTGAGGGCCCTGAAGACGATATTTTCGCATGGCCTCGAAATTAATAAGGGCAGCCCTGGATAAATACTCCATTAGTTGATTCGCCACCCTTCAAACTATGTTTTTTAATTTAAAATTTATGTGACTGATAGTTTCATCTCTAGTTTTGAATAATATACTATACAGTTTGAGGCCCTAACCATGATTTTGTGAGAACCACAGACCTTATGATAAGCCATTAAGCAATGCAGCCCTATTCTAATTTTAAAAACGTCAGGGAAATACAAAATTTTGGAATGCAATATTTGAGAATTTGGAAAATTCTGGCATAAGAGGTTGCTGTTCCATTTTTCTACGCTTTCTTCAACATGTATCCATTCCAAAATTTGTTGAATTTGCGCATCAAATATGTGCACTGTTTGGCAGCATATACGTAGTCAACATTTGTTGTTTTCTTATGTAAAATTTAAACACACACCTTAGAGATCTCGGCTTACGGACACAAAATTTCAACAATTTATAAAAATTGCTTTGGCATAGGATTTTAAAGCATGACACTAAACACCATTGTTGTAACATTAACATTATCTCAATACATTTTGTAAAACCATTATTAATAAATTAGTTTTATTGTTTTATATTGTGGGCCTACTCTTTCTCTCTGTATTAACTTAATACATATTAATCTGGATTTTTTTTTAGCTAAGATATAATAATAAATTTTTTTAATGCGTTTCTCTAATTACTTTTAGTGATGATTAAACGAATTTTACACACCAGCTGCGGAATGTGACACGTCAGAATAATTCCATTTTTAAAACTTACCAGGGCAATCACAGATCAATATTTTCTTGTACTATCGTCAGTTTCCCCTGAAATACATCCTGTCATTCCTCAACACAGGAACAACTGTCCCAGGAGATATTTGGATGAAGGTCGCCTTTGATGTCCACGCTTGCCTGGTCGGCCCAGCCAATAAAATGTATAAACTCAGACGTTTCATTGAATCTCTTCCAGACGTATTTATACCTCCGTGAGCAGCACAGATATCTTGCGAATAGAGGGACAGGGCTGGGGAAAACATAGTATCTAAACATGTCCCTAGAAATACTAAACAGTAGTAGTGGGAACCATGGGGACACTGAGTCTCTACTGGAAATAATTTCAACCCACTCCCCTTGGAATAAATTCGTCACCCTCTAAATTTATTTCCCTCTCCTCTAATATTCTCTAATATGAAGCCTAAAAATAATTTTGTTGGTTCCTTATAATAAATTATAATGGTATCTAATTTTTTTTTAAATATCCAGTTGAGGAGAACTTTAAATATCTTCCAGAGGCAGCTAGTTTTCAAGCGTGAACCACTTTAAATAGCTTATAGAGGCATCCAATTATCACAATTTTCGGGAAAAGACAATTCCAAATAACCTTTAAAAGCAAAATTAAAAATAAATAAATACCGGGAAATTAGCTTATGAAAAATCAAATTTTCAATAATTTGATAGGAGACGCTTATTGAAAATACCTTCTATAGGCACATAAGTCTAGTATTAGAAAAATTCCAGGCAAGTACAA
>JBCFYV010000012.1:56887408-56912578 GCA_039000515.1 Timema cristinae | reverse complement strand
GTTTGAGTTAAATAATGAGCTATGTGAAGGGCTGTATCTATGGTAAAGCTCATAGGCTCAAGCTTAGTACCCAAGAATCGAGCAACTCGACAAGAGAACTTGTCCATAGTGATGCCTGTGGTCCATTTAGGCAATCTTTTACAGGTCATCGCTACTTTGTACTGTTCAAGAATGACTACATTCGTTTTCGCTATATTTACTTCATGAAAGAAAAATCCAAAGTTCCATCTAAATTGGAGCATATGTTATCTGAGGCTAAAGTTTCTGGACATGTTGTGAAGGAAATTCTTCGTGATGATGGTGGCGAGTCCGATAGTAAGACTGTTCAAAAAATTGAAGCAATTCAGAGTAGCCGTAGTACAGACTGGCAACGTGCAATTAACAGTGAGATCAAATCTCTATAAGAAAATGAAGCTTGGGTAGTGGACACATTAACGAGTAAACGGAAGGCTATACCTGAAAGTGGGTGTATAAATTCAAAAAAGAACCTTATGGAAATCTATTAACAGAGTTAAAGTCAGATTAGTCATCAAAGGATTTTCTCAACGCTAAGGACAAGACTATGATCAGACTTTCACTCCAGTAGTAAAACTAAGAACTATTAAGGCACTGTTGAGTGTTGCATTAAATGAAGACGCTCACCTAATTTGATGTATCCACCGCATTTTTATACGGAAAATTTGGCGAAGAAATCTACATGCAACAACCTGAAGTTATAGTGATGGGACTAATAGAGTTTGTAATCTTAAGGAAAGTCTATATGGACTTAAGCACGCACCTTGATGTTGGAATGTACGTTTTGTAAATTTCCTTGTTAACTTGGTTTCAAGCAAAGTGATGTTTGCTAGGAAGAAATGATCACAAAAGCTATTTGTGGCCTTTGTATGTGGATGATTGTTTAGTAGCTGCATCAAACCCGAGAGAGGCATCAAAATTCACTGAAAAACTGAAACTGGATTTAAGATTACTTCAAAGCTTGCGTCATATTTCTTAGGCTTAGTATTGGAACGCAGGAGTGATGGCTCTTTCAAAGTGTGTCAAACAGCGTATAGAAAGAATATATTAGAACTTTTGGCATGAATGAATGTAGACCAGCTCTGACTCCAATAATTAAAGGAGAGCATCCAGTGGAACATGAAGAAGAAAATAACGTGAAGGAAGAGTTTCCATACAGAAAGGCAGTGGGGGCAATAATGCACCTGTTGGTTACGTCCCCTTTCTGAAAACAATATGGCAAACCCAGCAGTAAAAAGGGGGTGGTTGATGACCCCATACAAACCCCCAAGAAATTTGCGTTCTTACATGTTTATAAAATAAAAATTTTAATTATAGAACGATTATTTTGTATGGCCTATCAAAGTTAAAAAAGCTTTTTATTTTTTTGGCGGTCAGTTATAACAAGAAAAAAGTGGGGAAAATAATAGTTACTTTCTAATTAAATTATTTCATGTCCGCCCAATATCTCTTCATTTCATCTCACAATCACCCTAACATTACACATTAGCGTAAGTGCGTATAACCCGAACGGTTAGTAAGACGTGGTGCTAATAATAATAATAACATCCATACACCCGACGCATGCGTACTCTTTTATTCTTAAAACTGTTAATGTTTATCTTTTTTAACACATTCGCTATATTTAGCCACCCACGTCTTTCTTACATGGCCTATCCCTTCCTTTTGACTTACACAATTTGCTTCGTCGCTCGATACACACTCATCCTCTCAACAGTCAACATGCCTACAAAACCATCGTAAGACTCTTCTTTTTCATTGACCTATTGGATTCCCTATCAAACCGCATCCCATTCATTACTGACTGTATTCATACGAGTTTCCCCCACATACATACGAGTACTTAAACAAAAATAGACATTAGTTGATTTTATTTTTGTCTCAATGAATGGGATAAGTTAGCTTATAGCTATGAGAGAAGTTGTCAATAATGTTTAATACTTAAAAATAGCTACAAAATGTTGTCGCTGACACAATAATATAATCATAAAATAGGTGTTACAAATATTTTTTTTTTAAACTCCGTGACTCGACCCCGCAATCTAGTTATAGGCTTACCGATAGCAAATTACTAATTTTAAATTGTAATAAAATTTCAGAAAGTCGAGACCAGAATTTGGAAAAATAGCAAGTTGAAATCGCTTATGACCCAAACTTAATATAACCAGATACCGATATACGCATACAAACTTTTATTGACTAAAAGTAAAGTTAAAATTTCTAGTGGACTCCCTAAAAAATTTATCTTTCTACACCCTTTGTCAGATATGGTCAATTTTACGCACTTGCGAATAAATACGGGACACTTCCTCAAGCTTACACAAAAAACCAGATCACCATAGGCCATGAAAAGCTTATGTCACTCAATTAAGTTTCAAAGGAAGAAAGATATTTTAGAGAATTTAGAAATGTGGATCAACAGTAAGTTGGCCGCATGGTCTAGGAGTTACTCTCGCAGTCGACTAGATTGCTAATGACGGGGGAGAACAAGGTTTAAAATATTGGTTAGTTGTACTGAGGTTTTTCAAACATTGTTTTCCACTCTCTCTCTCTCAAAGAAAATGTGGGTACACTTCCTATAAATATAAACCTTTTCATTCTTAAAATCATTAGCGTAACTAGCAGCAGTAACAGGTTAGTAAGATGCGGTGCTAAAAGAAAAAAACAGAAAAAAAACAGTAAGTGCCATAAAACCCTTGACAAGAAACTTTCAGTCAAATAATATTTTTATGTTTAGTAAATTAATAATTGTTTCTCTTTCTACCATTTAATACTAATGGGGCATAAGTGCCCAGTGATGATTTAACCAACTTTATTTTATAAGTTTCATCAGTTATTGTTTGTTCCATTTGTTCCAAAATAGGTTATATCGATAAATACCTACATTGGAAGTAGGTAATATACGTGCTTAGTTTTACAAATATTCTTCAACGTTACCCAAGTCTCACTGGATAGTGTCCAGCTTATCGCATAAGGATGTAATAGATAAATTACTTTATATTTTTACCTTTCTCCACTGCACTGGGATAATTTTGACATCTCTCAGCTTATCTCGACACTATCCAAATTTCACCCCCTCCTCCCCCCTTTCCGTAACAAACACACACACATATGTAATAAGCTCTAAGTTCTGCTTTCTTCAAACAAGCCATTTCACTTAGTAGCCCACCGAATGAACATTTACATGAACATTTTCATCTCTAGAAATACACCTACGTATGTAGGAACGCCGGTAGTATGAAATTAAGTTCGACGGTTTAAAGGTATGATTAGCAATAATCTCACTTCACCTAAGTGGGTGCAATTTTATCCTACCATAGTGAGTTGAGTACCTATTTCATCGTTTTAAAAATCACTCCTAACACTAAGATTATTAACTTCTCAGTTGTGGCAAAGACGGGGGGAAAGACCCTCATTAACGTAAATATCAGACAGGGGGAAATTCACATGTTAACCCTTCCCCCTCCTCAGCCCCCTCTAGTGCAAGGGTTCGTATATGTGTAAACCCCCCTTGGGCATCTTAAAAAAAATACTGTTTCTGTTTTTTTAAAAAGTCAAGAAGAAAAATTTTATTTTTTTTCATTAATTGAATCCTAATAGCCTTTCAAATTGGTTAAAGCACTCGGAGTTCCGGTGATGAAAATTTTTTCTCCGTGGCGCGTAGTAAAAAAAATGGGTTAATTTTGACAAAATAGAGGGGGTAGACTTGACTTTGGGGGGTTTTGGGGGGAGTAAAATTTAAAGGGCCAAACAGGAATGAAATTTAGGGGGTTTTAATATTGGATCCTTAAAGAAAATAATTAATGAACTTGGGCCCAATTCTCTAGGTTCTTAGAGTAATTTGGGGCAATTTTTAAAAAATAATTTATTTTTCGCAAAAATTTTTTACATTAATCTAAAAAAAATCACTAAAAATGGCAAAATGAGGTACGCACATTCCGGTTCATGAATTTAGCGCTTTTATTTTTCTTTTTCAACAAATTGGGCTATTTTCAACCTTTGATAACATTGGCTTTTCTTTTTTCAAGGTTTTTGGGGGTCTCTATTAGACAACCCCAGGTGTAATAATTTGTCATTTATTTTGAAAGTTTTTTAGCAAAAAAAAATTTATTTAATCATCAAAATTAGGCTACCTATTTAGATTATTATGGTACCTTTATATTTTAAAACAGTAAATTAGTTTAATAAAATTAATCGGGCCCAATGCCTTTTTTTAAACAATGTAAAGAAGTTATTTTTTTTGTATTTTTTAAATTGGGGGCACTTTTAAAGTGATTGGGCCCTCCCTTTTTAATTTTATACCTAAATCTGTCCAAAAATGACCCTATTGGTATCTTACTTGCTCTATATTTTAGCTATTATTTCATATGATTTGAGTTTTTTTTAAAATTTTTGGGGATTTTGGGGACGGAGAGCAGGGTAGAGATGGGCAAGTGACCCGTTTTGCACACCAGGGGGCGCCTTGTAAAATTTAAAAAATCCAAAATTTGATGAAATTTGTACTGACAAGCCCCAATCCCTTTTAGATACGTGATCCCCGATTTGGGAATCTTGTTTTAAAAGTTGGATTCGAACCAGGACGTTTTCTCGGTCCCCAAAGCAGAAAAAAAGGTCTGATAAGCCAGTAGGGTCAGCATGTTGAACCCCCGGCATAAACTGGAAAAAACAACGGGTGTTCGCAAACTTTGTTTTTTTGGGGGGAATATTTGTTAAAGTAGAATTAAATATTATAATCTTTTTAAAATAAAAAAATTTTTACTTCCTACCCAAAAATTGCCGTAAATTCTTTTTTAAAAAAAAAAACGAAAATTCACTCCCGGGTTTTATTTGTATAACTATTTGGGTTAGTGTTCGGGCTTACATTAGTTTTTATATTAAATAATTTCACACATTGCACTGGTCAAAAGGCGGGGTTCTTCAAACTGTGAGGCGCGGGGGGGATTTAGATGAGGCACCCATGGTTATATCTTTGAAAAAACGTCCACTTCTTCCGACTTGCTGAAACAGTAACTGTAAAAATTAATATTTTTTTTTGTCAATGAAGCAGTTAAAATTTTTATTTGGATCTTTTTTTTGGCTTTGATTTTGAAAGTAGTTTTTTTAAATTAATTAAAAACCTTTTAAGGACAAAAATGTCACAAGCAACGCAGGGCTTAAAAGTACTAACTTTAAATTTAATTCCTATAAATATTAAAAAAAAACTTTTCACCAGAAAAACGGGTCAGAAAAATAGTAATAATTTTTTCCCTTTTCTTTTTTTTTTTTTTGTTTTAACCTGAAAGATTTTTTTCCCAACAAAGTGGGGTTTAAAATTAATTTTAATATTAAATGAGACTTGAATGAAAAAAGTTTAAAGAACCCCTGGACCCGTCCATATGATCTATTTATCTCTCAGGGGAAAGGTTGGGTTTTAAAAATCCGGCAGGGGCCCTAATTTTTTTTTTTCAAAAATTTATTTTCCCAAAATACCCCGTGAAATGCGTGAAATTTCCTAAAGACTTTACCATCTCCCCCCTTCTTTCTAAATTAGATGTGCAGAAACCCCAAGCCAGTGCTAAAAAACAACAAAAAAAAATACAGCAGAGAAGATTAATTTTAAAAAAAAAACCTTTTGCCAGTTTTTTTTAAAAAAGGCTGAATCGAACGTTCTTACCAAACAATAAAAATTTTTGTTTTAAGTGTGAAATAAATAATACAGTTAAATAACTGTGGCAGGAAAAAGCGCCCGAGCATAAAATTTGTTTCGCAATCAAACCCGTCTTACTTCTGTGGATTTACAGAATGTGTGTATGTCCGTTGGCTTGACTTGACCCCTTAAGTTTATTTAAATGAATATCAGGGGGTTTGGGGGGGATCCATTAGAAAAACCCCCTCCACAAACTCACAAAGATCAAAAATTTTTTAATGCAGGCTTAAAATCTTTGAAAAAAACTAAAAAAATTAAAAAATTTTAGATCACTGAAGAAAGTCGTTGCGTAAAAAAATTTAAATTCGGCTTTTGAATTTTTTTTAAAAAGTTCAAAACTTTTTTTTAAAGTCCACCTATAATTAAACAAAGAAACTTTTTTAGATCAGATTTTTTGGGGGTTAGGTTCAAAAAATTAAAAAAATTTTTTTTGCCCGTTTGATGACAAAAAGTTTTTAAAAATTCCTTTCAGGTCATTTAAAAAGGGGGAAAAACTAGTTTTTTTTTTATAAAACTGACAAATATTTTGGGACAAAAAATAAAGGTGGCTAAAATTTGGCGTAAAATTTTAAAAATATATTTATTATATTAAATTTTAAAAAACTTGATGTACACCAAATGCTTTTTTTTAATGTAAATTTTCATCCTCCCTCCCCCTTCCCCCTTTGGGGGCCGAGAGTTTTTAGCACTAACCCCAAGGGGGGTACTCCCTTTTTTTGAGATTGGTTAATGGTAATGTTTGTCTTTTCTCAAACATTTGAAAAAAACTATCTCAAATGATATAACTTGTCAGACTCGGTTAACACTATTAAAAAACCCAAGAAGATTAGAGAGATGAACATTTAAAAATAATAGTTATTTATTAAAAATTTCCCAATGTTCCCAACTATTAAACAATAATTTTTTTAAAACTTATTTTTAGTTTAGTATATTCGTTTCAATAAAATTGTTTTAAAAAATAATCGCAAAACTTCTGAAACTTTTCATCCCGATGTTTTGTGGTTAAGGGTATTTTTCCCCCATTTTAAAGTATAAAAGATTCTGGAAAAAAAATATGACTTGGAAGTTTAAACTGGAGTAGGCCTAATAATGTTACTGTAGCGTTGACTGTGGTCAAAGACGGAACCTCCCGGAAAGTCCCGGGTCGAAAAGGGGGAAGGTCTTGCACTTGTTGTTTTAAACACGCCCCCAAAAGCGGGGTCAAGGCGTGATGACGTCAGGCGGGAATCCCTCTCATACGCAAATCCCACGAGATTACAATGCGGGGCCCAAGGCTGTCTAGTGGAGCAGGCTAATACTTTATCTAAACCCTGGGGGTCGCGCTGTAACCAAAACTTCATTTAAAAAATTTAAATCCAAACCCTTTGTGCACGGTACAAAACCCTAAAACCTCTTTTTAGTCAATTTTGTAGTGGGAGGCCCGAGTTCGGGGGCAAGGGTTTGTCCTAAAGGGTTTTCCCCACTTTTCTTTTTTCACACAAATGTGGGTACATTTGCTCTAAAGTCTTATTCTTCCCTTTAAAAAACCCTTAGTGTAAAAGCAGATGGGTCGGCCAGATATTATGATTGTATAATTTTTTTAAAATTTTAAATCTAAAAAAAAAAAGTGGTGATATTTTCTGCTGAAGTTTATTCTAAAAAAAAAGAGACAATCAAAAAAAACCCTAAAGCGCGTTTTTATTTTACTCTTTCTAAATGCGAGAAAAAAAAAAATACCCCTAAATTTTGGTTTTTGAAAACCTTTGAACATCATTAATCTTTTTTTAAATACTTTGCAAATAGAGTAAAATCTTTAGGAAATCTCTTTCTTGATTCCCCCCCCCCCCCCTTTTAAATTTAGTTCCACAAATGCTCCAAACCTTAAGACTATGTAATATATAGTCTATTTCGGGGGGATGTCCACCATCCCTTTTTACGTAATTCAGCAGCTTGTACATTTACGACTGAATGACGCAGCATTTTGAACATAAAAACCCCATGGCAGAGCTCGAAAAGGAGCTATACAAAGGGGGCGACCACCGCATGTTGATAAAGATGTATGACATTTGTAAAAGGGGGTTTTCATGTGGCAGCACAATAATCCTTCGGGCTTTAATTCAGTTTTCTATCCCGAACTTTTCTTCTTTGTTCCAATGTCCTCATTTGTCCTCACGAGGTGAGTCAAACCCGTTTCGGACCCACGCTTGGAAAAAATCAGAAAGCACCGGGAGCAACCCGAGCCTCTGTTTTTTTTTTGGTAAGTTACAATTTTTCGTAGAAAATTTACGAGTCAATTCGGGTAGAAGGATCTTTTTTTAAACCTACTCATACTCACCCCCGGGGCTACCTTTTTGTTTCTTAATTTAGGATGTTCAAAACCATTTTTAATTTTTTCTCCCCCCTTATATAATTCTGATGACCCTTTAGCCCCTCCTACCATAGTGCCATAGGAATAGGAACCATTAAAAAAGGGTGGATATAAAAAACAAAATGGGTGCTGAGTAGGTTTGGGCAATGGCTCCCGAAAAAAAATGGTGGCATAAGCAGACTAAGGAGGCAATGACGTTTTAACAAAATGGGGGGCACTGAGCAGATCAAGCAGGTAAGACTGTTTTAAAAAAAGGTACCCCTGAGTGACTTAGCAGTGCATTTAAAAACCAATTTGGCAATGAAATTTTGGTAAAATATTGTTTAAAGCAAAATGGGGGAAATGAGCAATTAGGGCAATTATGTAAAAAACCATTGGGTTTCAATGAGTGGGTTTCCCGGGAAGGGAATTTAAAAAAAAACGGTGGCATGACTAATTTTGGTAATTACTTTTTTGGTTCCTTTGTTAGGAGAGCCTTATCTGACGCTTGAATAGTTAAAAATTACTTTCACGTATTAACTAAAGTAAAGTCTCTGTATATTATGTAATTTTTATAGTAGTTAATCCCTTTAAAATAACAATTAAAAAAAGTGATTAATTTTGTACTCAAATTTTATATACGGAACGGTTTTTTTTTGATTTTATTTCCGGGTGTGGGCCCTATACATTTATTTCTAATGGGAGGGTTTTCACCCCTCATCCCCCCTTGCGTAGGGCCCTGAACTGTATCGTACTTTATATTTTCGACTAGTATTTAAAAAAGGAAAATTTTAACTAAAGGGTCTTAAAGTAGAAAAGGGGGAAATTGGGGTAAGGGGAGGGGGGGTTTACGTACTTGGTTTGGGGATATCAGTTGCGGAAAAACAGACCCAACTTCTAAAAGGGACGACTAGGGTCGATCTTCCACAGTCTAAGGTTTGAATAATATAGGGAACCCCTTTTAAAATGTGATTATTTTTTTGTTTTAATTCATTTTAAAACCCCATTCCACTAAACTTCAAAATATGAACACTGAAAAATATAAAACAACTTATGTACTGAATTTACATTTTGTTATTGTAATTGTCAAGAAATATAACAGTAACAATAAGTTTTGTTAATAATTTATTTGTGGTGGAGGGTTAGAATGCATGGGTGCTCACGTCTTGGGTTCAACTCGAAATATCCCCCCCCGTTGGGAGTTTTTGGGGGTGGAATTGGGATATCCCCTTATTTTAGTAGGAAAAACAGTATCGGGTAGAATTAAAAGTTACTAAAACAATTTTAATATATTCATACTTTGAGTCATTTTCTTCAGCTATCACTTTTGATAGTATTTCAATACGGATCCTTTATAAAAAACACAAAAAATATAGTAAATGTTATCCTTTTTATAGCCACATAAAAAATGTTTGAATTTTTAAAGTTTTTTTTCCCAAAAACCAAAAAAGTTTTTTATAGTTTATTTCTGCAGTCGGGTTGGTCAGAAAAAATTATCCCTATTTTTCACGTAGAACCCCAAATTGTTTAATCGCGAAAAATATCTTAGTTCTTATATCAGAATTAAAGGGAAGTACGTTATTTTTTTTGCTTGTTCTGGCTCTCTTGAAAAAGAGCCATTTAAAAATAAGCCAAGATTAGTTGCGTCAGCGTTTGTACATATATCACTTTTTGACTAATTTTTCACTTTTAAAAGTGCCAAGTAGTGGTAATAAAAGAGCTAGCCCCAAGAACACCATCTCAAATATGTGTCTTACGACAAGAAATGAGTAGCTTACTCGATGCAGTACCCATCCCCCTTTTTCTCGAGACTCGTGTCAGTTCTGAGACAGCCTTGTCCAGTTATGTTATTAGTAATCTCAAAAAAGGTAGAAAAAATATCGGCAAAAAGACGGTGGGAAAGACTCATTACCCCTGGGAATTTTTGGGGCCTTTATAATGATTGTTATTTTAAATTAAAATTATTTAAAAAAAATAGGAAAAAAACCCTTTGTGGTACTTACAATTTTAGCAATAATTATATTAGTTTTTTTTATTTAATAGAGAAAAACCTTTGCTTTTTAAAAATAGTGAACTGCCTTTTGAGTGGAGGGGAAAAAAAGTTTACAACAGAACATAGTCAAAAAAAAAGTGAGTTTCTTTTAAGAATAATGTATGCATACCCCTTAGAATGCATATTTAGAAAAAAATGTTTTTGTTTCCATAATTATAGGCTATCGTTAGTTTGAAAACCCCCCTTTTTTCCGGGGGAATCTAGAACACATAGATAGTAAGCGCTCAATACTAAATTGTCTCGCACAAGTAGACACTCACAGGAGATAAACACAAAAGAAAATAAAACTTTTGGGGTATTTCGTGATTTGGGGGGGGGAAAAGGACATTTTAAAATTTAAATTTGAAATGTCGTATTTTTTTGGGCTTTTTAAACACATTTGAGGATAAAAAACCTTACCCAAATTGTCCAAATTCAAAGAGTCAACAAAAGGAGTTAATAAAAATGTGAGGAAATTCCTTTTAGCGTGGGCCCCGCGTCCCTAGGCGGGGTATAGAGGGCAGTAGCTTTTTCCTTAATAGTTTTTAGAGAGTAGCAATTTAGTAGTTAACCAGAAAAACGTTGTTATACAATGTTATCTTATTTTTTTAGGCTAGCAATTTTTTGTGACTATTGCATATCTGCAAAAAGTAAATTTTTTTGGTACATTTTTGAAAAACCTTTGCATCGACAATACGGGAGGTATACTATTACTAAACAAAGCGTTTCTTTTTAAATATTATTTTAAAATATGTTTTTTATTGCTTTTTCTATTTTAAGTGGGTATTTTTTTTAATTTTATCAGGGTGAAGAAACCAAGCGAGGAGGAGGTTTTTAGGTTTCTCCTGTGAGGTTTTTTGCTCCCAACCCTAAAGCTTCCATCCCTACTGAGATAACTTTAAAATATTTCAAAAATGGGGGTTTATCTAAAGCTTTCTAAGAGGTTGATATCACAAAAACGCTAAAGCGGGAAAAGGGGGGATGGGGAAAAATTACAGGTTTAAATCATCAGCAGTAATTAAAATTATTAAAAAATTTTGCAAATTTCTTAGCAATTTTTTTTAACCCTAACAATTTTAATCGATAAAGAAAAAACACTATTGTTTAGTTTTTACTTCAACTAAAAATGAATTTTTAAAAAACGACATCTAAGTTAAAAAACTATTCCTACGAACATTTTCCAAAACTGGCGTGCAGTGTTCCCAACTTGAGAGCACCAGCGAACCCCTTTAGTTTGAAAGTTTTTAAAACCGCTGTCTATAGCGACAAATAGGGAACACTATAAAAAAAGGGAACCCACCCCGTTTTGTTTCTAAACAAGGATCATCTAATCTTCCCCCCCAATCCACGTAAAAAAGGGGTTTGTTTAAAAAAAGTGCTTTATATGATTTATGGAAAGTTAAAAACAATGTTGCGTATAATAAAATAATAACTTTAAATATTATAGTAGGAATTTTTGATAATGGGGGGTTTTAAATTCAATAAATCAAACAGATTCATCTATTTTAGTAGTATTTATTTAGCTTAAAAAAACAACTGGCCGGTTACATTTCATAGTTAAAGTAGTTGTACAAAATTAAAAAAAAAATTTAAAAAGTAAAGTAAAGTAAATTATTTAGAAACGTTTAAAAGGGCTACCTCAACGTAGAAAGTATTTACAAAGGCTATTTTCCCGGTTTTACCACGCCCCAAATCATAAACTACTGTAGATCTATTCGGGAACAAGGTCTGTGCTTCATGACTCGAGATGTTTCTTTTTAGGAAGACAGTACACAATTGCTGTAAGAAAACCCAAGAACTATTAGAGCTACGTGGGTACTTACAATACCCCCAACTGTGTTGTTTGGGACTTCCCCGGGGAAATTTTAAGTCTTCCAGAGTTAGGGGGGATACTTACCCCTTCCCAAAAGCTATGTTGGACTTTATGGTACGTAAGCCTTCGCGAGGGTGCTGATTTTTTGTTTAGTTTTTTGTAACACATTTGTAGGGTTGAACAAAATGAGTTAAACCTTTATAATAATAATAAAAATAATAATTAAATACCTACGATAGATGGCCAGCCAAAAATAAATGTTAAACAGAGGGCTACAAAAAAAAAAATTTTATTTAAAAAAAAACTATTTTTTATACCAAATAGATATTTTCCCCGAGAAAGGTTACGATAACTTTTCTAGAACCAGTTCATAATTCTTGCGTTTTCCCGTTCGTTGTTATGTTTTTTACTGGAGACAAGTCTCAGTCATTCTCGGTTATCCTGTTCGTTTTATGTTACTTTCTACTTGAGACAATTTTTAGTTTCTTGCGTTATCCTGCTTTGGGGTAGTACTTTTTGCTGTGGACAATTCGTCATTCTTTGGTTATCCTGTCGGTGTTTGGAAAAATTTCTACTGGAGGACAATTTCAGTCTTCTTTTCGTTTCCTGTCGGGTTATGTAAAATTTCTACTTGAGACAATCTCAGTCCCTTCTTTGCGTTATGTTCTTTCTACTTGAGAAAGTCTCAGTCTTCTTTTCAAAAAAAAGTCTCGTATTTTTGCGTTATGTTTCTTTTACTGTGAGCAAATTTCAGTATTCTTTTCTTATCCTCCGGTGTTAGTTCTTTTTTTGTGAGACAAGTTTCAGACTCTTTGCGTATCCTCTTGGTGTTATGTAACTTTTGCTGGAGCAAATTGCAGTCATTTTTTGCGTTTCCTGTTCGTTTTTATGTTACTTTCTATTGTGAGACAAGTTTCAGACATTCTTTGCGTTATCCTGCTTGGTGTTATGTTACTTTCTATTGTGAGACAAGTTTTCAGACATTCTTTGCGTTATCCTGCTTGGTGTTATGTAACTTTCTGCTGTGAGACAAGTTGCAGTCATTCTTTGCGTTATCCTGCTCGGTGTTATGTTACTTTCTATTGTGAGACAAGTTTCAGTCTTATTTGCGGTATCCTGCTCGGGGGTTATGTTACTTTCTGCTGTGAGACAAGTTTCAGACATTTTTCTGAGTATCCTGTTTGCTGTTATTTTGACTTTCTGTTGTGAGACATACCTCCGTTTTTCTCTTCGTTAGGTGTTATCAGAACATTCAGCAGGGAGTGATTAAAACATAAAACTCAGGAAATTAAAGTTAACATTTTGGGTCAAACGATAAACTTCCGATCCTTTTTGGGATGTAACCTAGTTTCACAGTTAGTAAGAGTTTTTTTTTTTTAAAGGACACCCCTTTCAAATGGAGTCGAATTATTTTCTGTTTAGGTTTAAGTGATTCTCAACTTCTTATTTGCTGTTGATAATGTATTAGTGATTTCAAATTCAACAGTTTTATTTTTGGTGAGATAGAAAAAAAAAATCTCACTTGAATCCAACTTAATCTCGGTGAAGCAGGAACGTTTTCACTGAGCCAACTGGTTATTGCAGCTACTATTTATGTTGCTCGTAGTGTGGGTAGATTACCGTTACAATCTAAATCTATTAAAGATGAATTAAAAATCACCGGTCAAGAGGGAGCAGCAGTCAGAGGGATATTTTCCGGAGCGGTAACTAGTAGTTAATATTAACTTCTGTTCCCATTTGAGACGTCACAAGATTGCATTGAATGTTAGGCTGACGTTTCTATCCAAACTTCTTTCCATCCAAGTGGGTTTCACTTTCTCAACAAAAAACACCCCCCTCCTACCGCTTTGGTTGATGAGTCAATTTTAGGAAATACTTATTACTAGGGAATTTTATGTATTTTTCTAGTTGACTCCCTGTAAACTTGTGCCCGAAACAAAGACTCGCGCTCTTACAAAGGATTATTATGCCCTTAAACTATCGCAGAGAGTAGAAAACGTACAAAAATAGAGTCTGTTTATTTGTGTGGAGTTGTCTCCAAAGAAGGATTGTTCATGCAAGATAACTTTTGGATTGAGATATGACCCCGACAAATCCATTAGGTTTTCAAATTGTTATTTACGGTATTTGTTGAAATTACAAACTCAACACCAGACAGGAGTGTGCGCAAATACCACATGATAATTGTTAGTTGTAGTCACCGGCTGCGCCATCATGATTGTCCCCCATTAGCGGTTATGTCTACTGCTTCCTCTCCTGGGGCAATGCTCCCAGAGTGCATTACGAGGAGCATATCCAGGTTTGAACCCGATCACTAAGCACAACGTTCTTGGTACTACCTATATTAGAAACTGACAGGACTGGCAATACCCCCCCTTTTGGGGCTAACATAAACTGGGACCTTTGGAGCCAACTCGCTCGGCGGTAACAATCTTAGACAGACTTGCCAATTGATGAGGATATTTGATGAGATTAAGATGAATGACGAATAAATCACAATTAACCACTAAGAAATTATTCATTACTAAAACATTAATTAATAACAATCAATGATTAATTAATAATACTATATTGATACTGATTAGATAATTCTAGATCTGTCATATATGTAATACGGATACTTTTGCATATAATTTGAATTAGCTGTTATAACGGAAATTAATAAATTATCTAATAAAGAAACCAATTACATACTAGCGTTATTTAATGAGTGACCAAAATAACTAATAACGAAACATTAAATAAATATAAATATTTTAACTTAAAAAGCAATTTTAAATTGCAGTAAGAAAACACTGCCCATATTTGAATGATGATAAAAATCATAGTTTTTAATTAATAAATCAAAATAACATCACTTAAATAAATTGCCGGACGCTTCAGTTGAAGCTTATTGGAAACATTGATCGATGTTTCTAGTGCTAACTTGTGAAATGGTGTTTCAAGTTTGTTATTGATATATTTATAATTGTTAATTTGGAGGTACAGTCTCGGAAATTGTCACAATTCATGAATCTAGGAACGTGGTTTGGTGTATAATAATATTCATGAATTGATGTAACAATAAACTTGCTATTTAAAGTTACAAGAACTGTAAAATGGGATGATACTTTGGGTTTGATGTGGGGAGCTTTTTGATGAAGGGAGCGGTAATGTATTGTTTTTGGCGGGGCGAAAAATCAGCTGTTGCCAACATAATTGGAAAACCCACAGAAACACATGGACATAAAAGGCGAGAGCGTCAGCGTATTTCCCGTGGCGGGAGTCACGCCCCTTTGTCACAAAAATACCCAACCAATCACAAAAAAACCCACTTTACGGAATTGATAATAATTGTTTGGATCTACAGCTACCAAAATTTTGTGTATCACTACATTAACAAGAACAGAGGAATATAAAGGAACAGAACATCGTGTCCGATGAACATATTCTTCCAATTTTGGTTCAAGAACTTTGTGTAAAACTCGTATTGCGGTGGCAGGTGCAATGACTGACTGATCTGCCCCCTTCCTTCCCCCACCCCCCTAAAACAGACCGACCCCTGTTGACTACTAACAAAATACGTCCCACACTCCTAATATTCTAACTGATACGATATAAAGTAGTCAGCCTAGTAACATAGTTTTTAGCTCAACAAGTATTGCTATGTGATGTTCCTTTTCTTTGAAAGGGTCCCTGCCCCCATAAAACCCTTTAAATAACGCGTTACTCCAATCGCAGACAGAAAACAAAGGGAAAATAAACATCACTTGTCCACCGAGATCCGAACCAGCATCTCATGGAATAAAAACCACGGTAAAAATTGCTTGTATTGAGCGGGGCACAACACCTGAATTATTGTAAGAAAGGTTGTTGTGTTAGCGCCCTCTGAACTGAGTTTCTGAGTGGTTCGATAGACATGGTCCATTATTGCACGCACACACCCCTTATGTCGACTAGATACAGTTTTTGAGATAGTTGCATTCAATCCTTACTTCATCGGGGGGAGGTTTATACTAACTTACCCAAGAATGAAGAGACAAACATCTAGCTCGTGGTACGAATCCGTGTCTAGCTAGAGAATGAGTCTAATAATAGGTCAACACACCCACTCAAGAACTAGTTTTTCTAATAGGTCAACAAGTCACTCCAAAAATATTTATCTAATGGGCCTATACGCAAATGAAAAAAGTATGGGTCTAATTGGCCAACACTTCCAGTTCAGAGGCACTCAAGCAACAAAATCAGCTCTATAAACGTCTTGCCCCCCGGTATGAGGAAATTCACATCTCACGACCACACCAAGGTCCCTATTCATCCCTCGTTAGGGTCACCCCCCCTGAAAACCTGGTGTTCTCAACTTCTAGCTTCTGGGTACAAACTGCAAGGCCCGAGGTGCTCTGGAACATTGCCTTCTTTGAGAACATCTTCAGGCTGCTCCAAAATATAATCAATGTTCCAGCCTTCGGAAGGGTTTTAAAATGTTTGAGGACGCTACAACCCCCCCGGCCCGAGCATCCCCTCGGAGCGCAGCGCGTCCCAAACCCGAGGTGTCGTAGTAGCGGGGGAAAAGGGCCGGGGGCAGGGAGGGGCCTTGGATCTTCCGAGGTGAGCCCCAGCATTGGGGGCCTTGTGTACCCGTCCAAAAACACAAAAACAACCTGCTAGCCTTTCACCAAAAGGTTACAATAAACGGCCCCTGCAAAATAAGTGAGTAAAAATTGTTTGAAAAAATTTTTGGTTTTTTAAAAAGTATTTAGTGTTCGTTTTGAAAAAGATTAGATATTTTTCTAAGGACGAAAATATTTTTAAAAAAATTGGATGTGAATAAAAGGGAAATTATCCCATTAAATTTTGGTGTTTTTAATTTTTTTACAAAATGTTAAAAATTTTTTTTGAAAAAAAAATTTCAAAAAAAATAATTTTAAAAAAGTTATTTATTTTACAAGTCCTTAAAAGTTTTTTTTTTTTGTTTCAAAGCTTGTTAGTAATTTTTTTCTATTACGCCCCTCTTGGGGGGTCATTCGGGCACGCCCAACAATAACGCCATCATGTTGACTTTCCATCCCCCCTGATTTTTATTCCCTTAATTTTTTTTGGTGGAATCTTTCGTTTTGTTCCCCCCTAACGGCCCCAATTTTTTCGGAAAAAATAAATAACGTCCGAAAGACATCTTAAAGTTCATTTTTCGATTTACACTTTTCTTTTTTTAGAGTTTTTAATTTGTTGGATTTGGGGGTTTTTGGATTTCCCCCCAAAACTTATTTCAACTTTTGAAATTTCCAAATCTCCTTTTTAAAGTTTCCCCTTTTTTTTTCAAAACATTTCTTTTAGGAGTTTTGGGTGCCGGTCCCAAAAAAAGGCTTTTTTTCAAAATTTTATTAACAACCGGAAAATTAAGAAGATATCTTAAATACAATCATTCCCTCCCTGCCCCTTTTGTCGAATTATAGAAAAAAGACCCTTTATAACTTTCTTTAAGGGCCCAAAATTTCCACAACCCTTGTGTAACAACAACCTTGAATTTTTATCGATGGGTAAATAAAGAGTATATAATAATTTTCCCCTTTACCAATTTTAACGATCCTCTTAAAATAATATCCATAGTTCAAACAATAATTAAAAAAATTTGATGAAATTAGTCTACATTTTAAAAGAGAAAGAGTGCCCGAGCCATTAAATATTTCCCTAAGCCTAGACCCAAAAAATTCCCCAGATTATTTAAAAAACTTTAGTTTGGTAAAATTTTTTAATTAATTTATAAAAATAAAAAGGGTTTAAATAAGAACCTAAAAAACCTTATAGATTCTTGGTTCCTTTAAGAACAAGGGTGTAACTTTTATTTATTTGGGGCAAAAGTACCAGAAATTTCCGGTTCTAGTTACAGGGCGGATCGTAAAAGGGGGTTCGTAGAACATTTTTTTTTTTTTTAAGGTAGGCTAAAAACGATACTTTATAAGAGAAAATAACAAATAAATTTTGGGCCCCTTTTTATTGTTCTCCTTTTTTACCGATGTAAATTATTTTTCCCAATAAGCTTGATTTTTTTTATTTTTATTTTTTTGGGGAAAAATTCCAATAAAAGAGAAACGGAGGGGGCACTCCCACAGCTTTTACCCAAACTTTTAATTGTCACAATGCTAGATCGTGTGTGAGCTGAAAGGGTTTTAACCCGACAGGTGAAAAAAGAATGGACGGTACCTTGGGCCGATTCATAACTCCTCTATGGTGATGACGCCATCTTGATTGGGTCCACTTATTGAAGCTCTGTCAACCTGCTTCCTCGCCTTCCCGCCTCTTCTACCCTTTAAAAGAGCACATACCCTTGAATCTAGTTCACCCCCCCGTTTATCAAGTCTGAACCCTCAGCAACGACAATTGGCCTGGAGGTAATCTGCCCCCCTTCAAAACGAAAAAATCAATTAAAAATAATCACCCAAAATAGCTCTTATTTTTTTACCCCTTAGGTTTGATTTTCTTCGGGGGTTTTTTGCTAAGAGTTCTTCGACAAATAGCCCGGCTAAGTTGTTCCCCAAAACAGAAAATTTTTTTTTGAATTTAGTTAGAGATGAACATTATCCCCGGTGAGGTTTCACCATTGAATTATGGGAGGGAGTGGCTTATTTTGGGAAAACTTTGATTTTATTTTTTAAGTATGAATTCGGGGCTAGAGCGACCCCAAATTTTGTGAACATCGACCACCAAACGCTGTGGTTAATAGTGAATCTGTAAAGAAACTAAAACCCCGATATTTCTTTGTTGCAACTCATTGTAATTTTTTTGATGTCAAAGTCCCTTTAAAATCAATTAAACCGAAGGAGAAAACTTTAAACTTGGGATATTCAAGCGACCCTATAAGAGGGTGCGGGGGGTACATCGTACTCGGGCCCCGGGGGCTAAAAGGGCCTGGGGGAATTTCTGAATCTCAGAAAATGTTACATATATTTAAGTAGCAATCATTCCCCCCCTCTCAATTTTTTACACTTTATTTGCCTTACAGCCATGGCTAAAATCTTAGTGGGTGGAAACAAAATTTAAAGGAAAAAAGAAAAAAGGGGGGGGGGGGGGGCGAAAAAAATTTTTTACCCCCCAGTAAATAATGTTCAGAACCCCCCGATCTCAATTGCATTTGTTCCATTCAATTGGGGGTAAATTTTCGGGAAATACTAGTGGAATTGTCTACTAAAAATGTACCCGGGGTGGTTTCCGACCCCTCAATTGTGGTGGGCCCCCACGTCCCCCAGCTCAGATCTCTGATGCAACCCTCTCCCTTATGTCATACAGCCTTTAAGGTCCAGCGCACTTTTCGTAATAGATCCTCGAAAAAAGGGCAGGGTCACCCGGGGGTTCGAAAAAAGGGAAAGGGTATCTTGATAGCAAAACATGTGATTATTGTTTTGGAACTCCTAAACCGCTGGGTTTAACCAAAGAAGTCCCAGGATTTAATACCTAGTTTTCAAAAAAGGTTGGATAATTTTAAGCAAGAGAATAAAAAGTTACTTTATTTTACTGCATTTATTCTGCCCTGTCCTAGTGAGATTTCCCGTGGTGACATTACACTGTTTTCACTTGTTGCAAATAAACTTTGAAATTCATCCATGGTATAAGGGGAACATAAATAGTTTGTACTTTTAAAGCAAAAAAAAAAAAAACCCTTTTTTAAAATTAATACGGAAATTTATTGGTGGGAATTTATTCAAAATTTAGTTTTAAATTTTTATTTTTGAAAAACTCAGTAAAAGAGGTAAGTTAACCAAAAAGCTAAGTAACTTTTACAAAAAAAGCTTGGAATTAATACAAAAAGCTAAGCGATTTCAATCTTGTCCTTTCATTTTTTCAAGGTAGCTAGAGATACTCGTTGTTTCTACTGGACGGGTTTATAGGTTTTTCTACAGTATTACTAATTAAAATTATTAACTATTTTGTTGACGTGTCCATGTTACCCCCTAGAACAAAATTAATTGCTTTTTTAACACTTTTATTAAAAACCTCTATTTCAATTTCTACCCGGAAGATTATTAAAAGCCCTTTTTTATAAAATGTGAGTTTAAAAATTGATTGAAGGGCGGGTTTGGTGATCAAACCCTGAAAAACACAACCTGCTTTACACGGACTTTCCCTATTAAAAAATACAACTCTGGGGTTCTAAAAGCAATCGATAGCGGGGGTAAATCTGTCGGCCCTTTTTGATCCTCGAACAATTGGAAATATCAAAGGGGCTTTTTTGCTCCCTTTTCCCCCCCTTCACTAACAAAACTACTAGGTGTGTGGCAGAAAGGGGGGAAAGGGCGGAGGTGTCAGGTTTTTTGTCCACGGGCTGTGGCGTAGTCAAAATAACATGACAAAGTGTAATAAATATTAGAGTGCTCAAAATTTCAGTAAAAGATAAAATGAATCGGTCATAATTTAAATTATATCGGTTTAAGAGTGTACTAGAATAGCGGAAAAACGTTCAAATAACTTTTTTACCCTTTTTTACTATCGTATTTAAGTAGCATTTCCCTCCCCACCTTTCAGCCCAGACAACCCCATCCATTTTACCCCCATATACACTTCCCATGATCAACTGATTTTTTTTTAAAACCGGGCCCCTACTGGGAAGCCCCGGCCGCCACGGGTTTTGGGTTCCCGTTAAATGAGGGCCTTCATTTCACTCAAACACCCTACCATTCACATTAGGTAAGTTCTTTTTAAACCCGAAAGGGTAGTAAGACGCGGGGCTAATAATAATAATAAAAATAATAATTAATAAAATAATAATAATAATAAAATAATAAAAATAATAATATAATAATAATAAAAAAATAAAAATAAAAAACGGTCCCCTCTATTCGGAATGGGAAAATGTTTGGGTTTAAAAAAAATTCGGATCACTGTCGACAAGTGGGAGGTATTGAGGCGAACGGCAAATGTTATAAAAGTTCGAGGTTTGGAAGCGTTTTTTTGGGCATGAATCAAGGGAAAAAGAAGTTCGCCCCTGGAGTCTCGCGAACATTCGGGACCTCCCACAATACCCACTCGTTTGTGTTTTTTGTTTTGGGATTCACCCAAACGCTGCAATGTTCTATTATTTTTGTGGATATTGTAAAAAATTTAGTTGAGTAAAATTTAAATTTTTAACTTCTATTAAAATGTTAAGTTGTTAAAGTGTGTCATTTTAAAGTGACATTAAATATAGTTTTTTTTAAAAAGGGGTAATTGTTTAGTTATTGAGTACTATCTACTCATGTGGAAGGATATCATCCATCACCCCCTTTTCTTTTAGGTTTTTTACGTGCAAAGACAATAAATTTTTAACATATTAGCCGGTTTTTCAACGCAGCTTTTCATCACTTTGAGTTGTCCTAGTGCATTTATTGGTTCAGGGCCCCGCAATAGGGTGCTGTTTATCCGAATTTTGTGTGAGGTTAAAAGGCGAAGGTTTTATGGATTCATGACAGAATATATGACAAAGTTGGCGAAATTCAGCAGAAGTTTGTGCCAAATTTACGAAAAAGTGTGTGACCGGGCCCAAAGGGCCCCTCCCCGTTATCAAGAATTTTAGCCGTTGAAAAGGTTAATGGGATTCTCCAGTCCCTTTAAGTTACGGAGTTGTGTTTTTCCTATTTGTAAATAAACCCGGGCTTCAGCCCCAGGATGACCTATAACGATTTTCATCAATCCCGAAGTGTTTATCGGTGGTTGAAAAGGGTTTAATATTAAAAGAAGGGGGTTTTTTTGTATTGTCTTTTTAAAAGTGGGAAATAAGTGTGTGGTACGCAAATATTTGGGGATACTAAGCTCAGTAAGCTTAACCCTGGACTCAAAAGTAGTCTTTCACAATCCTGGCCCGTGACAAAACCCTCGCTCTTCCTCTAACTTGGCAGGGAAGTCCGAAGAGTTCCACAATTTTGTCCTTTGACAATACCCTAGCTCTCCCCCTCAACCCTTTGGGAGGTAAAGTCCCCGAAAGTGTTCTCACAATCCGTCCTTTTGACGATTTTCCCCCAGTTTCATCTCAACCCTTTCAGGTAAGTCTCGAATGAGTTCTCACAATTCTGTGCCTTGGACAAAACCCTCAGCTCCCATCCCAAACCCTTTGGAGGTAAGTCTCGAATGTAGTTTTACAAACCTGTCCTTGTACAATACCCTCAGTCTCCCCATAAATTGGCAGGTAAGTCTCGAATGTAGTTCTCACAATTCTGTGCCTTGTGACAATACCCTCAGCTCTCCACTCTCAACCTTGGCAGGTAAGTCTCGAATGTAGTTCTCACAATCCTGTGCCTTGTGACAATACCCTCAGCTCTCACTCTCAACCTTGGCAGGTAAGTCTCGAATGTAGTTCTCACAATCCTGTGCCTTGTGACAATACCCTCAGCTCTCCACTATCAACCTTGGCAGGTAAGTCTCAAATGTAGTTCTCACAATCCTGTGCCTTGGGACGATACCCTCAACTCTCCACTCTCAACCTTGGCAGGTAAGTCTCGAACGTAGTCCTCACAATTCTGTGCCTTGTGACGATTCTAATTTAAAGTAGTAATTCTCTCAACCAAATCATTTGTATAAAAAATCCAAAAGGGGGCGGGAACAAATTTCAGTGTGAGTATAAAATAGGCTCATGGTCAGGATACTAGGTTACACTAATGTTTAGTCAGTTAGGTGGGGCGTTGATAGCTCAGTTTATAATAGCTACTTTCAGGCCACAAAGGTTGTGTTTTATGTGGGTTGGTTCAACTATGAATATTTCCCGTATAATTGGCATGTGGACTAAATGTTAAACTCCCATAGTCTATTAAGAATCAAATAGCCAACGCTATTATATTTGTTTAATATATATATGTATAAACACACTTTGGCTATTTAATTCTTAATTATATGTGATCCCTTACAATTATAATAATTGTACAAGTGGCAGCATTAGCCTAACTACCAAGTCGAAGGTGGCTGCGTTATCTGATAGCTTGTGATGTTGATAATAACAACATTTGTAGCCGACGATTTACCACACGTCCATCATAGACTCTGCCTTAAAATATGAGTGAAGAATGACCCTGAGCACGGGACGATTCCTGGATAGGGTTAGAGCATTGGCTTACTAAGCAAAGGTCCCGGGTTCGATTCCCGTGTCCAGGTGTCATTTTTATTTAAGAATAATCCTAGTCTAGTTTTCTTAAGATGGAGAGTCGGGGCTCGAATTTGATTCCGGTGTATTGAGCTGATTTTTCTATAAAATAGTTTTCTACTCTCCTTTCACGTAAATGGTAGTACATTTAATCTTGATTATACCTTCCTTATCTCTGCCTTATTAACGTAATTAAAATGCATATATTCCGAATGGTGGTTACACACGATTAATGAAACAACTCTGCAGCGAACATTATTTTTCCTAAGTTTCCAAAGCTGATTGTTAAGACAGTTAACAGTATAAATGTACCGAGTTTTATGCCTCGCAAGGCCAAACACTATTTTTGTGAAATTGTTTTAGTTCCTGTTTCCTAGTAAATTTAAATAAACGATTGGTTTCTGGTTTTTGTTTTATCCTGTTTCAAGGTCAGGCTAAGGTACTTATAACAAAAGAAGAGGTAAAAGGGCTACTGATCACAGTGAGATCCACTCCCTACAGACAATGGTACCTCAGAGTTCTCTCCGCAGCTCTATGGAGGTATTTCCCTAATCCAACCTGCCGCATCTAAGACCCAACAAACCACTGTGGACCCTTTCTTGACGCTGTCAAACTGCGGTTGCCGCCGCTCAGGGACAATATGGTGAACGTGTTTGGTTCCATCATCAATAAACCTCACGCGAGCCTCAGTCTGGACTTATATGCGGCCCTCTACGACATCTATCAGGCGACAAGGCTGAGGAGGATCAGAGTCAGCGAGCTGATTCACGTACTGGACAGGATGGCCAGGGTCGACACTCATTCTCAATTCCTGCTGCTCTTCACGGAGCTAGAGAAGGTACATTCCCCCTCATTTCCAGGTTATACTTCTATTCGCGGAGCTAGGAGTAGGTACATTCCCTCTCACTCCCAGGTTATACTTCTATTCACGGAGTTAGAGAAGTACATTCCCCTCATTTCCAGGTTATACTTCCATTCACGGAGCTAGAGAAGGTACATTCTCTCTCATTCCAGGTTATACTCTATTCACGGAGCTAGAGTAGGTACATTCCCTCTCATTCCCAAGTTTACTTCTATACATGAAGTTAGGAGAGATACATTCCCTCTCATTTCCAGGTTATACTGCTTTAATGAAGTTAGGAGAGATACATTCCCTCTCATTTCTATGTTATACTTCTATTCATGAAGTTAAGAGAGATACATTCCCTCCATTCCCCAAGTTATACTTTATTCACGGAGCTAGGATAGGTATATCCCTTCTCACTCCCAGGTTATACTTCTATTCGCGGAGCTAGATAAGGTACATTCCCTCTCACTCCAAGGTTATACTTTATTCAAGAACAAGAGAAGGTACATTCCTTTCTCATTCCCAGGTTATACTTATATTCATGAAGTTAGGAGAGATACATTCCCTCTACTCAAAGTTTAAAACTACTAAGTGAGGTCATTCAAAATTTACCCCTAAGGGAGACTTTTGGTACCAGGTACCCCCGGGGGCCCGGCCCGAATCTAGATTCCCCCAATTTTAAAAAAATATATAAGTAAAAATTTTAAAAAATAAAAAATGAATACCCAAAAAATGCTTATACACACTAAAGAACAGTTTTCCGGTAAAGAAATGGGTTTTTCCTCCGGGGGGAACTTAATGTCATTTTCATCATTATGTTTGGCTTTGTCAATTTTTTTTCGTTTCAAGTGTTTTTGGGAAAATTCACGAAGTCTATATAGAATTTTTTTTAGGAAAAAAATTTTTTACACAAAGAAATCGGCAATAAATAAAATTTAAAATTTAAAAAAACTTCATCATGTGCGCGCCTTTCATTTTCAATTTAAATTACGTATTAATTTTTTATACATTACTTTTTTTTTTAAAGTTACAACTTTAAAGTTTCAACAAAGTTTTTTTAAAATGTACAAACCCAAAATCCCAAAATTGGGGTAAAACACGATGAAGGGGGGGGCGGGGGCATTTACCTTCTGGGGAAAAAACATGTAACTTGGGGTTAAAATTAAACTCCTCCCCCCTGTTAATATTTTTTTTTATACATTTGACATTTCACTCACAGGCTAAAAAACGAGATCCGGGGCACAAGAAACACAAACGACACTTTTTCTAAACAAAATATTCTATTAAGTATTTTTAAATGTGATACAATTTAAAAATTTGGGAGGGGGCATCAATCCAACTGTGTTTCTTTTTTTGAAAAGATGGCCCCAA
>JBCFYV010000012.1:56871357-56887308 GCA_039000515.1 Timema cristinae | reverse complement strand
AATAAAATATATATATATATCAAATATATATATATATATATATATTAATGTTGTAACATAATTTGTTACATACCACGCCTCGGAAACATCGCTTCGTAAGGACGGCTCCATCGGAAGAGTTGCACACACGAGCACATCTAACGAACTGAATGGATTTCTGCGTAGCTCGTGAGAGTGTGTACGTCATGGCCAGGTGCCTACGTACTGTTCTCAACGTCGAGGGGTGCTTATAACCCTCCCCCCCTTTTACCCGTGGTTCGTCTGTTCAACCAGTATAAAATACCTCGGTCCACTGGGAACAAAACACAGTTCCAATCTAATATTCGATGACTGACGTCTCTCCGATCTATAGTATATCAAGATATTGTGGTCACTATGATGGTGCCGTCAGACTCGCTGGACAGACGGAAATAGCTTGCCATAAACTACATTTTTTTTAGAAGGGAGTAGGAGGCTAAGTTATATCATGTAAAGTAAAAGGGATTTTTCTTACAAGTTTAGAGTGTCTGTCACTCTTGAGTTTATTAACTATTTAAATGTATGATTAGGTTAGGTTTTCATTGGCAATGTCATTTTAATTAACTCATGAGAGACCCTACATATCTCTTGTTTTTCTGCTTGGTCCTTAAGACCAGTGGTTTCATTGAAGTGTGTCTCACTCCTTGGTCTGCATAACCGTAATGTGGTCTGCTGTGCCATCAGGCGGGAAAGGGGGAACGTAGGTTGTTCCAGGCCCGATGTCAAGACCTAGTTAGGTAATGGTTAGCTATTCTTGTAGAATCTTGGCGCCTCACGCTTTGATGTTCACCTAATTGCGGTGTGCAACTTGTGGGTTTGTCACTGCTCTTCTGGCCAGGCCCACACGCTATGAGATGTTCATATCTGACTCCCTTCAGGGATAGCATGATACCTTGTTAATAGATTATAACCTATACCTAGTATGTGGTTGACACCTAGGTTGATTGTGGTTTAACTCATGATACCTGGCTATACTAATTGGTTACTTGCCAGCCTTTACTGTATGGAGGTCTAGAATCCTGAATGGCAACTTTCCCTAAGATATTGCCCGGTGTTTCTATGACCGGGAAAAATAGACAATTGTCTGAAACTTATGTACTAATTCAATTAGGTCAAGCTAGCTTCACTGGCATATATCGTTCTCACCTCTTAAAATAGGGTTGTTTGTTTTAGAAGTTGAGTAGGTTCTGACTCAACCCTGCTCACCTGTCATAATCAACAAATTTACTATTGCTACTGTATTGTGTTTGCAGTCTGTGTCTCTCGTCGGAAAGTAACTTAAAATTGCTTCGGTATCTTTCTTTCTAGGAAGTATGATTATGCCTCTTTTAAAAATGGGGCGATAGTTCATAACACTAGCGGGGTTTAATTTTAGTATTAAACCAATGGCGCATCACGACTAGTTCACTCTATGAGTGTGTCAATTTTTATCTTATTGTTTGTTATGTTAGCTATTTTGACATACTCACTAGATCAACATTGAAAATGATGGATTGTGCTCTGATGTTTGCCTTGTAATTGCTTGCTTTGTTTGAGTTTCATTGCGTCCTTCTCTAAAACTTATAAATCCTGCTAAAGTTAACATTAAATATTTTGTTATGCTTCACTTTCCCACCACAGTTTATAAGGACATAGAGCCTGAGGAACACGGTCTTCTAGATACACAGTTCTGGATGCGACATGATTACTTGGATGGACGATTTGATCTAATTTCTAATATTCTATTCCCTACCATTTACAAAAGAGTCGAAATATAAAAAAATAACTATTTATATGTTTTTTTTAAAAATTCAGAATGTTATTCAAACCTTATCGAAACATAATTATTGTTAAAGACGTTTTCGAAAGTATACATTTACTTTTCATAAGCTAACTTTGGTAAAACACTCTTATTTGTTATATTTGTTATTTCGTATTCTTTACATATTTGATAAAATCATTTAATAAATATTAAAGGTTCATTAAATTGCCCAATTTGTGTATAAACTAGATCAATTCGTTTTCCTGGACGCCATCTCTATGTGTTTTTTGGGCTGTTCAATCGATGAATGGCAATTTTACACAGCCCTATATTTAATTTTGAAAAAATAGCTGAAATATCTATACTGCTAAAACTATTTTTAACAACAAATATTTTAAAATTTATTGCTTTAAGTTTTATTTATTTCCAGCGCGTTTTAATCGTGTCCGCGCTATACACATTTTAATTATACTGATATGGTAAGGATTAAGAAGGTATATTTTAGGATAAAATCACCCGCATTTCTATGGAGAGATAATGGGAAACCGTTTAGTAAAAGACACCCTCGGTGCACATGGCTGGGATTTGAACCCCAACCTCCCGTCTCCGGCAAACCAAACTGGATAAGTCTAACCGTTAGTCCGGGAGCCCACCGATTAGGGTTTTCCCAAGTAACCTTTATTTAAGTATCAGCGTTATATGCATTTGTACCAAGATATTGTAGAAATGTTTTAAATACCCACCGGAAATAAAATCTGCTCAACCTTTTAATATCGAAGAAAGCGCGCAGCCAGAAAGAACGCCAACACACAATTATATCGGAATAAGAAAACGCACAAAGAACACTTTCGTTACATCTTGATGTAGACCTCTTTCAGCAACACAATACTTCACCTATGGCTCTATAAGTAAAGTTAATAATAAAAATGTAGGATAAACAGAAATTACACTTTTTATTTTGACCATCAATATGTTGTGCATATCTACATGCAGAGTTTACATGCGTGAATTTACACACCAAGTTGATAGAAAAGGGTTGAACTAACAAACCAGTAAATTTATCATACAGTTACAAATTGAGACTAAAATTGCTCGACTTAAGTATTATAATTTTTGTTAATTTTTTCAATGATAATATTCAATCAAAATATTGTCGTTACAACAAACCCCCCACAATATGTGAAATGCGCCCTATTTGGGGATAAATAAACTGCAAAAACTTTTATTATTTTCGATTTATTGTTGTTTTCAAGAACCCCAAGGGGTTGGGAAAAATTATTGTTTTCAATTTTGTGTTTTTTTAATAATGTATGTAAATAGATAGTAAGTGATAAATAAATAATCCTTATAAGAAAAAAAGAAAAAAATATTGTCGTTCGTTACTTAAAAGACATGTATAAAATGTGGAAAAGACTTAAAACTAATCAATATCTTGATTAAATGTTAAAATATTACTCATTAAAAAAATTAAGTTTAAAAAAAAAACATTAGTAAAGATTGCATAGTGGAACTATCACCCACTTATAATACCCTCGTTCACATTTAAATAGTGAGCAAAATGTCGTGAAGGTAACACATAGGCTTAGCATTAGAAATGACTATACTGAACATCCAAACATATATGCATAAAACAAAATTAAATATGACCTGGCTAAACCAACAGGCTGCTTTTATAATAATACTGTGTTGAGAAATTTAACTTTCATGCATGTTCTATGTGGGAAATAATACATATATAGGCATGTGTGGGGAGTTGTCATCACTCATAGACTACGTTATCTATATCGACGGGCTCCGCCCCCTCGCCTGTGTCCCGGATGTATGGTATTACCCGACCGATCATCTCTCTGTCCCGAGGGTCCGTTATTTTCAAGGTCAATACATGTTCCAAGAACGCTCTAAGGAATGGGCCCCTCGTGATATGGCCGTCCATCTCGAAACTCTCCGCGTAGCTCGGGTCTCGAGTTGCGGTCGACAAGAAACTGTAGAATCTATCGGCGACTTCCTTTGTCAGCAAGTTGTGGTCAAGAGCTTTGCTCACGTTGGTCAAGTCGACTGTCTTTGTGACCATGGTGTACCTGACTGGCTTAGCCCCCACTCCTTCTAGTAGCACCTTACTGGCCCAGTATGACAGGACGTCCTTCATGTAGGGTTCCCTAGGGCTTATATGCTCCAGGATGGCCTTGAGAAGCTCCCCATTAGTGCGGTGCGTTGAGAACTTGAACTCCGGGCCTAGAAGCGCTGGCATTTCGCCGCCATTCAAGTAGTTCTTGAGGGTACTGAACTTCGGTTCGTTGACGGCTTCGGGGCCTAGAGCACCCAAAAGGTCATCCACGTTTAGGTTATCTGGGATGGGTAAGATTGGGGATGGACAGGATATCACAAGGCAGTTCCTTACCTCCCCATTCTCGTCCAGCAGTCTCAAAAACTCCTTCAACTGGCTGCCGAGTCGGATAGATAGCTGGCCCACGGCTGACAAGTGGTTCAGTATCGTCACCACGAGCTGTCGGGGACGACTGTTTTCATGCTTGGGGAATTTATTAAAGATGTCACTCCAGTCAATAGGTTCCTCTCTGAGTCCTTTTAGGATCTCCATCGAGTCATTTTTGATGGTGTCAGGAATTCCGGGACTTTTGAACGTGTCGAAGATCATCGTTAGATCGGATATCCCTCTATTGGGCCTTGCCTCACCGGTAAATGCAGCAAACTTGAGTTTAAGATGGACATGTATTAGGTTAAGAGTATCAGCCAGTTGAACAGGAATCTCTACGCGCCGCCTGATCCTGTCGATAATGGCTATGAGGAGCTCTTCGGGCCTCGTGTAGTCGTGACGAACGAATCCTTTCAACGCTAGGTCCAAGTTTATCGTCTTGTTGGTGAGCGCCGCCAAGATGACATCCCTGGCCTCGAGCACGTCTTGCGGGTACTCCCCTCTCGTTATGACCTTGAAAAGAGTATTGTAGTCCGTGTCCTTGCCCTTCACGATGGGGGACATCCTTTCAAAGTTAGGGTTGAACATCTGGTAAGAGGGTTTTCTCAAGTATTCCATCACGATCCCTGATGTTTCTCTGACCGTTTTGGGAGCTCCAGGCTGGGAGCTGAGCTCGCTTAGGATCAGTCTCCCCATCTCGTAGAGGTCCTGGCTCTCTCTGTGACTTATATTCTGGATAGAGAACTCCAAGCTTGTGCGGTTCTCGAAGAGGACGTCTGAGATGTATCTAGTAGCCTCCTCGACCTCTGGCAGAAAGGTGCTGACTGGGAGATGAAGCAGGAGACAGGCTAAAAGAGGCTGGGAGATCCTCATGTTCCCATATCTCAAAGCTCGAGCTACATCGCACAGGAGCTTGCCCAAAGAGAAGCACAGGCTGCCTTCCATCACGGCTGGGTAGTACAGGGGGTAGTGCAGCTGACGGAGGAGGGAAGGTTCAATACCTTCTAGGAAGTTGACCCCTCCATCCAGCCGAATAATTTGATACATTGGCACCTTGCTCTGCCTCAATGCTCTCAGCCACGTGCTAAGAGCTACCATCAGATATTTGGGAGCCATCTTTTCAACAAAAGACACACACGTTGGATTAGCATGTCCCTACCTAATTGAATTGTATCACACTTTAAACAAATACTTAATAGAATACTTTGTTTAGAAATGTGTCGTTTGTGTTTCTTGTGCTCCGGATCTCGTTATAGCCTGTGAGTGAAATGTCAAATGTATAGAAAATATTAACAGGGGAGGGAGGAGTTTATTTCAGCCAAGTTACATGTTCTTTCCAGAAGGTAAATGCTCCCGCCCTCCCCCTTCATCGCTGTTTCTACACCAATTGTTGACTTTGGTTTGTACATTTATAAAACTTTGTTGAAACTTTAACCGTTGTAACTTTAACAACAAAAAAAGCAATGTATGAAAATTAATACGTAACTTAACTGAACACTGAAAGGCTGCGCACATGATGAAGTATTTAAATTTAATTTTATTTATTGCCCGACTCTCTTTGTGTGAAAAATTTTGTTTCCCTAAAAAAAATTCATATATAGACTTCGTGAAGTTTCCAAACACTTAGAAACGAAGAAAATGACTAAGCCAAACAATAATGATGACAAATGACATTAAGTTCCTCCGTAGGAAAACCCATCTACCATGAACTGTTCTTTAGTGTGTATAAGCATTTTATTGATTGTCATTCATATTATATTTTGTAAATTTTTCATCTTATATATATTTTTAAAACTTGTGAATCTAGATCTCGGGCCCGGGCCCGGACCCGGTACCGTGGTACCAATAGTCTCCCCTTAGGGTAATTATGAATGTACCTCACTTAGCTACTTGTAAACTTTGAGTCAGAGGGAATGTACCTTATCTAGCTTCATGTATAGAAGTATAACCTAGGAATGAGAGTGAATGTACCTACTCTAGCTCCGTGATTAGAAGTATAAATTGGGAATAAGAGTGAATGTACCTTCTCTAGCTCCGTGATTAGAAGTATAAATTGGGAATAAGAGTGAATGTACCTACTCTAGCTCCGTGATTATAAGTATAAATTGGGAATAAGAGTGAATGTACCTACTCTAGCTCCGTGATTAGAAGTATAAATTGGGAATAAGAGTGAATGTACCTACTCTAGCTCCGTGATTAGAAGTATAAATTGGGAATAAGAGTGAATGTACCTACTCTAGCTCCGTGATTAGAAGTATAAATTGGGAATAAGAGTGAATGTACCTACTCTAGCTCCGTGAATAGAAGTATAAACCGGGAATAAATGGGAATGTACCTTCTCTAGTTCCGTGAATAGAAGTATAACCTGGGAATGAGAGGGAATGTACCTACTCTAGCTCCGTGAATAGAAGTATAGCCTGGGAATGAGAGGGAATGTACCTACTCTAGCTCCGTGAATAGAAGTATAACCTGGGAATGAGAAAGGAAGGTATCTACTCTAGCTCCCTGAATAGAAGTATAAATTGGGAATAAGAGGGAATGTACCAACTTTAGCTCCGTGAATAGAAGTTAAACCTGGAAATGAGAGGGAATGTATCTCTCCTAACTTCATTAATAGAAGTATAACCGTATAACCTGGAAATGAGAGGGAATGTATCTATCCTAACTTCATGAATAGAAGTATAACTTGGAAATGAGAGGGAATGTATCTCTCCTAACTTCATGAATAGAAGTATAACTTGGAAATGAGACGGAATGTATCTCTCCTAACTTCATGAATAGAAGTATAACTTGGAAATGAAAGGGAATGTATCTCTCCTAACTTCATGAATAGAAGTGTAACTTGGAAATGAGAGGGAATGTATCTCTCCTAACTTCATTAATAGAAGTATAACCTGGAAATGAGAGGGAATGTATCTCTCCTAACTTCATGAATAGAAGTATAACCTGGGAATGAGAGGGAATGTACCTACTCTAGCTCCGTGAATAGAAGTATAACCTGGGAATGAGAGAGAATGTACCTTCTCTAGCTCCGTGAATAGAAGTATAACCTGTAAATGAGGGGGAATGTACCTTCTCTAGCTCCGTGAGTTGAAGTATAACCTGGGAGTGAGAGGGAATGTACCTACTCTAGTTCCGATAATAGAAGTGTAACCTGAAAATGAGGGGGAATGTACGTTCTCTAGCTCCATGAATAGAAGTATAACCTGGGAGTGAGAGGGGAAGGTATCTACTCTAGCTCCCTGAATAGAAGTATAAATTGGGAATAAGAGGGAATGTACCAACTTTAGCTCCGTGAATAGAAGTTAAACCTGGAAATGAGAGGGAATGTATCTCTCCTAACTTCATTAATAGAAGTATAACCGTATAACCTGGAAATGAGAGGGAATGTATCTATCCTAACTTCATGAATAGAAGTATAACTTGGAAATGAGAGGGAATGTATCTCTCCTAACTTCATGAATAGAAGTATAACTTGGAAATGAGACGGAATGTATCTCTCCTAACTTCATGAATAGAAGTATAACTTGGAAATGAGAGGGAATGTATCTCTCCTAACTTCATGAATAGAAGTGTAACTTGGAAATGAGAGGGAATGTATCTCTCCTAACTTCATTAATAGAAGTATAACCTGGAAATGAGAGGGAATGTATCTCTCCTAACTTCATGAATAGAAGTATAACCTGGGAATGAGAGGGAATGTACCTACTCTAGCTCCGTGAATAGAAGTATAACCTGGGAATGAGAGAGAATGTACCTTCTCTAGCTCCGTGAATAGAAGTATAACCTGTAAATGAGGGGGAATGTACCTTCTCTAGCTCCGTGAGTAGAAGTATAACCTGGGAGTGAGAGGGAATGTACCTACTCTAGTTCCGATAATAGAAGTGTAACCTGAAAATGAGGGGGAATGTACGTTCTCTAGCTCCATGAATAGAAGTATAACCTGGGAGTGAGAGGGAATGTACCTACTCTAGCTCCGTGAATAGAAGTATAACCTGGAAATGAGGGGCAATGTACCTTCTTTAGCTCCGTGAATAGAAGTATAGCCTGGGAGTGAGAGGGAATGTACCTACTCTAGCTCCGTGAATGGAAGTATAACCTGGGAGTGAGAGGGAATGTACCTTCTCTAGCTCCGTGAATGGAAGTATAACCTGGGAGTGAGAGGGAATGTACCTTCTCTAGCTCCGTGAATAGAAGTATAACCTGGGAGTGAGAGGGAATGTACCTACTCTAGCTCCGCGAATAGAAGTATAACCTGGGAGTGAGAGGGAATGTACCTTCTCTAGCTCCGTGAATAGAAGTATAACCTGGAAATGAGGGGCAATGTACCTTCTTTAGCTCCGTGAATAGAAGTATAACCTGGGAGTGAGAGAGAATGTACCTTCTCTAGCTCCGTGAATAGAAGTATAACCGGTTAATGAGAGGGAATGTACCTACTCTAGCTCCATGAATAGAAGTATAGCCTGGGAGTGAGGGGGAATGTACCTACTCTAGCTCCGCGAATAGAAGTATAACCTGGGAGTGAGAGGGAATGTACCTACTCTAGCTCCGTGAATAGAAGTAAAACCTGGGAATGTACCTTCTCTAGCTCCGTGAAGAGCAGCAGGAATTGAGAATGAGTGTCGACCCTGGCCATCCTGTCCAGTACGTGAATCAGCTCGCTGACTCTGATCCTCCTCAGCCTTGTCGCCTGATAGATGTCGTAGAGGGCCGCATATAAGTCCAGACTGAGGCTCGTGTGAGGTTTATTGATGATGGAACCAAACACGTTCACCATATTGTCCCTGAGCAGGGCGGCAACCCGCAGTTTGACCAGCGTCAAGAAAGGGTCCACAGTGGTTTGTTGGGTCTTAAGATGCGGCCAGGTTGGATTAGGGAAATACCTCCATAGAGCTGCGGAGAACTCTGAGGTACCATTGTCTGTAGGGAGTGGATCTCACTGTGATCAGTAGCCCTTTTACCTCTTCTTTTGTTATAAGTACCTTAGCCTGACCTTGAAACAGGATAAAAACAAAAACCAGAAACCAAATCGTTTATTTAAATTTACTAGGAAACAGGAACTAAAACAATTTCACAAAAATAGTGTTTGGCCTTGCGAGGCATAAAACTCGGTACATTTATACTGTTAACTGTCTTAACAATCAGCTTTGGAAACTTAGGAAAAATAATGTTCGCTGCAGAGTTGTTTCATTCATCGTGTGTAACCACCCATTCGGAATATATGCATTTTAATTACGTTAATAAGGCAGAGATAAGGAAGGTATAATCAAGATTAAATGTACTACCATTTACGTGAAAGGAGAGTAGAAAACTATTTTATAGAAAAATCAGCTCAATACACCGGAATCAAATTCGAGCCCCGACCTCTCCATCTTAAGAAAACTAGACTAGGATATTCTTAAAATTGACACCTGGACACGGGAATCGAACCCGGGACCTTTGGCTTAGTAAGCCAATGCTCTAACCCTATCCAGGAATCGTCCCGTGCTCAGGGTCATTCTTCACTCATATTTTAAGGCAGAGTCTATGATGGACGTGTGGAAATCGTCGGCTACAAATGTGTTATTATCAACATCACAAGCTATCAGATAACGCAGCCACCTTCGACTTGGTAGTTAGGCTAATGCTGCCACTTGTACAATTATTATAATTGTAAGGGATCACATATAATTAAGAATTAAATAGCCAAAGTGTGTTATACATATATATATTAAACAAATATAATAGCGTTGGCTATTTGATTCTTAATAGACTATGGGAGTTTAACATTTAGTCCACATGCCAATATACGGGAAATATTCATAGTTGAACCAACCCACATAAAACACAACCTTTGTGGCCTGAAAGTAGCTATTATAAACTGAGCTTATCAACGCCCACCTAACTGACTAAACATTAGTGTAACCTAGTATCCTGACCATGAGCCTATTTTATACTCACACTGAAATTTGTTCCCGCCCCCTTTTGGATTTTTTATACCAAATGATTTGGTTGAGAGAATTACTACTTTAAATTAGAATCGTCACAAGGCACAGAATTGTGAGGACTACGTTCGAGACTTACCTGCCAAGGTTGAGAGTGGAGAGTTGAGGGTATCGTCCCAAGGCACAGGATTGTGAGAACTACATTTGAGACTTACCTGCCAAGGTTGATAGGGGAAGAGCTGAGGGTATGTCACAAGGCACAGGATTGTGAGAACTACATTCGAGACTTACCTGCCAAGGTTGAGAGTGAGAGCTGAGGGTATTGTCACAAGGCACAGGATTGTGAGAACTACATTCGAGACTTACCTGCCAAGGTTGAGAGTGAAGAGCTGAGGGTATTGTCACAAGGCACAGAATTGTGAGAACTACATTCGAGACTTACCTGCCAAGGTTGATAGTGGAGAGCTGAGGGTATTGTCACAAGGCACAGGATTGTGAGAACTACATTCGAGACTTACCTGCCAAGGTTGAGAGTGAGAGCTGAGGGTATTGTCACAAGGCACAGAATTGTGAGAACTACATTCGAGACTTACCTGCCAAGGTTGAGAGTGAAGAGCTGAGGGTATCGTCACAAGGCACAGGATTGTGAGAACTACATTCGAGACTTACCTGCCAAGGTTGAGAGTGGAGAGCTGAGGGTATTGTCACAAGGCACAGAATTGTGTGAGAACTACATTCGAGACTTACCTGCCAAGGTTGAGAGTGAGAGCTGAGGGTATTGTCACAAGGCACAGGATTGTGAAGACTACATTTGAGTCCATGGTTAAGCTATACTGACAGCTTAGTACGTACCATATACTGCGTACCACACTACTTATTTGCCACGTTTAAAAAGACAATACATAACAAACCCTTCATTTAATATTAAACCTTTCAACCACGCGATAAACACTTCCGGGATTGATGTAATCGTTACTAGGTCAATCCATGTGGCTGAGAGTCCGGTTTCATTTACTTAATAGGGAGACACAACTCCGTAACTTAAGAGAGGACTGGAGAATCGCGCATTAACCTTTTCAACGGCTGAATATCTTGATAACAGGGAGACGGCCTTGGCCGGTCACACACTATTCGTGAATGTGCACAAATGCTTCTGCTGAATGTTCGCCAACATTTGTCATTATATTCTGTCATGAATCCTATACAACCATTCGCCTTTTATGGACCTCACACAAATATTCGGATAAAACACGCACCCATATTGTCGGGAGCCTGCAACCAATGAATGCACTATGGACAACTCAAGTGATGACAACGCTGCTGTTGATACCGCGGCTAATATGTTATCAATTGTATTGTCATTGCATCGTAAAAAACCCTAAAAGAAAAGGAGGTGATGGATGATATCCTTCCACATGAGTATGATAGCTAGCTCAATAACTAAACAATTACCAGCCTATTAAATAAAATAGTATTTAATGTCACATTACATGACACACTTTAACATACTTAACACTTTAATAGATAGTTAAAAATTAAGTTTACTCAACTAAATTTTTTACAATATCCACAAAATAATAGAACTATTGCAGCGCTTGGTGTATACACAACTAAAAGACACAAACGAGTGGTGTATAGTGTGGAGCGTACCGAATGTTCGCGAGACTCCAGGGGCGAACATTCGTTTCCTTTGATTCATGCCCAAAAAACCGCTTCCAAACCTCGAACATTTTACTGAACATTTGCCGTTCGCCATTCATATACCTCCCACACTTGTCGGACAGTGATCCGAATTTTATCTTAACCCAAACATTTGTCCACATTCACGAATAGTATGGGACCGTATTATTATTATTTTTTTTTATTATTTATATATATATTATTATATTATTATTATTATATTATTATTATTTATTAGCACCGCGTCTTACTACCCTTTCGGGTTATACGAACTTACGCTAATGTGTAATGGTAGGGTGATTGTGAGATGAAATGAAGGACCTACAGTTTAACGTGGAATCCGAACCACGGTGGCGGCCTGGCATTCCCAGTATGGGACCGTCTTAAAAAAAATCAGTTTGATCATGGGAAGTGTATATCGGGGTAAAATGGTAGTGGGGTTGTCGTGGGCTGAAAGGTCAGGGAGGGAAATGCTACTTAAAGTACGATAGTGAAAAAGGTAAAAAAGTTATTTGAACAGTATTTCCGCTAGTTCTAGTACACTCTTAAACCGATCATAATTTAAATTATGACCGATTCATTCTTATCATTTACTGAAATATTGAGCACTCTCTAATATTATATTACACGTTTGTGTCATGTTATTATTGACTAACGCCACAGACTCGTGTGACACAACCTGACACCTCTCGCTCCTTCCCCTCTTCTGCCAGCTACTAGCTAATAGTAGTCATTGTTGAGTGAAGAGGGGGAGAAATGGAGCAAAGAGAGCACCTTGATATTTCCAAGTTGTGTCTGTAGGGATCAAAACGGCCGACAGATTTACCACCGCTATCGATTGCTTTTAGAACCACCAGTAGTTGTATTATTTAATACGAGACGTCCGTGTAAAGCAGGTTGTGTTGTTCTCAGGGATGGATCACGCAACACTCCGCCCTTCAATCACGATTTTGTAAACTCACATTTTATAATATTACGGCGTTAAATAATCTTCTCTGGTAGAAATTGAAATAGAGGCTTTATAAAAGTGTTAAGAAGCAATGAACTTTGTTCTAGGTGGTCAACTATGGACTAGCGTCAACTAATAGTTAATAATTTTTAGATTAGTATATACTGTAGAAAAACCTATTAACACTGTCCAGTAGCAACAACGAGTATCTCATAGCTACCTTGAAAAAATGAAAGGACAAGCATTGAAATCGCTTAGTCTTATTGTATTAATTCACAAGCTTGTTTTGTTAAAAGTTACTTAGCATTGTTGGTTAAGCTTACCTCATTTACTGAGTTTTTCATAAAATGAAAATTTAAAACTAAATTTCTGAATAAATTTCCACCAATAAATTTCCGTACTTAATTTTAAGAAAGGTTTTTTTTTTTGCTTTGAAAGTACAAGACTAGTTTATGTTGCCATTATACCATGGATGAATTTCAAAGTATTATTTGCAACAAGTGAAGCAACAGTGTAATGTCACCACTGGAAATCTCACTAGGACAGAGGTCAGAATCAATAGTCAGTCAAATGAGTAACACTTTATCTCATCTGTGCTTAGAATTATCCAGACCTATTTTGAAAACTAGGTATTGAATCCTGGGGACTTATTTGGTTGAAAGCAGCAGTGATTAGGAGTTCACTAAACAAGCTATATCACATGTTTTGCTATCAATGATACCGTGTCCTTTGTTCAGGACCTCCTGGTGACCCTGTCCACGTTGTTACGAGGATCTATCTACGAAAAGTTGCGCTGGACCTTCAAGCTGTATGACATCAACGGAGATGGTTGCATCACGAGATCTGAGCTGGGGGAGATCGTGGTGGCCATCCACGAATTGATGGGTCGGAAACCACACCAGGTACATTCTTATAGTAGACACATTCCAACTAGTAGTTCCCTGAAAATGTTACACCTACTTGAATGGAACAAATGCAATTGAGATCAGGGGCTTCTGAAACATTATTTACTAGGGGGTATAAAGTTTTTTCGCCCCCCCCCCCCCCCCCCTTCTTTCATTTTCCGTTAATTATGTTTCCACCCACTAGATTTTATGCCATGAGCTGTAAGGCAAATAAGAGTGTACACAATTAGAGAGGGGTGGAATGATTGCTAGGCTTCAATATATGATAACATTTTCTGAGATTCCAGAAATTTCCAGGCCCCTTTTAGACCCCTGGGCCCGAGTACGATGTACCCCCCGCACCCCTCTTATAGGGTCTGCTTGAGATATCCCAAGTTTTAAAGTTTCTCCTTCGGTTTAATTGATTTTAAAGGACGTTGACATCAGAAAAATTTAAACATATGAGTTGCAACAAAGAAATATCAGTGGTTTTAGTTTCTTTACAGATTCACATATTAACCACAGCGCTTGGTGGTCGAGTGTATCACTAACATTGGGTCTGCTCTAGACCAGATATGTCAATACTTAAATAATAGAATCAAAGTCTTCACAAATACAGCCACTCCCTCCCATAATTCAATGGGTTGAAACTCTCACCGGATAATGTTTATCTCTAGACTAAATTCAAAGAAAATTTTCTGATTTGGGAACAACTTTAGCCTGGCTATTTGTCAAGAGACTCTTAGCACACCCCCGAAGTAATCAAACCTTAAGGGTATAAAAATAATGAGCTATGTTGGGTGATTATTGTGAATTTGACTTTTCGTTTTGAATGGGGGCAGTATTACCTCCAGGCCAATTGTCGTTGCTGAGGGTTCAGACTTGATGAACAGGGTAGGGTGCTACTAGGATTCAGAGAGGTACTGTGCTCATGTGTACAGGTAGAAGAGGACAGGAAGGCGAGAGAGCAGGTTGACAGAGTCTTCAATAAGCTGGACCTCAATCAAGATGGCGTCATCACCATAGAGGAGTTCATTGAATCGTGCCTCAAGGTACCGTGCCATTCATTTTTCAGCTCTGTCAGGTTGAAACCTTCAGCTCAGCCCACCGATCTTGCATTGTGACAACTAATGTTTGAGGTATAAGCTGTGTGGAGGTGTCCCCTCCGTTTCTCTGTTATTGGAATCTTCTCCAAGAACTAGTATCCCACACACTCACATGGGCCCTTTTAAGAAAAAATTTTTGAAATATTCTTTTTTGCTAATTTCAAGAAAAATACTAAAACAATTTTATTGAATATCATTTTCCCAAAAATAAAAATAAAATAAAATGACAAGCTCTATTTGGGAAAATTAACTTTGACAGTCTGGTCAAAAGATGAGAACAGATAAGAAGGGCCAAATTATTACTGTTACTTTTACTCTTATAAAGTATCGTGGTAGCCTACCTTATAAAAAATAAGAACTAAATGTTCTATCTGAACCTCCTATCTACCATCCGTCCTGTAACTCATGAACCAGGAATTCTGGTACTTTTGCCACCAGATACAATAAAAGTTACACCTCTTGATTCTCTAAAGGATGACCAAGAATCTGATAAGGATTTTCAGAGTGCTTCATATAGTTCAAACTCCAGTTTATTTTTATCAAATTAATTAAATAATTTAGCCAGAGACTAAAGTTTTCTTAAATAATCTGCGGAAGTGTTGGGCTCTAGGCTTAGTGGAAAGTACTTAATGGCTCCTGGCAGCTCTTTCTCGTTGTATAGAAATGTAGACTAATATTTCATCACAATTTTTTTCAATATATTGATTTAGTATACTATAGTGATATTATTGTACAGATGGATCAGTTAAACATTGAGTACAATGTGAATTATTATATACTCTTTATTTACCCATCGAAAAAAGTCTCAAGTGTAGTGTTGTTACACAATGGTTGTGGTAATTGTGTGCTCCTTAAAGAAAGTTATGAAACGGAGTCTTAGTTCTCACTAAGTTCGACTACAATGGTCACGGATGGATGATATGTGATCTTAAGATACTCTTCATTAAGTTTCCAGGATTGTTAGATACAAATTGAAAGAAAGCCTTTTTTTCGGACCAGGCACCCGAAAACTCCTAAAAGACAATGAGTTTGAAACAAAAAATGGAAACTGTTGAAAGAGAGATTTGGAATGATTTCAAGAAAGTTGTAAATAAGATCTTGGGGAAATACCAAAATCCCAAATCCAAGCAAATAGTAGAAAACATGCTAGAAAATGCAAAGTAGTAAATCGATCAATGAACTTTAAGATGCTCTTTCTGGACGCTTACTTGGACTATT
>JBCFYV010000012.1:56758000-56871257 GCA_039000515.1 Timema cristinae | reverse complement strand
AATCCAAAAGTTATCTTGCATGAACAATCCTTCTTTGGAGACAACTCCACACAAATAAACAGACTCTATTTTCGTACGTTTTCTACTCTCTGCGATAGTTAAGGGCATAATAATCCTTTGTAAGAGCGCGAGTCTTTGTTTCGGGCACAAGTTTACAGGGAGTCAACTAGAAAAATACATATATTCCTAGTAATAAGTATTTCCTAAAATTGACTGCATCAACCAAAGCGGTAGGAGAGGGGGTGTTTCGTTGAGAAAGTGAAACCCACTTGGATGGAAAGAAGTTTGGATAGAAACGTCAGCCTAACATTCAATGCAATCTTGTGACGTCTCAAATGGGAACAGAAGTTAATATTAACTACTAGTTACCGCTCCGGAACTATCCCTCTGACTGCTGCTCCCTCTTGACCGGTGACTTTTTAATTCATCTTGAATAGATTTATGATTGTAACTGGTAATCTACCCACACTACCGAGCAACAATACAATAGTAGCTGCAATAACCAGGTTGGCTCAGTGAAAACGTTCCTGCTTCACCGAGATTAAGTTGGAATTCAAGTGAGATTTTTTTTTTCTATCTCACCAAACTAAAACTGTTGAATTTGAAATCACTAATACATTATCAACAGCAAATAAGAAGTTGAGAATCACTTAAACCTTAAACAGAAACTAATTCGACTACCATTTGAAGGCTGTCCTTTAAAAAAAAATACTCTTACTAAACTGTGAAACTAGGTTACATCCCAACAAAGGATCAGGAAGTTATATCGTTTGACCCAAAATGTTAACTTTAATTTCCTGAGTTTTATGTTTTAATCACTCCCTGCTGAATGTTCTGATAACACGCTAACGAAGAGAAAAACGGAGGTATGTCTCACAACAGAAAGTCACATAACAGCAAGCAGGATGACTCAGAAAATGTCTGAAACTTGTCTCACAGCAGAAAGTAACATAACACCGAGCAGGATACCGCAAATAATGACTGAAACTTGTCTCACAATAGAAAGTAACATAACACCGAGCAGGATAACGCAAAGAATGACTGCAACTTGTCTCACAGCAGAAAGTTACATAACACAAGCAGGATAACGCAAAGAATGTCTGAAACTTGTCTCACAATAGAAAGTAACATAACACCAAGCAGGATAACGCAAAGAATGTCTGAAACTTGTCTCACAATAGAAAGTAACATAACAACGAACAGGATAACGCAAAGAATGACTGCAACTTGTCTCACAGCAGAAAGTTACATAACACCAAGCAGGATAACGCAAAGAATGTCTGAAACTTGTCTCACAATAGAAAGTAACATAACACGAGCAGGATAACGCAAAGAATGACTGAAACTTGTCTCACAGTATAAAGTAACATAACGCAAAGAATGACTGAGACTTTTTTCATAGTAAAGAATGACTGAGACTTGTCTCACAGTAGAAAGTAACATAACGCAAAGAATGACTGAGACTTGTCTCACAGTAGAAAGTTACATAACACCGAGCAGGATAACGCAAAGAATGACTGAGACTTGTCTCACAGTAGAAAGTTACATAACACCGAGCAGGATAACGCAAAGAATGACTGAGACTTGTCTCACAGCAGAAAGTTACATAACACCAAGCAGGATAACGCAAAGAATGACTGAAACTTGTCTCACAGTAGAAAGTAACATAACAACGAACAGGATAACGCAGAGAATGACTGAGACTTGTCTCACAGTAGAAAGTAACATAACAACGAACAGGATAACGCAGAGAATTACTGAGACTGGTTTCATAGTAGAAAGTTATCGCTAACACTTTCTCTATGGAATATATGCTACTTGGTATAAAAAATAGTTTTTTTTCTTAAATATAATTTTGTTATTTGTAGTCCTCTGTTTATACATTTATATTTGGGCTGGCCATCTATCGTAGGTATCTTAATTATTATTTATTATTATTATTATAAAGGTTTAACTCAGTTTTAGTTCAACCCTACAAATGTGTTACTAAAATCTTAAACAAATAATCAGCAGCCCTCGCGAAGGTCTTACAGTACCCATAAAGTACCAACATAGCTCTTGGAAGGAGTAAGTATCCGCCTAACTCTGTGAAGTACTTAAAAGTTCCCGTGAAGTACCAACAACACAGTTCGGGGTATTAGTAAGTACCCACGTAGCTCTAATAGTTCTTGGGAAGTACTTACAGCACATTGTGTACAGTAGTCTTCCTATAAAAGAAACTATCTCGAGTCAGTGAAGCTACAGACCTTGTTCCAGAATAGATCTACAGTAGATTTGATGATTAGGTCGTGGTAGACCAGGAATATAGACCTTTGTAACATAGCTTTGCTACGTCTCGCAGGTACGTCAGTTTTAACACGTTTCTAAATAATTGTACTTTACTTTACTTTTAATTTTTTTTTTAATTCTGTACAACTACTTTAACTAGTGAATATGTAACTGCTGGCCAGTTGTTTTTATAAGCTAAATAAGATACTACTAAAATAGATGAATCTGTTCGAGTTTATTGAATTAAATTGCCCCTCATTGACTCAACGTTCCTACTATAATATTTAAAGTTATTATATTTATTATCACGCGAACATTGTTTTTAACTTGCCATAAATCATATAATGCACTTTTTCTTATACAAACCTCTTTTTTACGTGGATTGGGCGAAGATTAGAGTGATCCTTGTTTAGAAACAAGCGTGTGTGGTTCCTTTATTTATATACTGTAGTTCCAGTAGTTTGTCGCTATAGACAGCGGTTAACAACATTGCAATCTAATGGGCTTCGCTTGGTGCGTCTCAAGTTGGCAACACTGCGACGCGACGAGATTAGGGAAAGTGTTCGTAGGAATAGTTTTGAAGCTTAGAGTGTCGTTTTGAAACATTCATTTGTTAGTTGAAGTAATAACTAAACAAGTAGTGTTTTATCTTTATCGATTAGATTGTTAGGGTTAAAATAATGTGCTAAGAATTAGCATATTTTAACTAATTATTAATTACTGCTGATGATTAAATCCTGTAATTTCCTCATCCCCCTTTCCCGGCTTTAGCGTTTTTGTGATATCAACCTCTTAGAAAGCTTTAGATAACCCTCATTGTTGAAATATTTTAAAGTTAATCTCAGTAGAGATGATGGAAGCTTCAGGGTTGGAGAGCAAGAAACGCTCACAGGACTGAAACCTTAAGAACCTCCTCCATCGCTTTGGTTTTCTTCACCCGTGATAATTAAATAAATACCCACTTAAAATAGAAATAAGCAATAAATCATATTTTTAAAATAATATTTAAAATGTAAACGCATTTGTTTAGTAACTAGTATACAATCCAGTATTGTCGATGCAATAGGTTTTGCTAATATGTACCTAAAACACATTTACTTTACTGCGAGATATGCAATAGTCACAACAGATTGCTAGCCTCATATTAAGATAACATTGCTATAACAACGTTTCTGGCTGTAACTACTAAATTGCTACTCTCTAAATTCTATAATGAGTAAAGCTACTGCCATCTATACACCGCGCCTAGGTGACGCGGCGCCAGCGCTAAAAGGATATTCCTCACATTTCATTAACTACCAGCTGTGTTGACTCTTTGATATTCGGACATCTTGGATAGAGGTTTATATCCTCAAATGTGTTAACAAGCCAACAAATACGACATTTCAAATTAAGTTTTAATATGTCCTGTACCTCCCCCAAATCCGAAATACCCAAATGTTATATTTTCTTTTGTGTTTATCTCCTGTGAGTGTCTACTTGTGCGCAGACAATTTAGTATTGAGCGCTTACTATGCTATGTGTTCTAAGACTCCCCTGGAAAAGGGGTGGTTTTCAAACTAACGATAGCCTATAATTATGGAAACAAAATCATTTTTTTCTAAATATGCATTCTAAGGGCTATGCATACATATACTTCTTAAAAGAAACTCACTTTTTTAATGACTATGTTCTGTTGGTAAACTTTTATTACTCTCCTACTCAAATGGCAGTTCACTATTTTCTAAAATGCAAAGGTTTTCTCTATTTTAAATAATTAAACTAATATAATTATTCGCTAAGATTGTAAGTACCACAAAGGTTTTATATCCTATTTTTTAAACTAATTTAATTAAGAGTAACAATCATTATAAAGGCCTAAAACTTCCCAGGGATGAATGAGTCTGTTCCCATCTCGTGCTTGTTGCCGATATTTGGTTCTACTCTTTGTGATGATGTACTAACTAACATAACTGGACATGGCTGTCTCAGAACTGACACGAGTCTCGAGACACGGGTGATGGGTACTGCGATCGAGTGAAGCGTACTCATTTCTTCGTCCGTAGAGGACATCAGTATTACGTAGATGGTGTATCTTGGGTCTAGCTCTTGTATGTACGAGCTACTGTGACACTTGTAATGTGAATAGTTAGTCAAAATGTTGATATATGTACAGAACGCTGACGCAACTGAATCTTGAGCTTATTTTAACTGGCTCTTTTTCAAAGAGAGCCAGAACAAGCAAAATAAATGAACGTACTTCCCTTTAATTCTGATATAAGAACTAAGATATGTTATCGCGATTAACAATTTGGGATTCCTACGTGAAAGATAGGTAGTAATTTTGTCTGACCAACCTGACTGCAGAAATAAACTATAAAAAACTTATTTTGGTTGGAAGAACACTTTATAAAATTCAAACATTTTTTATGTGGCTAGTAATGATAACATTTACTATATTATTTGTGTTATTTTATAGGTATCCGTATTGATAATATCTATCAAAAGTGATAGCTGCAGAGAACATGACTCAACGTATGAATATATTAAAATTGTTTTAGTAACTTGAATTACTACCAGATACTGTTCTTCCTACTAAAATAAGGGTATATCTCACAATTCCACCCAGACAAGCTCCTAACGTGGTGGGTGATATTTCGAGTTGAACCATCCAATGAGCAGTGAGCACCCATGTCAGTTCTGAACACCTCCACATCACAAATAAATTATTATACAAATCTTATTGTTACTGTTGATATTTCTTGGACAATTACAATAACAAAATGTAAATTACATGTACATAAGATTGGTTGATATTTTTCAGTGTTCATATTTTGAGAGTTTAGTGAGAATGGGTTGTAAAATGAGATTAAAACAATAAAATAATCACATTTTGAAAAGTGTTCCGTATATTATTCAAACCCTTGAGACGTGTGGAAGTATCGACCCTAGTCGTCCAATTGGAGAAGTTGGGTCTGGTATTCACTGCATGATCTGATATCCCGAAACCAAGTACGTAAATCCCCCCCTCCCATTACCACCACTTCCCACTTTTGCTACTTTAACAGACCATTTAGTTAAAATTTACCTTTTCAAGATACTAGTCGAAAATATAAAGATACGATACAGTTCAGGGCCCTACGCAAGGGGGAGTGAGGGGTGAAAACCCTCCCATTGAGAAATAAATGTATAGGCCTACACCAGGTAAAATAATATCAATAAAAACCGTTCCAGTAGTAGTACTTTGAGTACAAAATTAATCACATTTTCTATAATTGTTATTTTAAAGGTACTTATACTATCTATAAAAAGTTACATAATATACAGATGACTTTACTTGACGTGTAAATACGTGAAAGTAAGTTTCTTTAACTATTCAAGCTGTCAGATAAGGCTCTCCCTATACAAAGTGAACTCAACTAGAGTAATTACCAAAACTTAGTCAGTGCCACCGTTTTGTTTTAAAATTCCTTCCCGGAACCTACTCATTGAAACCAATTGGTTTTGACAGTAATTGCCCTAACTTGCTCAGTCCGCCATTTTGCTTTAAACAATATTTTACCATATAATTTTCATTGCCAATATTGGTTTTAACTGTCACTGTCTAAGTCTACTCAGGGCTACCATTTTGTTAAAGCAGTCATTACCTGCTTGAGTCTGCTCAGTGCCGCCATTTTGTTAAAACAGTCATTGCCTGCCTTAGTCTGCTTAGTGCCACCATTTTGTTTCGGCAGCCATTGCCTAAACCTACTCAGCACGACCATTTTGTTGTATATCCACTCCTTTTTGAATGGTTCCTATTCCTACCTGGCACTATGTGTAGGAGGTGGCTAAGGATCATCAGAATTATATAAGGGTGAGAAAAGATTAATATGGTTATGAACCATCCATAAATTAAGAAACAAAATGGTAGCCCTGGAGGCTGAGTAGTGAGTAGGTTAAGAAAATGACTCTCTTCTACCAGAATTGACTCGTAAATTATCTACGAATTATTGTAACTTATGCCAAATAAAAACAGAGGTCTCGGGTTCGACTCCCGGTGCTTACTGATGTTTCTGCCAAGCAGTGGGTCCGAAACGGGGTTAGACTCAGCCTCGTGAGGACAAATGAGGAGCTATTGGAACAAAGAAGAAGGAGCTTCGGCATAGAAAACTGAGATTAACGCCCGAAGGATTGTTGTGCTGACCACATGAAACCCTCTATTCCAAATGTCGATACTATCTTCATCAACATGCGTGGTCGCTCTGTCGGTATAGCTCGCTTGCGAGCTCATGCCATGGAGTTTCATGGTTCAAAAGTGTCTGCGTCATTCAGTCGTAAATGGTATCAGAGCTGCTGAATTGACAGTATAAGTGCATGGTGGACTATCCCCAGAAATAGACTATATATATACATAGTCTTAAGGTTTGGCTATGCATTAGCTGGAACTAAGTTAAGAAGGGGGGGGGGGGAGAATCAAGAAATGAGATTTCCTAAAGATTTTACTCTCATTTGCAATGTAGTAAATAGATTAATGAGTGTTCAATGGTTTTCATAAAACCAAATATTTAGGGATGATTTTTTTTTACTCGCATTGAGAAATGAGTAAATATAAAACGCGCTTAGGTTTTTGTTGATTGTCTCTTTTTATTTAGAATAAACTTCATGCAGAAAGTATGCACACTTTTTCTTAGATTTAAATATATAAATATGTATACTACATCATAATATCTGGCCGAGCTATCTGCTTGCTTACACTAAGGGTTTAAGGATGAAGAAGTAAGACTTTAGAGCAAATGTACCCACATTTGTGTGAAGAAGAAGAAGAGTGGGAAACCATTTAGGACAAACCAGCTCTGCTCGAACTCTGACCTCCCTACTAGCAAACTTGACTAAATGAGGTTTTAGGTTTAGTACGCGTGTCTACAAATGCGGGTTGTGTATTGAATGTTTATAGTGAAGTTTCTGAAGTTACAGCGCGACCCTCAGGTTGAGATAATGTATTAGCCTGCTCCACATAGACAAGCCTTGGGCCTGCATCTAGTAATCATCGTGTGACTTGTGCTGTATGAGAGGGATTCCCGCCTGACGTCATCACGTCCTTGACCCTGCTGCTGTGGGTGGCTGTGTTTATAAACAACAAGTGCACGACACTTCCTCCATTAGTCGACCGTGCACTATCCGGCTGAGAGGTTCCGTCTTTGACCACAGTCAACGCTAGCAGGTAACATTATCTAGGCCTACTCCAGTTTTAAACTTCCATAGTCATATTTTTTACCAGAATCTTCCATACTTTAAAGTGGGGGATTAATATCACTTAACCACAAAACATCGGTATGAAGAGTTTCAGAAGTGTTTGCGATTATTATTAATCAATTTTACTTGAATCGAATATACTAAACGTAAAAATATATGTATATATAAAATTATTGTTTAATAGTTGGCAACATTGGAACTTTATATAATATGATATAACTATTATTGTTTAAATGTTCATCTCTCTAATCTTCTTGGATTGTTTTAATAGTGTTACCGAGTCTGACAAGTTATATCATTTGAGATAGTTTTTGCAAATGTTTGAGAAACGACAAACATTACCATTCAACCAATCTCAAAAATGGTAGTACCCCCTTGCCTTAGCTGCTAAGACTCTCGGCCCAAGGGTGAAGGGGGAGGGGAGGATGAAATATTACATTAATATAATAAAGCATTAGGTGTACATCAAGTTTCGTTAAAATTTAATATAATAAATATATTTTCAAAATGTTACGCCAATTTGAGCCACCTTTATTTTGTGTCCCAAAATATTTTGTCAGTTTTATAAAAAAAAAATCTAGTTTGGCCCCCTTACAATGACCTAGAAAGTGTAATTAAGAACTTTGTGTCATCAAACGTGGCAAAATAATTTATATTTTAGAACCTTAACCCCAAAATATCTGATCTAAATCAAGTTACGTTTGTTAATTATAGGTGGACTTTAAATAAAGTTGTGAACTTTTTAAATATAAATTCATAAGCCTGATCTTAAAATTTATCTTACGCAATCGACATTTCTTCAGTGATCTATATTTTAATATTTTAGTTGTTTTTCATAGATTTTAAGCCTGCATTAAAATATTTGTGATCTTTGTGAGTTAGTGGAGGGTTGTTCTAATGGATCCCCAACCCACTGGATATGTCAATGTTGAAATAAAACTTAGAGGTGTACAATGTCAAGCCAACGAGACATACACACATTCTGTAAATCCATCAGATAGTTAATGTACGGTGCTAGTTGATTGCGAAACAAATTTCATGCTCTGTCTGCGTTATCCTGCCACAGTTATTTAACTGTATTATTTATTTCACACTTAAAGCAAAATATTATTGTTTGGTATAGAACGTATCGATTCAGCCTTTGGTTAAAAAAAACTGGCAAAGAGGATTTTTTTTAAAGTTAATCTTCTCTGCTGTATTTTTTTAGTTGTTTTTTAGCACTGCGCTTGGGTTATCTGCACATCTATATTTAGAAAGTAGGGAGGAAGATGGTAAAGTCTTTAGGAAATTTCCACGCATTTTCACGGAGGTAGGGTGGAAAATAATTTTAGAAAAAAAACCTTAGTGCCCACTGCCGGAATTTAGAACCTAACCTTCCCATGAGAGATAAACTAGATCATATGTGACGGATCCAGGGGTTCTTAAACTTTTTGCATTCAAGTCTCACTTGAATATTAAAATTAATTGTTAAACCTCACTTTGTTGGGAAAAAAAATCTTTCAGGTTAAAACTAAAACAAAAAGAAAGGAATAAATATGTATTACTATATTTTCTGACCAGTTGTCTGGATGAAATGTTTTTAGTTTAATATTTGTATATGGAATATAACTTTAAAGTTAGTACTTTTAAGCCCTGCGTTGCTTGTGACATTTTTGCTTCCAATACGGTTTTTAATTAATTAAAAAAACTACTTTCAAAATCATGCCAATAAAAAGATCCAAATAAATTATACTGCTTCATTGATCAAACAAAATATTAACTTTTTACAGTTACTGTACAGCAAGTCGGAAGAAGTGGACGTTTATTTCAAAGATATAACCATGGCGTGCCTCATCTAAACTCCCCTCGCGCCTCACAGTTTGAAGAACCCTGCCTTAGACCACGTGCAATGTGTGAATATTATTACTAGTAATACTAATGTAAGCCACGAACACTAACCAAGTAGTGTATACAACTAAACCAGGCAGTGTAATATTTCGTTTTATTTAAAAGATAGAATTTACGGACAATTTGGGATAGGATAGTAATAGATTGTTTTATTTTAACGATTATAATATTATAACTTCTACTTTACAAATATTGACCCTCAAACACAATGTTTGCTGAACTACGCAGTTGTTTCCATGTGTATATGCGCTGGGTTATCAACACTGCTGACCTACTGGCTTATCAGACTCTTGTTATTACTGCTTGAGTGACCGAGATACATCGTCCTGGTTCGAATCCAGACGTTGATACAAGATGTACCCAAATCGGTGATCACGTGATCTAAGGCATTGGTCTTGTCAGTACAATTTCATCAAATTTTGGATTATTATTTGACAAGGCGCCCAATGGTGTGCAAGCGGGTCACTTGCCCATCTCTACCCCTGCTCTCCGCTCCCCCAAGATCCCAAATAATTTTAATAAAAACTCAAATCATATGAAGTATAGCTAAAATATAGAGCAAGTAAGATGAGCCGAATAGGATACATTTTAGGATCAGATTTAGGTATTGACATTAAAAAGGTAGGCCACAATGCACTTTAAAAGTGCCCCAATTTAAAAAGTACAAAAAAATAACTTCTATACATTGTATACAAGGCATTGGCCAGATTAATTTTATTTAATATCTAATTTACTGTTTGAAAATATAAAGGTACCATAATAGATCTATAATAGGTAGCCATAATTTTGATGATTAAGTAAATTTTTGTTGCTAAAGCTTTCAATATAAGATGACAGTTATTACACCTGGATTGTACTAATAGAGACCCCAGAATACCTTGAAAACAGTAACTAGCCAATGTTATCAAAGGTTGAAAATAAGCCCAATTTGTTGAAAAAGATAAGATAAATGCAGCCTTAATTCATGAACCAAGGAATAGTGCGTAGCCTACATTTAGCACATTTATAGTGATTTTTATTAGATCTACATGCTATAAAAATTTGTGCGAAAAATAAATTATTTAAATAGTTGCCCTAAATTACTCTAAGAACTCTAGAGATATTTAGGGCCTAATGTTCATTAATTATTTTCTTAAGACTCCAATGATTAAATGCTCCCTAAATTTCATTCCTGTTATGGCCTTAATTGTACGTCCCACTACCCTCAAAGTCAAGTCTACCACTCTATTTAGTCAAACTCTAACCTATATATTCTACTAGCGCGCCAGCGGAGAAAATATTACATCACCGGAACTCCGAGTGCTTGAACACAATTTGAAAGGCTATTAGGATTCAATTAATGAAAAACTAAAATGTTTCATTCTTGATCTTTTAAATAAACATGATTAACAGTATTTTTTATACGATGCCCAAGGGGTATGACACACTAGCTACGAACCATTGCACTAGAGGGGGCTGAGGAGGGCATATGGGATTAATCACTGTGAATTTCCCATCTGATCTGATATTCACGTTAATGAGGATCTTTCCCTCGTCTTTGCCACTAGCTGAGAAGTTAATAATCTTAGTGTTAGGAGTGATTTTTAAAACGATGAATTAGGTACTCAACTCACTATGGTAGGATAAAATTGCACGCCACTTAGGTGAAGTGAGATTATGCTAATCATACCTTTAACCGTCGAACTTAATTTCATACTACCGGCGTTCCTACATACGTAGGTGTATTTCTAGAGATGAAAATGTTCATGTAAATGTTCATTCGGTGGGCTACTAAGTGAAATGGCTTGTTTGAAGAAAGCAGAACTTAGAGCTTATTACATATGTGTGTGTGTTTGTTACGGAAAGGGGGGAGGAGGGGGTGAAATTTGGATAGTGTCGAGATAAGCTGAGAGATGTCAAAATTATCCCAGTGCAGTGGAGAAAGGTAAAAATATAAAGTAATTTATCTAATTACATCCTTATGCGGATAAGCTGGACACTATCCAGTGAGACTTGGGTAACGTTGAAGAATATTTGTAAAACTAAGCACGTATATTACCTACTTCCAATGTAGGTATTTATCGATATAACCTATTTTGGAACAAATGGAACAAACAATAACTGATGAAACTTATAAAATAAAGTTGGTTAAATCATCACTGGGGCACTTATGCCCCATTAGTATTAAATGGTAGAAAGAGAAACAATTATTAATTTACTAAACATAAAAATATTATTTGACTGAAAGTTTCTTGTCAAGGGTTTTATGGCACTTACTGTTTTTTTTCTGTTTTTTTCTTTTAGCACCGCATCTTACTAACCTGTTACTGCTGCTAGTTACGCTAATGATTTTAAGAATGAAAAGGTTTATATTTATAGGAAGTGTACCCACATTTTCTTTGAGAGAGAGAGAGTGGAAAACAATGTTTGTAAAAACCTCAGTACAACTAACCAATATTTTAAACCTTGTTCTCCCCCGTCATTAGCAATCTAGTCGACTGCGAGAGTAACTCCTTAGACCATGCGGCCAACTTACTGTTGATCCACATTTCTAAATTCTCTAAAATATCTTTCTTCCTTTGAAACTTAATTGAGTGACATAAGCTTTTCATGGCCTATGGTGATCTGGTTTTTTGTGTAAGCTTGAGGAAGTGTCCCGTATTTATTCGCAAGTGCGTAAAATTGACCATATCTGACAAAGGGTGTAGAAAGATAAATTTTTTTAGGGGAGTCCACTAGAAATTTTAACTTTACTTTTAGTCAATAAAAGTTTGTATGCGTATATCGGTATCTGGTTATATTAAGTTTGGTCATAAGCGATTTCAACTTGCTATTTTTCCAAATTCTGGTCTCGACTTTTCTGAAATTTTATTACAATTTAAAATTAGTAATTTGCTATCGGTAAGCCTATAACTAGATTGCGGGTCGAGTCACGGAGTTTAAAAAAAAAATATTTGTAACACCTATTTTATGATTATATTATTGTGTCAGCGACAACATTTTGTAGCTATTTTTAAGTATTAAACATTATTGACAACTTCTCTCATAGCTATAAGCTAACTTATCCCACTTCATTGAGACAAAAATAAAATCAACTAATGTCTATTTTTGTTTAAGTACTCGTATGTATGTGGGGAAACTCGTATGAATACAGTCAGTAATGAATGGGATGCGGTTTGATAGGGAATCCAATAGGTCAATGAAAAAGAAGAGTCTTACGATGGTTTTGTAGGCATGTTGACTGTTGAGAGGATGAGTGTGTATCGAGCGACGAAGCAAATTGTGTAAGTCAAAAGGAAGGGATAGGCCATGTAAGAAAGACGTGGGTGGCTAAATATAGGCGAATGTGTTAAAAAAGATAAACATTAACAGTTTTAAGAATAAAAGAGTACGCATGCGTCGGGTGTATGGATGTTATTATTATTATTAGCACCACGTCTTACTAACCGTTCGGGTTATACGCACTTACGCTAATGTGTAATGTTAGGGTGATTGTGAGATGAAATGAAGGACCTACTATTTAACGTGGAATCCGAACCACGGTGGAGGCCTGGCATTCCCCACATTCACAAGATGTCTTGTCAGAGGTGAAGGAAGGGTTTGGAAATCAGATAAATCTGTACCGGGACCGATGATTGAACCCCGGCCGCCAGCACAGAAGTCTGACACCTTACCCCTAGACCACCAGGTCACCTGTATGGATGTTGTTGAAGCGAAGGAAGTATGCAAGGATAGGGAGTTGTAGAGAAAGTTAGTGAGGGTGGATTACGTAAGAAGTTGTTTTTTGAGCTGTATGTATGTCTATGTTAAAGTATAGTAAACGAGGGACTTGTTGGTTGTTTCTGAGGCAAGCAATTCTTGACGGGACTGCACTTGTTTACTCTTTCCTCCCATTCAGTATCAAACGTGACCTTTAGAATCAATTAACATACATTCGTTCATTAGATTATTGTGTGTGTGTGTTATCGGCCAACCATCGAATGCACTGTTACGGAAATATTCTGGTATTCACATGTATTTGGAGGAGAGTGCTTCTGATAACAAGAAAAATAAATCAATATGCGGCTGAAAACTCTCTCAAATAATCATATTACTTCTTATTTGCAAGGTAAATACCTCACAATAAGGTCTCCCGTTCACTGACAAGTAACAGCACAGCCACTAATGGAAATAAAAACTATCTTATATATTATAAGTTTATAATGCTCTATCCACGTGAATCTGAACGATTAATATGTTTTGTACGGAGGAGAAAATATCATCCAGACGATAATTGGATTCAAAATACGAGTAGATGAGAACATAAGCTCTGTGTGGGCTTTATAAATACAAATACAATTTATGTTTTGAAGCAGAAGGTGAGAGTAACTTCCAGTTTCTACATCAGATGGCAGGAAGAGTCTAGACTCTAGAAGGCTCTTTATTCGCCTTCCACCACCCCACCCAAACCTAAGCCCAATACGTCAAAAGTGAATTTGAGACGTCCGTGAAGTTGTCCTCGCCTTAAAAATCATGTTATTATGATTGCGATAGTTGGTTCAGGATTGTTCCGCAAAAATATTCATTTGTTTCACATTTGTTTTGGCACAAACATGAAGGGAACTTGTGACCCTTTGTTTATTCATGAGGCGCCAGCTTCATGGTAGCCCTTCCACTTATTAAAAATGCATCTAATTATGATTGAAATAGTTTTGTTTTCCCCCTAGTACCACGTCTTATTACCCGTTTGGTTTATACGCTTATGTACTTATTACGCTAATGGCTTTAGGGATTAGGAAGGTTAGTTTTAGAGGAAGCGTATCAGCATTTGCGTGGAGGGAGATTAGAAAATAATTTTGAAAATTTACCTTCAGTACATCCGACCGAGTTTCGAAACTTAAGCTTCCCGTCATCGGCAGTCTATTTTAGTGCGAGAGTAGCGCATTAGACCACGCAGGTACCGAAGCGGGTGAATTTGTTTGTTCTTTGTTTGTTTCGTAAAATGTTTATTTTGCTAAGTTTTGATATGCTCACAAATGATATATTTATTGCGACGAGGAGGGGAGACCTGGTCAACTTTACATTAGCCCACCCCACTTATGTTTTTGTTAACTATTTGTTTTTAGTTTGTTCGATATTATTGTACATACTATGTATGTTTTTTCGTTCTTAGTTCTTAGTTCTCTTATAAACGCTAAATTAACTTGTGTCGTCAGTGACAGCCCTTTGGGGTGTGTGACCTGTACAGTTGCACAATGCTCCGAATCTGGAGGGACGCCACACCAGTCTTTGAACTCCTCTCTATGCACAATACAGCAATAAAGAAGAAAGGCAAATTAGAAAGACTAAAACTGGGGAAATCCCGGTCTACACCTTTTCGTATGCCTATAACACTGCTCGTCAAGGAAAGTATTTTTACAGAACTAACTTTTCAATACTGATCTCTCGTCTACTTGGGCAGTTGTCAGTTCTCCGACAGCTTAATAGGGCATCCATGGTTGGAAGTGTATTATATGACAGATAGCGGAAGGTTCTTGATTGCAAACATTAACTGAACGAGACTATCGCCAACCTAGTCAGAAATAATTATTATTTGCCTATTAAACTATATTATTAATAAAAAGTTTTATCAAACGATTCTGATAATACTTCCCTAAGGATTATTATATAATTGGCATTTTCATAACTTATTGAAAGAACAAAATATATCAATAAACCTTTTTTTTTGGTGGTTGTGGCAACAAGAGATATTGACGTACATGAAATAATTAATTAGAAAGTAGACTATTATTTTCACACTTGTTTCTTGTTATAACTGACCGCCAAAATAATCAAATGCTTTTATAACTTAGATAGAGCCATACAAAATAATCGTTCTATAATAAAAGTTTTTATTTTATAAACGATGTAAGAACGCTACTTTCTTGGTGGTTTGTATGGCGTCATCAACCACCCTTGTTACTGCTGGTTCGCCATATTGTTTTCAGAAGGGCACGCCGCATTTTAGAGCTCTCGTTTGGAAAGCATTTTTTTTAAATGAAACATAAACGCGATTTCACAAAAAAAACCCAATCAAAACGGTTATTTTCATAAGTTCAAATTTAAATTATGTAAAAACCGTTAATAATTTAAAACAAAGTATTTTTTGTATGAATCTAACTGCTAAAAGTAACAAAAAATCAACATATGGTTTTGCATACATCTATATATACATACCTAATCACTCCATTCCCTTAAGGGTTAGGCAAGAAACTGTGCATATAGCTCCAAAAAACTCCATACTTAATCTATACTTACTAACTTTCTCCACACATCCCTATCCTTGCATACTCTCTTCACTTCAACAACATCTATAAATCAAGTCATGCATGCTATTTTATTCTTAAAACTCATAATGTTTCTTTATTTCGCACATTCGTCAACCAAAATTGGCCAAGTCTTACATGCCCTACCCCTTCCTTTTGATACACACACACTCTACCTACATATATTTGCTTCGTCTCTCAATCCACACTCATCCACTAAACATGCCAAAACCAAAGAAAGACGCTATTTTCACATTTACCTCTTGGACTCCTTTTCAAACCGCACTCTTTCAATAACCATTCATTACTACTCTGTCCATACGAGGTTTAACATAAACATATCTAAGGTATTTCATTCTAACCGCATTCATCTTGCTCTCGTGTTTCTCTTGACAAACCCACACTTCACACCCATAAAACAATGTTGACGTTAGCACACTTTTATATACTGCTATATTTGCCTCTTTCGATAATACTTCATAGTCCACATACATCCAACTACTCTCCGAGATACTTTCACCCATATATCAATTTTACCATCTAGACTTCCATTTTTACAGAAAATTCTGCCCAGAAACACAAAAATCATTCACTTTTTCTAACAGTTTTCCATTTTTACTAGGCTGGCAATCATTTTCTGATCCATCTTTCTCAAAAGCTATCACCTTATTTATGGAGACATTGAAGTGTAACATGTGAAATAGTTTTAGTGACTTTTGTAAATGTTAGTTATTATCCTTCCAACCAATATCCGAAATCACATTCAATAATGTGTGCTGTCTTTTCAATCATAGCAACTACGTAGGTTATGTTGTTAAGTTTAGCCAACAGACAGTGTTAATAATCACAGAATTATTTAAGGGTACATTTATTTCAAACCAAACTATACGATATCTTAGCTTTCGTTGTTAAGGTCAACTCATAGATTAAACAAAAACAACAGATAACTTAGAGAATACAAAATATGAAATTGTTTTGTATCAAACCAAAGAGTAGATCTACATACTTATAAACAAGAATTCCAGCAAAAGAAATCACTAATATGTTTTCACAGATAATTGACGTATTAATTATATATTAACTCCAACACTTTCCCTCATTAAACTATTTCTTTAGTCCTTGTATAGTTTCATTCCGTGACAGAGAATCTTGAGTCTAGGTTTATGAAGTGGCTTATTCATTATATCCGCAGTCTGATATTCAGAGGTCACTCTCTTGATATCTATAGTGCCCTCTGTGACAAGCTCCCTCACGAATAAATGTATGTTGTGGATATTCTTTGTCCTATGATGATACTCTGGATTCTGAGCCAATTTTATAGCTGCCTCGTTGTCGACTTGAAGTTCTGGGTTCCTCTTCAATTCCTTTAGGTCTTCCAGAAGACGGCTTATCCACACCATCTCACGAGCTGCTTCACTGGCTGCATCATCTTCTGCTTTTGTTGTGGAGATAGCAACAGAGGTTCGCCTTTGGCTGAACCATGAAATTACTCCACTTGCATATATACACACTACGCCTGAGGTTGATCGTCCTGTTGTCAAGTCACCTCCATGATCAGCATCACTGTAGCACTCAAGAATTCCTTCCTGATTCTTGGTCTATAGACAATTCCATAGTCCTTAGTGCCCTGCAGGTAACAGAAAAAGCGCTTTACATGAATCCAGTATTCTTTAGTTGGGTTTTCTAGTTTTCTTGATAAAACTCCAACAGCATAAGCAATGTCTGGTCGACTTCTAACCAACAGGTGCATTATTGCCCCCACTGCCTTTCTGTATGGAAACTCTTCCTTCACGTTATTTTCTTCTTCATGTTCCACTGGATGCTCTCCTTTAATTATTGGAGTCAGAGCTGGTCTACATTCATTCATGCCAAAAAGTTCTAATATATTCTTTCTATACGCTGTTTGACACACTTTGAAAGAGCCATCACTCCTGCGTTCCAATACTAAGCCTAAGAAATATGACGCAAGCTTTGAAGTAATCTTAAATTCCAGTTTCAGTTTTTCAGTGAATTTTGATGCCTCTCTCGGGTTTGATGCAGCTACTAAACAATCATCCACATACAAAGGCCACAAATAGCTTTTGTGATCATTTCTTCCTAGCAAACATCACTTTGCTTGAAACCAAGTTTAACAAGGAAATTTACAAAACGTACATTCCAACATCAAGGTGCGTGCTTAAGTCCATATAGACTTTCCTTAAGATTACAAACTCTATTAGTCCCATCACTATAACTTCAGGTTGTTGCATGTAGATTTCTTCGCCAAATTTTCCGTATAAAAATGCGGTGGATACATCAAATTAGGTGAGCGTCTTCATTTAATGCAACACTCAACAGTGCCTTAATAGTTCTTAGTTTTACTACTGGAGTGAAAGTCTGATCATAGTCTTGTCCTTAGCGTTGAGAAAATCCTTTGATGACTAATCTGACTTTAACTCTGTTAATAGTTCCATAAGGTTCTTTTTTGAATTTATACACCCACTTTCAGGGTATAGCCTTCCGTTTACTCGTTAATGTGTCCACTACCCAAGCTTCATTTTCTTATAGAGATTTGATCTCACTGTTAATTGCACGTTGCCAGTCTGTACTACGGCTACTCTGAATTGCTTCAATTTTTTGAACAGTCTTACTATCGGACTCGCCACCATCATCACGAAGAATTTCCTTCACAACATGTCCAGAAACTTTAGCCTCAGATAACATATGCTCCAATTTAGATGGAACTTTGGATTTTTCTTTCATGAAGTAAATATAGCGAAAACGAATGTAGTCATTCTTGAACAGTACAAAGTAGCGATGACCTGTAAAAGATTGCCTAAATGGACCACAGGCATCACTATGGACAAGTTCTCTTGGTCGAGTTGCTCGATCTTGGGTACTAAGCTTGAGCCTATGAGCTTTACCATAGATACAGCCCTTCACATAGCTCATTATTTAACTCAATCTTGATTCTTAGCTCACGTCCAATAGTGGATTTGGCCTGTATTTTATTCTGGTGACCTATTCTTTAATGGTACAATTGTAAAAGGTTGCAACTAAACATAGCATTCACATCAATTGACTTCTTGGGAATTACGTTCCTCAAGTCAAATCTAAACAGTCCACCGTTTCGACTTCTAAAACCAACAATTTTCACTTTAATATTTACTCAGCTGTGGATGTGATTTCAAACAAAGGAAGTTTATCCTGAGCAGACAGAACAGAAAACAATTTCTTCTGTATATTAGGAACATACCACACTTCACAGAGCTATTTTCTCCCAATGTCCATTGACAGACACCTCTAATATAATTGTCCCTTTCCCTAGTGTACTTATAGGGTCTCCATTTGCTGTCACCACTATATGTTGCCCTGAAAACTTATCATACGTTTCCAATAGGTCATATCGATTTGTCACATGAATATTTGCACCAATATCTACAAACCAACTATCTCGATAACATTCAGTAAGTAATACACTTGTTGTGGACATAAGTGTAGTGTCAACTGAATTATTAGAACTAGCCGACTTGGGAGGTTTGCCATCAGCTATCGATTAACGACAATTCTTAATCCTATGTACTATCTTAGAACAGTAATGACAACACTTCATATTTATATCAGAAAATGTATAGGTATTTGGCTTACCACTTGACTTGCTAAGAAATTGTTGAGTAGATTGTTTATGTGCTTTTATAGCTAAAACTTCTTGATTTGAACATTCCTTATCTTTATAAGCTAAAGCTCTCTCATAAGCACAAAGCTAGCATGTGAGGTTATATAGTTTACGTTCATTTTTAGACATTAGCAACCAACTTGACTTAAATGAAAAATATTTTTCTGGTAAGTAGAGTATTCGAGTTGAATCACTTTCTTCAGAAACCAAATACAGCAATTTGCACTAACTTTGCCATAAACCTGGGATTAAACACTCTGTTTAGCTAGAAACATACGCAAATAAACGTGTCCGGGCCCATAACCTGTTAAGTTTAACCAACAGAGAGTATTAATAATCACAGAATTATCTAAGGGTACAGTTATTTCAAACCAAACTGTCCGACATATTAGCTTTCGTGGTTAAGGTCAACTCATAGATTAAACAAAAACAACACACACACACACACACAGTTAGAACATAGAGAATACAAAATATGAAATTGTTTTGTATCAAACCTAAGAGTAGACCTACATACTTATAAACAAGAATTCCAGCAAAATACATTATAATGTTTTCACAGATAATTGACGTATTAATTAAGTATTAACTTCAACATATGTTGACTTTAGTGTTGTGTCCAACATGACCACCAGACTGAGTTTATGATTATGTTCTAGTTGCAGCCATGTCCGCGAGGTTTTATCGGTGTCTGGGGCTGGTAATGTTATCAACTCTGATTTATGCAGAGCGTCCTTTCTACATCAAGTGTCAGGACAGTAATGAGTGTGGAGTGGGACGATGCTGTTCCATAGGTAAGTGCAGAATAATACTTTATTCTTTCTTGAGTTTGGTTAGAATCAAATAAAATCTTTCGTAAATACATTAGTTTGCAATATCACTTAGCAAGTAAAATTTTTGCACAACGTATTACTACCCATCCAGGTAATAGATAGCTGTACTAATTACTCTGATGATTTAGGGATGAGGATGGTTGAATCTAAAGGAAATGCATCTGCGTGGAAATAGAGTCGTAAATCATTTAGGAATAACCACCCTCACCACACACAACTTGAATTTTAACCCCGATTTCCCCATAATTGATAATACAAGCTATGGTGGGAGTAATACCTTAGACCAGGGGTCTAAAAACTTTTCTGTCGCAGATCAACTTATAAATTTCTCAAAGATCCTACATTCCCCCACCGTTTCTTCACTCTATTTTAGCTCTTTGTTTCTATAAATCTTTTCTTTATTACTTAAATCCAATCTCCCCACCTTTATATAAAAATTTAAAATAAATAAAATGCACATTTTCATAAAACTATTTAAATTTCATGACACATTAGTGCTCAAGAAAATTTTGGTCACACTCAAGTATTATTTGAAAATACTTGATATATTTTGAGAATTTGAAATAATTAAAGATAGATTTTTATTGACGATGTAGTTTTATTATACGATCGACTGAAAATTGTCGTGAGTTCAACCAGTTGCCGATCCTTATCATAGATCATGTTAACACTTATCACCAAAGTGACTAATTCAACTTTGAAGTCATAAAATTAGATGATAGCGCTGTAACTTTTCTCTCCCAGGTTGAGCTAGAGTCATATGGGTGTGACTGTGACCATGTTTTGCGAGAGGTGACGTTTATGCTGATTGATAACATCATATTTTGACGATCTATTTATCTTTAGAAGAACTTTGTTTTTGTTTTACAAAAGATTTTGGTCTTTATTTTATAGTAACTGAGATGCTATTACTGGATGAGGGTGTAATCTCTTGGTGAAAGCTGAACACTGTCAATTGTTCTCTTTCTTTTGTTTTTGTAAATTGTATAGTTGCTATATGGATAAAACATTTGTTGTTAAAAGGAATCATCCATCCTCCGTGCTAAATTGTTTTTACTCTCCTGGTAGTAGTGCGCGCTAAGTTATTGATTGGTTTCACGTTCTACTAATTGTTGAGGTGTGAAGTCTCCTGTTTCCTGATTTGATGCTTAATTTATTTGAAACTTCTCCCCCCACCCCAAAAAGTAAACAAAAAACGTTTATATCTTGAGAAGGCCTCTCGTTCACTCCTACCCAATGATATTCATACTATACTGGATGGAAATAAACACACCCCTCGCAAAGGACTAAAGTGTGACGCTCAAGTTTGTCGTCTGCTGGATTGTGAGGGGACAGATTTAACAGTTTCTTTCAATATTCTTGTGTGAAAACATGTTTCTAAAGAAAAGAAAAAAAAGGTGATATTGTTTGAAAATAGTGAAATATTATACCACACTTGGCTGAAGAAACATATTAAAGGATATATAATTCAGTTCTACGGGTAATATTGTACCAAAATGAATAAAATCTTCAATATACTAAAATATGTAGCTATCACCCATGTTGTTTACATTCTGCCAAGATTACAATGTATTTAAAGTGTTGGCTTTTAACTTGTATATTGGTTTCAGAAAGTATATATTGAAAGTTTGATAGCTATAATGTAATAAGATACCTATCTTAAAACTTAATTACATTTGTTTGAATGACAATCTTTGTGTAGTAGGGCCTAGTTTTACGTTCAAACAATCATTCAAGTTATGGGCTTGTAGGAAATATTACTATATTACAATGTATTTAAAGTTGGCTTTTAGCTTGTATATTGCTTTCAGAAACAATTTGATATTGTAAGTTAGATAATTATAATGAATTAAGATTGCTAACAACTTGCTTACATTTGTTCAAATAACAAACTTGGTGTATAAGTCTTACGTTCAAATATCATTTAGGCTTGTAGAACTGATTACTATATTAACCTACATAACCTTATTTAAAGAAACAAGTCACGAGGGTTGAACGTAGTAATGCTCTTCAAACCTTTTATTAACACATCTATTTCATTTAACTAATCATACATTGATATATTTCATTATTATATTCATATCTTTAATTATTCACCTACTTTATATCTTTGTTATTATTTTAGCTAATAAATACTCTCAATGACTGCTAGCTATTTTGAAAGAAGTGTTGGTTAACATGAGTTTCCTTCCTCTCCCTTTCCCCTCACGTGTGTTGCAGCGGGCAACAGGTACAGCGTCCCAGCCTGTGGGGCACTACAGGAGGTTGGCGGAAGCTGCCGTCCGACGGCCATCGCACCTACAATATGTCGCTCACCTATCCTGACGGCGCCACGGTCGACTTCACCAACATCTACTATTTGTTCTGCGCGTGCGCGCCGGGCCTAGAGTGCGACAGAGTGACATCGTCATGTCAGGTGGTGGACGAGATTCTGGCTGACAACTACTTGATCCAATAAAATCCCAAGAAGAGTTTCAATTCATCACAGCCTGCAAGACCTCTCTTAAAACCAGTTTAATGACATTTTGGACACCACGAACATTGTTATTCGCGATTATAAGTGTTATATCCTCTTGGTAACATGTTGAACATTGAACAAAAACCTTTAAAAAGTAGCGGATGCTCTTTTTTCTCTTATTTTTTCAAATGATTTAAAAAAATGTAAAATGTATAAAAACTTGTGTAACTACGTAAATTGGAAGTTTAACAATACTCATTTCTGTCAGCTGTCACTATGGTGTGTTGGAATATTTGAAATTCATACCATGCGCTTCATCGATCAATATTACAATAACAAATGTAACAGATTGGGGAGGAATAAGTCACATAATAAGTACACCAAAATCCAATATTTTTTTAAAATCAATATTAAATATGTTTATTTTATTATTTATTAAAATACACTAACTGACGCTGTAGCTCATTCTATTCTTTCTTATACAATACTGAACCTGTTCTTTAAACACAAATAATAAGTCAATATTGTGTCACATTTGCCTATGAGACTCCATACTTACAAAGAATCATAACATGTAAAAAAGACGCGTAGTGGCAATTATTATAAACATGCAATGGCCACATTTTTGGGCGCGAACATTCCGGCCGAGAGCTGATATTGGCTGCGCCAACTTGACGATAGTGCGACCATCACACACAGTAGACAGACATTATAGCGTGTCTATCATTAGCTCTGTTTCTCATGAACTCTGGGACTAGAGCCACTGTGTAATTACCAGGGAACCAACCCTTCTCTCCGTCACGGACACGTTCCCCCTGGTACCAGCCTACACAACAACAAACTATATCAGTGTTCTACCATCACAAGTGAGGGAGTTTATTGTTTATAACGAGGTTTGTGAATACTCAATACCTGCATATACTAATAGTAATCCATTAATTTATTAGTATAAAGGAAACACACAAAACACGGGAACAAAAGTAAAGTAAAAAAACTACAACGCAATATATAAAAACATGATGGAACCAGAACAGTGTTTTACAGTGCTACAAATTGGTACAAATATAATTGACCTTAGTATCCAATAGAGTTCACATTATATTATCTTTTAGGGTCTTGGCCATTCCTCACCGTCAGAAGATTTGTTGATAACGTTGATAATATCGGACACCTCCAGACTCAACTCATCATTCTGCTTGGCCGTATACGACCATTTTACTACCACCTGTGGCCAGTCTTCTATTTTCTTTATGATCTGACTAGTCCTTTCGGGCTGGGGAGGGTTCAAGGCTTCTGTCCAACGATGGCGGTCAGACTCGCAGGTAAAGTAGATCAACTGGACCAAAATAAGATTCATAAGGGTCTGTGTTATCAAAATACTGATGTTCAGGAAAGAGAGAGAGACATATCACGAGGCTCACTCTTGTCTGGGTTGTTACATTCCTCACACTCGCATATTGTTGGAATTTATGGTCCCTCCATTTACTCAAGGCGAAGATTATTTTGAGAAAAAACATGGTTTTGTTTTAAAGAACCTGGAAAACTCCACCTTTTAAACACTATATTGTTGGGATCAATCGTTAAAAATCTCATAATTCAATCTTGCTAGCTAAAGGTTGTAAATAAGCTTTCAAGAAAAGTAAGGTTGTTACCTGTAAGGATGTTTATGAAATGTTTCCCCAATTCAGTCAGATAATTATTTATATTTGAATTAATAGGCACATTTGTAGTTTGAAACATACATTCAAGATTGAGCCCTATGTTTCTTCGAGTATCATGAAGCTGTTTGTGAATTAATTAACAATAGCGTGTTAAAACGGTTGAGTTTACCGAGGCACTTCAAGCGAGGTAGTATTATATTGTATCAACATTGCACTAAGCAAGGAAAGATACAGAAACAAATATTTTAGAAGACGTTGGAAAAACATTCATTATGCGTGCATATACTGCTACATCGAGTCGCACCCACTTATTGGAGTCGTAATAGTGACTGTATACATTGACTGTCGCAATCTTACTATTATTAAGTCAGAATTGTCGGAACGAGATGAATATGATCCATTTCTTGCGTTGTAACACCTTGCGTTCAGTCAATAAGAAACAAATATGACTGAATTACTAAAATCAGTTAAAATCAATATTTATTCAATTTAGGATAATAGTTAATGGAAAAGTATATTGCCACTCTTGAATCAATATTACAGTAATACGATTTGAGTCTTCAAAATTAACAGATAATAATTGTTGAAAAAAAAATGAAATCAAGAAAAGCTATTATATGAACAGTATTAATTATAATAAATTATTCCTGTGATTAAGTAAAGACCAACAAAATAATGTTAAAATAGGCATTTCATTCTCTTAGGTTGAATTTAGAGTTAGTTCCAAACTTGGATGGTTGGACAGAACTCTGGTGTGATGAGATAGAGAAAAATAAACGGTTCAATTTCACCCATGTAGAAATGGTGCTTGTTCACAAAAGTAGTATAAGTCCAATTTTGAAATAAATATTTTTTCCATTGGATGTTACTCTTCTTTAATAAAAATATTTCCAGGTTTTCCTTGGATTCTGGGCTTTCATTTTCTGTAGCACATTCCTAATTGTGGAAATTATTAGACACTTAATTTTCGATAAAAGTGGAGTGGTATTAATTAGTTCACTGCTCCATCTTACTACTGTATTACCACTTTTTTTTTTTATTTGAAAATATTCTGTATCGTCTTCTTATAACAAAGTTTTGTACATGGTGTGTTCTAAAAGCGACAGATAGTCCAAAGTTCAACCACTAGGTTCTTATAAAGAGAATTTCAAAAGTTAAATAAATTTGAAATGCCGAAATAATTTAAAATTTCTAAAAGAATAGCATGGCTATGAAAATTAAGAGAGAGATTATTATGATCAGTTGAAGATTAAGAGTTTGGATATCTATCAAAAGTCGAATATCCCACTGTAGTCTTGAAAAAAAAAATACTCCCCTCATCCCTGATATCCTTGGGTGAGGCCAAAGATATATGTGAGATCTTTCTGTCTCCACGCTGTGATACTTACTTGTCTTAAATCAAGCTTCTGAGCTGACCAATAGAATGCAGTAGCAGTAGCATCACAAGTAGGGCCTTCTTTGGATGTAAATAAACTGTATTAAACTCCCGACGAAAAATAAATTTAATTACATATTATTTTACAAGTGAGTGAACTAAACTGAATATTTTCACTATTTATATGACACTATTTGAACCATGTAGTATGAGACTACTTCCAGATATCTCGGGAAATTAATAAGATGATAACATTTAACTTTCATTAGCGAGTCTTAGAGAAAACCAAAGAATATCAATTAAAATTGGTTTCATCGCCCAGTAAAAAAATAATTGAAGTTTAATAATAAATAAATAAACAGATAAAAAGGAAGGGGGTAAAAATAATGTTAAAATCTTATACATGCTTTAGAAAGGAACCAAGATCTCTTTGACATAAAGTCGGTCTTATTTACTCCTCAAATTGAACAACTAAAAGTTTAAATCCTTACCTTGGATATCTTCTTTTGCTTGTGGTTGCTGAGCAGTGTTAATAGCATGCAGAATCCAGCGGAGAATTTGTCTGGAAGGTGAAGTAATGCCTCTGTGTTCATCAGTCTCACATTCTCTCGAGTGCAATGGTCTAACAGTAGGTACCGCTCAGCGTGCTGGGGGAACAACCTGGAATCAAAAACAATGGCTCTTGTACATATATATAACTGGATAAACCTACAATCAATACTAGATGAAGTCAAGTAAATAAAATATGTAGAGGTAGTATTATATAAACAATATATCATGAACTATCAAGTATGTTCTAGCTATAACGAAGTCCGAGACATAGGACCATTAGGCGAACCTAGTCGTTCACATAAGGCACAAAGATCTCAGGACACAGACAAGTTATGCACCAAACATTAACAACCTCCAGGTTATTGGGCGAGCTTGAGTCCTTAAACACGGGGATCGCTACGTACAGTCCTAAGTAACAAAATTGCTGTAAAGCAAACATTTTTGAAAACAGCTCGCATTAAAGATGGTTTTACCAGAGAACAGATAAAATTTGCCTTCTAGTATTGAACCACATCTAGAGTAGTGGTGCAAGTGAACCATTGCCTTGTTGCAACGACTTCGACGGCGGATAGGTTAATAGATATTAGGGACTTCCCGAAAATGGTTCGTAACATTAAAATCAGCTCATAGGAAGGTAGGTTTAATGGGATACGTGAACACAGTACTACCTTAACAGAGGATAGATCGTGGTGGGTACACATATTGCTTGTAGCTGTATAACAGAGCCAGACGTAGAGTAATAAATATCAGGTGTATTAATGAAATGTTCTTGTGTTGGAATAAAAGTAGTTTTAGTCTGGCACAGTGTCAATAAACCAGCTTTCATAAAGCAAGGTTCAGGAAGTGGCCTAGCCCCTTCCCACAACCCAACCCCCAAAATGAGCTTACTCAAACTGCAAATTACAAATAAAACAGAGAATACAGTTGTCCTTTTCGTTCAATCGATTGTTTACAAACTGTCTAGTTGTAAGCCATATTCAAATACCATTGACTAGCTAGGTACTTGTCTGAAAAGGTTTGTTCATTGAAAAGGGGTAAGGGCGTGGGTTGAGGGATGCGGGTTTGCTGGTACCTGAACTATTGGGTTTTGACTGACCCCCCTAGAAACTTTCTCTCTAGTTTGTAGCCCTTAAAACTAGCAATTTGAAAGTGATTTGTTTGACTTGGAAGTGACGTTATCATTTAGGACTGTAAGCAGCACTCTCCAGTGCCTAAAGACTCAACCTGGCTCAAGGAATGCAGCTAATCTCCCGTAAGGTTGATTGTCTGGTATAGTATGTGTCCCAGGGGTACAGTCCAACAAAGTGTAATGCTTTTGATGTTAAAAAATTATTATTTAAATTAAATAAGCTAATAATTAATTATAAATAAAGAAATAACATCTAAATATTTTACCTACTATTAATGGAATATTTAAAAACAAGATCAATGAGCAACATAATCATTTTATGGTTTTGACATTTGGGCTCGCGTTGTGAGAAAATCACTTTTGATATTTAATTAAAAGCCTCCGAAAATACTAAGAGGAAAGGAAGACCATTTACTGAGTGGCAAAGGGGGTCACAAATTAATTATTTTTCATTTATTTAATTATTTTCTATTAATTATTCCCCCTGTTTTTTGGCACTCTATTATTATTGTTTCACATCATGCAGGGGGTGCAGTATTTTTATATTTATAGAATACAAGTGAGATGCAAATTTTAAGTCTCACCTAGGGCGCATGAAACTCTTGCATTGGCTCTGCCCACACAGCTAAGAGTAATTTAATTATTGATTATAGTTTGAATCTCATATTATGTAAAGTATATTAGGGTAATCAGTCTTAAGTATATATATGATCTACTAATGCACCTAGTGAAGATGTATTTCTTAGGTCAATTACATTAATAATCCTGAAGCACTTTTGAATTAATCGCCCCGCGTTGGGCGCCAATTGAAGAGCTTTCTCTTCTAGTGGTTATTGTTTATTTGAATTGTCCTGGATTTTGTACTAATTAATGAGTTGTGAACCAATGTGGTTTGGTTGCCACGTGATATGAAGTCTTTTTATAAGGTTTATAAAAAATGAGGGTTATTTATCTCACTCTTTATATCACTCGCCCCACGTTGGGCCACGGTTTACTTAATATTATGTAATAAATACACATATAAGTTGATACTCTTTTAATTCAAAATCTCTGTTTATTTCAAGAGAACAGATCATGTCATCGATAAACTTCTTACGCGGCCGATATCACGATCGTAGGAATCGCGGACAGGAGCTACAGTTCTACTACATCAAGGACTGGATTCCTAGTGAGGATCTATTGCCCCATCTTTCACATATATCATTTGCTCATGGAAGCTTCCAGAAGCTTTTGTATAGTAAAATAGAATAAAATATAAAATAGAACATATGGATGAAGGTAGAATGTTCGAGAACAGGAAGCTGGCTCAAATTACTGTTTAGAAATGCATATTGTTCCTTTTAGGAAAGGAAGTAAATTTATTTTCCTTATGAAAGACCTTAAATTGTTCTTTTGACTCAACAGGTCCTACGTAATGCACTCTGACGTCATTGACAATGGCTCTTGTGCCCTCTTAGAAGAAGAAGTGCTTTAAGCGCCATGTAGTATACTATATAATTTAAATAAAATAAGATACGTTTATAAAATTAGGACGATATTATTGTCAATGCTCTCACATATTCCTTAGAGGCAGGTCAGTAACATTACAATCCTATACAAATTTCTTAAATTTGTCAGTAGCCTTAGCTTTATAGAAAATGCGTCTTCCCATTGAGCTAAGGAATGGGTTAAAATTTCTAGCATGGCCAAAAATCGTGTTATTGGTGAAATTGAATCTTCCCCATACATAGTGATGAATTGACGTGCAGTAGACTAGGGAAAACACACATAAATACCCCACATAGGCCTAATAATAATATTGTATTTTTAGTCCCTTGGTATGGAAAAGTTAAGGAATGACTTCGACTTTCTAGCTATAATGAAAATTGAAATGTTCACACCCTAGCTGTGTATCATTATTATATCTTTCCCTTTCACAACATATTCAAAAGCCAAAATAAAGGCATACAAAACAACATATTTGTTTTTGTAGTGCATACTTCCAACATTGCTGGACTTTTAAGGCAAAAAACAGTGGCATGTACTAAACTATGGTGCCATGAAACAGATAACTGGGACTGTATCTCCAGGTCAGGGACTGCACACAAATTTTGAGCTATACTACAGTAAAACGATAACATCTAGTCATCTCACCTCCTCTTCCTGGCAAGGAACAGCATGTCGTTGAAAATGAACACATAAATGGACCTCGAGTTGAAATACTCCGGCTTGAGCTCGGTCAGTTTTCCCTTCTTGACAAGCCACCGACTGCTGGAGTACAAGGGCATTGTCTTGATTCCGCGATCGAACTTGAGATGCTTGCTCAGCTGCATAAGCTCTTCCATCCTCTCCACCGACCTCACGCCCTCATTACAGTCATGGACAACCTGAATGGACGTTATTTTATGGTTAGAACATGTTTTACAAGCATTGCGTCTACCCTTCCTTGTGCTTCAAAGGAACAGAAATAATGATGAGCAGTTAGCACATCTGGCTATCAAAGTCGTAAACACCCATTTATATAGTTCCATCAGCTTATTTTAAAATTCCTGAAAACCCCTATGTGTCTAAGCTCAAACATAAAACCTTTGTAAGAGTAGGCCTATATTGCCACATTTCTCTAGTTTGGTTGGCATAAATGTGAAGCTTAGTCAATAGCTTCAGTTAAAATGTTTTATCTTCACTATTAGCTTGGTACTGAAACTGCGAGTGTTAAAAAGCTTTCTTCAATCAATATTCTCTTAAAAGTGTGGGCATATACTAATTTATTTCACATTGTAAATGTGTAAAATATTTATTTTAAACATACATGCATCAGGATTTTTGGAAGGTTTTACATTGTTAATAGACTGCACAAATTGTAAATATATTTCATTTAAGGTTATATTTAGTACTAGCAGAAATATCCGATGTTGTCCGGAATAAGGGTTTTCTTTGCTTCAAACAATCAGAAAAATCTTCATTTTATTGCACCCGGTTTTTGGTTAATTTAAAAAAAAATTATCAAAAGGGTAAAATTCCGGCTTTAAGGTACGTTTGTGCAAATGGGCTGATAATTTTAAAATTTCAGACCTCTGCATGTGATAGAACTCATGACAGACAGACATACAAACAAACATTTTCTTTTATTGATATGGATATATTTTTAAAAATAGCTATCAAGGAGTAAACAAGAAATGTATTGTATCTGTGCCATATAATGGGCATTTGTTAAATACTGTGCTAGCTTTTTCCCTGCAGCTTCACTCACGTTAATGTCTGTTTTAAAAATATGTTTAATTTAACAATATCGTTTATAATCTAAGAATTTTTAATTTCCCGCACAGAGAAGTAATCACGAAACGTAATAAGTAGAAATTACCATGACGGAAATTTTGGAGTTAATAAAATATGTATCTTCAAAATAAAAAATAATAATTGGTGCAATTACTTATATTTTAAGATTATCAACACAGAATCTTTGAATTAGTTGAAGAAAATAAATTAACAAAGTTTAATGCAAGGCCACTTTGTAAATGATGTTGGTGGTTTTATCATCAGGAGCAGCATTTAAAGGTTGCTTTTAGTACTATCATGGAGACACACCACGCTTAGTTGTCAATGTGGGAAACACTTGCCACGAAGATCAGCACCTGCCCCCTCCAGGGCTTGCCCTTGCGCTATGTTGATGATCATCGCATGGGAACTCCTGATTGTAAACTTTATGTAATTAAAACTGGAAGGGTTGGTCTGATGGAATCATGGGTATTCTTGGTATCACAACCCATTTCCCGTATTGCAACCTGTCATGACCGCCAACTCTATGATAAGGCAGATTGTTTAGCTGTAAGCGGGTCACATTTCACAGTTTAGGTGGGTTCAACTTACACAGAAAAATGATAGGTGCTCAAATTTTAATTGAAGGGCATGGATGAGTAAACCGAATAGACTAAGGGAATTAAAAAAATCAAACAGGGTAGTGCTTATGAACATGTAAGTGCAGGATGACCCTTTGAACTGGTTTAAAATACAATCATTAATTTTACTTGGCGATTCATTTCTGGAGTTATATATCCTGGAGCCAAGAAAGAAACCTTGTTTTGCAAAAGACGTATACTGGCATAGATAAAATAGACCAATTCCTGGACAACCTTGAACGCTTGGGAGCTATTCAAAGACACCTTGCTCATCTTGCCCTGCGAAGACTCTATTGCTAAGTTTCAGCAATATATCAACAAATCAGTCTAGTTTCTTTTTTCTTCGCACAAGTGATGCGCATCTTGGTTGACAGGGGAAATTTCACAATGTCTGAGCATTTGTAGGCTCTATTTAAACAGGCTTTGACCTCGTCAGCTTAGTGACTTTTGGAATTACCGGTATAGTTTGTCAAAGTCTCCTGAGAACAATGAGGTGATGCCTCCTATGAGCACACTATTGCTTCTGAGATCTCTAAAAGTAAAGTTCTATCTAGATCTTCAATTGAGTTCCTATACTCACATTACATAATATTAAATTAGAGATCAGTTTTGCAGTAATTTTGATGTGAAACTTTGCTTCTATATGTCGCACACTGCAATTTGGTCGCTAGAAAAATACAAACATAATTTAAATGTTGCCTTCGCTGTTCTTCCTTTATAACAAAGTAGCGGCTATACCCGATGACACCAATGCAAAGGCAACAAAAACCCATCCCTCAAACTCGAGTTTAGCCAACCTTAATGTGTAAGGTATGTTGTTATGTGCTCAATAAAAGCTTTTTTATATCCAAAGTTTGTGATAGGAATAGGCCGGTTGTTTGTCGTTTCTCTAAAATAGTTTCTATAAAATATAAATCTATATAAATTGTCCTTCCCGCTCTTGTGCCAGAAAATGCTTACAATTTGGTTGAGTTCACCCTAACCAGCATTAAAAACATCTTCATTGAAGTGCAAATTGTATATCGATTGCTCTGTTCTTATTATATCTTCAATATTTTCCACAGGCTTTCCCTGTGAGGAGCCAAAGTGCTAGAGGATGTGTTATGTGAAAAATATTTATATGATGAGATATTATATTTGGAAGAAGGTATAGGAAAGGTGGATATAAACATATAAAAGGGGGGACAAACACAATATGGCCATAACAATGAAAAGAAGAACACAGTTCACACTTTATACTGCTGCCAATGGACAAAGAGGATGGTTTCCTATTAAAGAAAATTGATCGTCACCGCCCAATCCCCCGACCTAGGTTATATGATGGAGAGAAATTACACTGGTTGGCAGCCATTTTGCATATGGTGTGTGATAACATGTATGTTTGGTTGTAGAATCTGAATCTGCCTTAGGAAATGTTCTGTCACATAAGGTAAGATATTTGAGATTTGTATTATTTATTTTTTTAGATTTTTGTGTTGTTTGTGTTCTCTTTTTTTCATGAATTATCACTGATTATGCTGGATGCACTCTATATTTGGATGCAATGTATGATGGAAGAAGTTCTAAAAATAGTCACTAGATAGCAGGACAATTTAGTTGAGCGAGAATGGTACTACTATTGACCGTTAGAGGTGACTCAGCTAAACATGTTAGCCCAGCTGTTTAGTGTGTTTGAAACTTGGATGGTATTAGTCACTTTGTATATTTCTCTTAATTGATACCTTACACTAGCCCCATGGCTTCTTTGGTACTGACTGACGCTCACAGCTGAAAGCTGAAAGCTTTGAAAAGTTACCAGACCAAATTATGTATCCCTACACCGAACCATATGATCTGCAAAAACGTGTTTAGCAGCTGACACTTCTGATGGTCAAAATTTAGGTACATTCCTAAATCAAAGAAGCCATGGGGCTACTGTAGTTTGTGTTATTGTGTGTTTTTGCTTTTCCTGTGTGAACTAGTGAGACGTTTTGATATTTTAGGTTATAGTTAGTACAGTGTACTAAACATAATGGCAATTGCTAAACTTCATGGTTGTGTAAACCCCCCGATAACTTTTGCTATGTATGTGGTAAGTTCACTAAAAAAAAAAAGTCAATCACTGAATTAGTTATGAAGGCTTATAAACTGTACTTTGATTGTGCTTTTGGAGATCAGGATAAACCCTTTACACCTCATATTTCTTTCATAACCTGCATAGTTATCCTATATAATGGATGAAAGGAAACCACCGAGCCATGTCGTTTGTTGTTCCAATGGTTTGGTGCAAGCCAAAAGATCATATGAACTGTTATTGAGGAAGGAGAGCAACACAAAGCGGCTTTTTACAAAGTACTGCTCCAGTGCTTTGCAAATAATTGGTAGGGTGCATGGGTTCTGTTATTCACTCTACGTAAGTTTTCAAATGAAGTTGGACCTTTGACGACATTGAGCCGCGTTCCCAAATAACACATGTGTTATTCGGGTGTACAGTATGTGCAAGGCTGAGGACATCACCCTTAATTATTCCTGGGGTTCTTCAACAGATACACCCTGCTTTCAGCACTGTAATTTCTTAATTTTCCAATCATTATATGTAGCAACCTCATTGTAAACAAGTTCTTTACAAAGGAATCTTCAGCGCACAGTTTGAAAAAAGTTTGTTAATGGTGTGCCATAAGGGTTGTTAGTGACGTCAGTGGCAATACTTGTAAAATATACACATTCTCCATTTTCGAGATGGACAGATAAAAGCATAACACCCTGAATAATGCCAACAGAAATTGTTCCATTGGTTAAATTAATACTAAGCGTCACTTGAGCACTACCCTTATTGATTTACGTACATACTTAATGAATTTTATGAAACTGCACAGCTTACATAAATTTGGGAATAAAATAATCTCAAAAGGACGAGGTTTTGTAGGACCATCCAACCCACAGGAACGGATCATGGCTGAGCGCCCTCCATCAACAGGATGCCGTCTACGGTATTTGGAATAACCATCACGCCCATCGACATAGATCTTCGAAAGCTTTTTGGATTATTTTTATTGCAAGTATGGAAACTATAAATTCAAAAGTATAAATGGACCGCGTGTTATATGTTTAGTTACACTTTTATGCAGTTGTAGGTTGATGTTTTAACTCGAAGTCTCCGAACTTATCACCGAATCTATATCGTCGGGTTTGATTCTTTCCTGAATTCACAACAATATCTACACATGTGGTAGTTCTCACTTTTACCACTCCATACTCTACTTCATTAATCAGTTATTCCATATATTAGGAAACGAACATACAGACCGACACTTTATTTTATAATTAGTATAGATACTGTATGATCGAATAAAGTCTAGCTTAATACAAGATTTGTTGACTGCTGAAGACGGGAAAAAAAGGTTTGATCCGGTCGGGTGAACTGAAGGTGGTGTTTCCTAAATGGGCTTCCATTCTCCCTCCACGCAAATACGGGTGCACTTCCTCTATATTCAAAAACTTCTTAATCCCTAACACATTTGTGTAATAAGTACATAGGCATGTAACCCAAACGGGTAGTAAGACACGGTGCTAAAAAAATATACAATATTTACAATTCAAGAGTCCTCTAAACAAAACTGCCGAGGGTTATAAGAACAATCAACAGTGTTATTACCTTGTTGAGCAGTGCAATGCCTCTTACTGTCTTCATACTCTTCATCATCTCGCGCCATGTAATTGAGAACTGCTCCGATCAAAAGCTGAAGTTTTGTGATCCTTTGCATAGGGACCAGCAGGAAGGACTGAAGATTGAGTCCTTGGCACACAGGACTACTTTCCAGGGAAGATAAAGTCTGAGCGAAAACGCTTGGCTGGCGAATCCTGCCAACATTACACCAATAATCCCTTGAACAGTAGTAAATCAAATAACCTTATAATAATTTTTGCCCAATCGTATCAAGAAATTTTGTTCGTAAAGTTTTAGTGGACATCTATAATAATTACTGGTATTACATATATAACATATGTTTAAACTAAGCACCAACTTCACAGATGATGGGCACCACACAGTGGCAAAAGGAATCAACTTTATACTCAAGGTATATTGACACGTTAACAGCCAAGATATGACCAAGTACGAAGTGATATCGACACAGAAGCAAACCAAGTACAAAGGAATACAGACACGGAAATAGACCAATATAATGACCAAGTACGAAGGAATACAGACACGGAAATAGACAAGATAATGACCAAGTGCAAAGTGATATCGACACAGAAGCAAACCAAGTACAAAGGTATATCGACACAAAACCGGGCCAAGATATAACTAAGTACAAAGGGATATTGACACGGAAACAGGTCAAGATACTTCCAAGTTACCTGGCGGGGAGAACGTTCTCCAGGTATTTTAATGTACCAAGTCGCTCACTCACTTCTCCAACAGCGTACTCACGCAAAGTTGAGGTGGGTTGATGTTGCTTTAGGCTGTTGATGAGATGTTAGATTACTCAGGGATAACATTTAGCAAGCAGAATCATCTTTACTTGTATCTTTATTAAGGCTGCCAACGTATAGTTTTAAATAACTAAACACAGATGGCATCACCGAGATAAGTCTAGTGTAATCTTATGCATATAATTTCAAGATGGTAAGAGTAGTGCTCCTGATTTACGTTTGATGCCTAAAGGCTTAAGAACATTTGAGAAAATGGTATTGGAGAGCAAGGTCGTTGCAAGTCAAAATTTTAGCAACTGCAGCGGCAGAGAAAATCTAGGTACAAGAACATTATCCTAGATGATTTCTCAAAATTATTTTTATGGTAATTAAGGGCAGAGATTAAATACTTTGAATCTTATATATTTGTTTAACATTTGTAAACTTTACATAGTACCTGCTACCTCCAAGTTTATAAATTAACATTGAACACTTCTTAAATAAAGATATGTATAAGTAGTAGTATAAACCAAAATGGGGGTAGCGATATCTTACAGGGGGGATAATAATTGCCTACTGAAAAGACTCCCTCCTCCTAGAATAAATGTTCATCCCTCTTGGTTTATTTCACTTTAATTTCTATTTTAGAATATGAAACGGTTAAAAACCAACCTCAAATATCTTCTAAAGGACTCAAAATTAAATATCGGGTGAGGACTGTTCTAAAAAATCTTTTATGGGTATCAAATTGTAAAAAAAAAAAAAAAAAAAAAAACCACTTGGACTAATTAATAATATCACTTCAAATAAATTCCAGTTGTAGCTCTTTAAGCTTCAAGGGAGATGGAGGTCAAGTCCCCAAAAACAATTTTTGGTCAATTGCTCTCTCCACCCTACACAAATAAGGTTCCGCTGCCACTTACTCAAATGAATTTTATACCTACAAGTAGGGTGACCATTATTAATATATAATAGGTGTTCTGTCTTATGACACTTTGCATAGCAATGTTAAAATATATGTAATTTCATTGTTCCACACCCATATCATTCTTGCAGGCATATTGATGAAACCTAAAGTTTACTTGAGAATGTGCCACAGAACACAATACTCGCAGTAAAGCGAGTCCCCCAAAGCTGACGTCATGCTCATAAACCGGGCCTGGATGGTTTCACCTTACTTCCTACCACCACGATCTCAAAGACTTACCCGTTTCCACAGTTCTCCTCACATTCACTAATACTTCCTATTTATTTTGTCTCAGTCTACCCAGCTTTGTCGCCTGTCTAATGAACACAATCAAAAAGTTTTTTAATTAATTAAATTAAATTAGCACCACATCCTACTACCCTTTCAGGTTATACGCTTAAGTACTAATTACGCTAATGGGTTTGTTTGGAGGGAGAGTGGAAAACCATTTAGGAACCCCCCCCCCCCCCCCCCAGTTCACCTGACCAAGATTCGAACATCGATCTCCCCATCCTCTGCAGTCTAGCTCAACACCAAACAAGTGCGTTAGCCAACTACGCCACCAAAGCGGGTTAGTTTTTTAAATGTACTTTAACATTAGAATGGTGGCGATAAGCGAAACACTCATGTTTTATTGTTTTGTTTAACCCGTAATAAAGGCAATATTGATTTATTTTTTGCTCACCTTTTAGAGGTGGGTTGAATTCCCAACTCCCTCCCCTTAGATATGGCCTTGTTTGAGAGCAAACCGATGACTTGTAAATTAAAATAATAAAAAAAGTTCTCAGTGTTTCAGGATCCAGTATATTCAATAGAGCCCATTACGCTAGTAGGATGTGTCTGATAGCTTATGGTATTTCCAGCCTGGTAATACTCATATCCCTACAATTATGATATAATTAGCCAAAACTGTAGTAAGACGTATCTGATGCCTTGTGGGACTCACAGCCTTGTCAGAGTCCTATCCCTAGAGTTCTGGTATGAGCAGTAGTCCACGTATATCTTGAAGTCCTTCTGAGATACCTCAGAGATCACCTTGAATATTCCCCGCAGGAAGATGTCGTTCCTACGACATTCTTCCAGTTGTGAAAGAAACATCTCTGACAGATTCCTAACTGTAAAAAATCGGTCTTCAATCATATGATCTGTTATTTCTAAGCATCTTTCATGAACATTTTTATAATGTTTTCTTAAGGTGTTTCACTGATTAAAAACGCTGTATATAATTAGATTGGATAATATAACTAAGTTCTAAACTATACTCTTCTACACTGAAACTCAATAAATTACACAAAATTGAATTGATGTTGGGACGGACTTAAACTGGTCCAACCATGTATATGTTCTGTGATAGCTTATTGGTGTACATTTTAAATCATTTGAAATCTTATTAGGTTTGAATTACTATAGTGTTTGAATTAATTGGGACAAAGGTAAAAAAAACTATTTTTCTAAAACCTTTGCTTTTAATCATTACACACCTTAAGTATACTGATAAATCTCTATATTAGTACGAAGTATGTCCTCCTTTAGCAGAAATGACCTCTTCAACACGTCTTGGCATTGACTCCACTAGTGTAGCGCACATGTTCTTGACTTCATCATCATGGAACCACACTTGTATAGCACTTTTTATCATTTGTTCTGTTGTCATGCAATTCATCTTAGCTAAGCGATTCTTGAGAATATGCCATAAGTTCTCAATGGGATTTAGGTCTGGTGAATTACCAGGCCAATCAAGCACTTTTATTTTATTTTCCCGCATAAAAGTCTGGACCAATTTCGAAGTGTGACAAGGAGCCAAGTCATGTTGAAATGTTCCATCAAATGTTTTCATGAATGGAACAATCCTACTGCGTAATATTTCTATGTATTTGACAGAATTCATCATGCCTTTAATAAGAACTAAGCTTTCAGTGCCATTTGTTGTGAAAAAAACCCCAAAACATCTGTTTAGAAGGGTGTTTAACAGTCTGTTGGATATGATCTAGTCGCAGAGTTTCACCTTCACTTCGTCTAACTACACTTGATTTGTATCCATGCACAAATAAATGTGTTTCATCACTGAAAAGCACCTTCTTCCAGTCGTTAACAGTCCATGATCGGTATTTTTTGGCCCATGCTAAAAGTTTTTTCATCATTTTATGAGTTAGAAATTGTTTTTTCATCGGTCTTGTTGCCTTACGACCAACTTCCAGAAGCCTTTTCCGAACAGTTGAGGTACTCACTTCAACACCATAATCCAATAAATCCCTTCGAAGGTCTGTGCTTGTCTTTCTTGGATTTATTTTGCTATTTCTTATTAGAATTTTCTCAGTTTTTGGAGTAGTTTTCCGTTTGCGCCCACATTTTCCTTTTCTTTTTGGAGACGATGATCCGTAAACTTGAAATGTTCTTAAAATTCTTGAAACACTTGATTTACCCACACCAATAGCCGTAGCTATATCTCTCACGGTCATAGAAGTGTGTTCATTAAGAGCGATTATTTTAGAACGCTTCCTCGGAGTAATATCCATCTTTGAACAAGCAAAAGTAACACGTGATACACGGAACGCAAAATTATAACCACCAGCTGCCACACTGAAAGTCTCACAACTGATCTACTGATACACTAAAACCAGTCAAATGAGTAAATTACAGTCAAGGTCGATCCTTCACACTGCCTCTAGGCAGATATAACCGGTTTCAGGCGGTTCGGGACATCAATGGTAATCACATATCAACTCAGACAAGGAAAACATGTTTGTCCCAATTAATTCGAACAGTATAGTAATTCAATATTGCGATTAGTTAAAGTAAATTTTGTTTCTAACCTAAGTATTCCTGCTGCCTCGATATTACTGTTCATGGTAAGCCCATTATTCATGCATTATAGCATAAGTACAAAGTTGGTAAGTGTAAGCTAGCGCTTTGTTTTTATTTGTGTAGGGTGACTTGAACTAACTCTTTTAATAAATCATCATCGGCTTATAACTTCGCCATATTAAATAAATACATTTAAATTATATTAAACTAAATATACACACTTTCAGTTATATGTATGAAGAAAATATTTGCTCAAAAATTTTATCGGGGTACTTGATTTTGTCATTTAACTCATTTGGGGTTCACTCACTTTCAATTTCAACTCAATTATTTATCTCGAATAATTATTGAAGATTAACTATAGCACAAATAAAACTCAGGTAATTTATCAGCTAAAGCATTGGTATGAAAACCATAGGTCAAGAGGTGTGATTTCCAACTAAAGTGATGACAATATAGTGTTCGTCTTGTTTATTTGTCAACTGAACTATTCAATTAAATAGCTGGACTTGTGATTGGATTTCAAGTTCTCCAAATGTTCACCTTGTATGACGTCAGAAAATAGTATCCTTCTGTCCTCTCGACAGAAGTCTATTTCGTCTATTTGTTCAAGATGGGTCATGAAGTGGTTTTTAAGGATGTTCAGAGAGTTAATGTAAGATGCCTCAGACGTGATTATCTCAAACTTGGCCTCTTGAAGTTGCCTCTGGTTCCTACTCATCGTTTCTGGAACATAAAACGTATGTAAACAGGTCTGAGTATTGTTCCTGTAAAGTAAACAGGATATAAAAAGTATTGTTAATTGCTTGGGATATGGACCAAGTATAACAAAGCTTGCACATTGTTTCTGGGACGTAAATATGGTCTAAAAAGTCTTGTTAATTGTTTTGGATATAGACAGTGTGTAACAAAGCTCGCACATTGTTTCTGGGACGTAAACAGGATGTAAAAAGTCTCGTTAATTGTTTGTGTAACAAAGCTCACACATTGTTTCTGGGACGTAAACAGGATGTAAAAAGTCTTGTTAATTGTTTTGGATATAGACAGTGTGTAACAAAGCTCACACATTGTTTCTGGGACGTAAACAGGATGTAAAAAAGTAATGTTCATTATTTTGGTTGTATATAGAATGTAACATTATTTTGGTTGTATATAGAATGTAACATTATTTTGGTTGTATTAAAATGTAACAAGACTTGCGCAATGTTTCTTGAACAGTGAAATAGGTACTACAAAACAGTTTTTAAAAGGCTTCTAATAAACTAGTGATATTATAATACTGTGTTGAACTAGCTGAAGCATTGTAACCATTCTTTATATCAATGGTTCCCAACCTGGGGACGTGAAGCACTTCCAGGTGAGGCGTGGAATAGTTTGAAAATAAAAAAATCCTATACAAATTGAATATAATTTGTACTTAAATAACTTTTCAAAATTAATTAAGATAATTACATCTTGCGGTGTTGGTAACACTTCCTATCATTTGTAATACATTCTGTTACCAGCCAAAACGGTGCATGCACGTGTTTATTTTCAAGCTTGATAGCCTCAAATTCACCCCCAATTCTTCTTTCTTCCTTCTTTCCCTCTAAGACAAAGGTTGCCAAATGTTTTCGACCAAAGGACCACTTGCACCAGAAAAAATACATGCTGGAACCCTAATATCATATTTTACAATAATATTATAAACATTCAATAATTACAGTTATACAATAACCGGAACATCTCACATATTTTGGATACACCTTTCGCAAATGTACTTTACTCAGGTTTGGAAACTTGGCAATACCAAATTACTGAAGCTATTTTATATTGTGAAAAACAAATATATAATATTTTATATTGTGAAAAACAAATAAATAATATGATAAAATTGCTTCATGGAGTCTGAGATAACTGGTGCAGCACAAGAGCTCTGTTTGGGGCTTGTATATGTGTATATTGTTTTATTTTGAACTATGGTTACTGTGTTGTTTTGGCACCAAGAAACTTGGTTAGTGTCTGTTGTACTTTCTGTTAACGGGATCGAGCGCGCTTGCATTACTGGTCATGGGCAGCCAGTCTCGCTTTGGATGTCGTCCCGTGTATATCTTAGAGTGTCGTATACCATAAATATTCCGTGGTTGTGAATACTAAACTATACAGTACATTTCATACCAAACATTTGGTTCATCTGTGACGGATTTGTACCTTCCTCACGTCGTTTTTTTATCGTATCGTGTTTTTTATTTTTGTCATAGGCTTAGAATGGTCGCAACGTAATTATTACGTGTCACGATCGCCAGTAAAATGTTTTTAGGCGTATATATGCTCTGATCGCGTGTTATTATGAGTTTTGAGTACTTCTCTCTCGCTTGAATTTACTTTGTCCCAATTTCGTGTGGATTTTCGCGTAAATAATTTTGCTTGTAATTTATGTCAATGGCGGCCATCCTTTAACAACGCTGTCCTTCCGTGCGTGAATGCGCACGAACGCCATATTGGAACATTATATTTTCCACCGCTCTGTTGATTACGTTGTCAGATTGTAAATAAACTTTAGCTGTGTTCTCGTGTTGGTTGTCTATTCTGTAGTAGGTAGAGAATTAATTCACAATGCCGAATTTATCACTGGACTCTGCTTTAATCAAGCTTACACGCGCTGAATGCCGGATTAAACGCGCGGAAACGTTAGCTAAAGCAAGTGAGAACCTAGACTACAAGTGTTGTGAGCTATTTATAGCCACCTGTCGGGATCTTAAGGTCTTGCGTGAGACCTACGAGACAGACCATTTAACCATGCTATTAAGTAGTCAAGACATTGATGACTTCGACCTTGATGCACACGAGAAGAGACTTTGTGAATTCGATAACACCTATTATTACATAATGTCTATCTTGGATCGTGTTAGTGCCACCAAATGTCCCGACAGCTCCACGCAACGACCTACCCCCTCAAGTGCTCCTCGCGTAACTCTCCCGGCCATTCCATTACCACATTTCAGTGGTGATCTTAAATTGTGGACCAATTTTTCCAATTTGTTTAAAATCCTTGTCGCTGATAACCCTAACCTAACCAACATTGAAAGACTATCATATTTGAAGTCGGCAGTCAGTGGCGAACCGCTATCAATAGTACAGGCGCTTCCACTCACCAATGGAAACTATCCTGTGGCATGGGATTTGTTAGTGAGGCGATATGACAACAAACGTCTCCTTGTGGCACAACACATACGATGCAATTCTTCAAATACCATCGATGCCGGCTGAGTCTACTACTGCGCTGCGTGTTCTTCTTTCTACGCTGAGGGAAAATGTAGCCGCTCTTCATGCCCTGTAAATTCCTGTGGTTCATTGGGACTTGATCCTCATCCATATACTTAGCAACAATTTAGACATTGCTCTTCGTGCTCAATGGGAGCGCATCTTTGTTGACTCAGAGTTACCCACTGTTGACAGCTTCATAAATTTCCTCGAAAGATATTACCGTTCCTTTGAATCCCTGGCCTCATACAAGGTCAAACCACATCCAACGTCATCTTTCAATGCCAGTGGCTGTCGAAGATCATATCAACCAGCTGCAGTCATGGTTTCAACTTCAACCTCACAGTGTGTTTTGTGTAATGCATCTCCCCTTACACAAGTGCCCTGAGTACCTTCTCAAGGACCCAAAGGAGCGCTTCAACTTCATCAATCAAGCAAGACTTTGCTTAAATTGCCTCAGAAAGTCTCATCAATCTGTACAGTGTCCCTCATCGTATCGCTGTCGTACTTGTGATGCCAGGCACCATTCATCACTGCATTTTCCAGAAACACTTGTATCTAGTACACCACAGGATCATCCCATGCATCAAGAAACACAAATCGAGGCTGGAGCTCCAGTCAATATCATGTCCTCCTTTGCAGGAGTAACCCATCCGTCGACTATCCTGCTGTCCACAGCACTTGTTGAAGCACAGGATGTATCAGGATCATATCAAGTAATCAGGGTACTACTTGACTCTGGGAGTCAAGCTAGTTTTATCACTGACCAATGCCTGTCACGGCTAGGCCTGTCACGACGCAAGGTGTCCTTAGCCCTTCATGAACTTTCCCATACACCGTTATCTGTGGCCAAAGGGGTTTCAACCTGTTTTGTCCGACCCATTGGATTGTTGTCTCCTAGCTTGTCAATCGATGTCTTTGTTCTACCCCGGATTACTGGTCACTTACCCAGTACCCCTCTATCATCTCCAACGTGGTCTCATGTTTCAAATTTAAAACTTGCAGATCCTACATGCTGTACCCCAGGACCCATCGATATGCTGATCGGTACAGAAACCTTCTCCCACATCATCACAGGAAGGAAACTAGAAGGGGAATCTGGAACTCCTTGTGCCCTAGAAACTGTCTTCGGCTGGGTGTTAACAGGAAGGGTGCAGCAACCCTCAATGTCACCATACACCTCATCTCTAGACGTGTCATCTTTCTTCATATCTTCGTCTTCATGCGCACCAACCCTAACAGATGTCATGGAGCAGTTTTGGAAACTTGAAGAACTGCCGTCAACCCCAGTTATCACCCCAAGGAAGCTCTCTGTGAAGACATCTTTGTCAAACTACACACTCGAAATGTTATGGGTCGTTATAGTGTGGCACTCCCATTTGATGGACCCAAACCAGAGCTTGGTGACTCACACACCACTGCTCTTCGTCGTTTTCAAGCCCTTGAACGCCGACTACACTGGCAACCTCATTAAAAGGCCAGTTATTCGGACTTCATGCAGGACTATCTAGACACAGGTCACATGGAGGTAGTAACAGATCCATCCTTCAACTCTGGCTATTCTTACTACATTCCCCATCATTGTGTGATCAAACCTGACAGTACCACCACTAAACTTCAGGTGGTGTTCGATACTTCGGCCAAAACAGATTTGGGAACTTTTCTAAATGATAAACTCCTAACAGGACCCAAACTTCAAAATGATATTACAAAGGTTTTCCTTTGTTGTCGTTCACACTCAATTGTTTTTACTGCTGATATCAAACAAATGTATCGTCAAATTCAAGTCCATCCTGAAGATCAAGACTATTGGTGCATATTTTTGCGGTTCAATGACAGTGATCCAATTCAAGTCTACCGTCTGAAGACTGTGACTTATGGAGTATCATCGTCACCTTATCTCGCCATTCGTACCCTACACCAGCTTGCTGATGATGAAAAGACACGCTTTCCAGAGGCCTCAAGGGTGGTACACTCAAATCTGTATGTTGATGATGTGTGTTCGGGCGCTGATTCCCCTGAAAAGGCAGTGTCTCTACAGAAAGAACTTGTACACTTGTTGAAGATGGGCGGCTTTCAATTACGAAAGTTCGCAAGTAACCACCCAATACTTCTAGAAGGGTTACACCCAGAAGATATTCAAATGCCTCCATTGTCATACACTTTTGATGACGATTCCACTGTCAAGGTTCTCGGTCTACAATGGAACCCCGGGTCAGACACCTTTTCATACAAGGTACGACTGACCACAAAATCCCTTTACAAACGAGCAATACTCTCGGATATTGCAAGAATATTTGACCCACTAGGTTGGCTGTCTCCTATCATCTTGTTAGCAAAATATCTTATCCAAATCCTATGGATTAAAGGGACTCTCACCCCGCCCTCTCCTGAAATAGCTGAAAGATGGAATCGTTTCAGAGCTGAGCTTCCACTTCTTTATACCATCTCAATCAACAGATGTCTGACCTCTGCAGATGCAGCTTGTAGCATTGAGATTCATGGCTTCTCTGATAGCTCTGAGAGTAGTTATGCAGCTGTTGTATACCTCCGGGTTATTTCCTCTGGCACAATAAAGGTGCGACTCTTGCTCGCTAAATCAAAAGTAGCATCCATAAAACAAGTGTCACTTCCTCGCTTGGAACTATGTGCGGCGTTACTCTGGCACACATGTTACACTTGATAATGGAAACCTACTCCTTCTTGAAAATTGACAAGGTCTACGCCTGGACAGACTCTACAATTACATTGGCCTGGATCCAATCTTCATCCCACCTGTGGAAAACATTTGTTGCCAATCGTGTGAGTAAGATCCAAGATCTCACTTCCCCCAAATGGTGGCACCATATACCTTCAGAGCAAAACCTAGCTGATTGTGCCTCTCGTGGATTGTTTCCCTCTCAGCTTGTCGAGCACCCACTTTGGTGTGCAGGACCCTTGTGGCTTATGGAGGATTCAACCAATTGGCCGCAACCTAAAGAATTGCCTCGCTTAGTTGAACCTATTGAAGAAAGCAAAACCCTCACTCTGACTACAGTCGCCCCTGACACCAACATTCTGGACCTGTTAGATAAGTTTTCGTCCTTATCAAAAATAAGACGTATAACAGCGTATTGCTTTCGTTTTGCTTGTGCTTCTCGCCCTGGACGTGTCGCACCCACCGGATCCTTGAAGTTGATGAACTACACAAGGCTCTGTTATTTTGGGTTAAACAAACCCAACAGATCTACTTTGCTGATGATATTGCTTGTATTGTCAAGGATCAACCTTGTTCATCCTCAGTACAAAGGTTAAATCCCTTTCTCGATTCTGCTGGTGTTTTAAGAGTTGGCGGGTGCCTTCAACGATCCAATCTGTCCTTTGAAGAAAAACATCCTATCCTACTTCCGAAGCGGAATCGTCTTGTGGAACTTCTAATTGACCAACTACACGTTGATCATCTACATCCAGGACCACACAACTTACAGTCCTTACTTCAGCGTGAATTCAGGATAATTGATGCGCGAAACATAATCAGATTGCGGCTAAGCAAATGTCTAAAATGTTTCAAGTTTCATCCAACCTTATTGACACCAGCCATGAGAAGTCTCCCGGCAGCTCGTGTTTGTCAGGCCAAACCCTTTCTGAAGACAGCTGTCGACTATGGAGGTCCATTCACAATCACAATGGCTCGAGTACTCAAACCTAGAACCTGTTTGGCCTATATTTGCCTATTTGTCTGCTTCTCCACGAAGGCTATTCACCTAGAACTGGCGTCAGACTTATCAACTGAAGCCTTTCTTGCGGCAATTCGTCGTTTTATCGCACATCGAGGACTTTGTTCAGATATGTTCAGTGACTGCGGAACTAATTTTGCTCTCCACTCTTCAAAGGTTTCTCACAGATTCTGGCAACAATGAAGTTTTTAGTAGGCAGCTCGTTGACCATAACATCACCTGGCACTTTAATCCCCCCGCAACTCCACATTTTGGAGGACTTTGGGAAGCAGGGATACGATCAGTCAAGTCATTGCTCCTCAAAACTATTGGCTCTCAGATCCTAACTTATGAAGAACTGTACACTGTCTTGACACAAATTGAAATCACTCTCAATTCACGACCATTTTGTGCTTTATCAGCAGATCCCAGCGATTTGTCATCACTAGCCCCAAGTCACTTCTTAACCTTGGGACCACCACAGATACTACCAGAGTCTGATGTCGCCGCCACTCCAGTCAATCGTCTGACGAGATGGAGCCTCCTTCAGCAAATCCACCAGTCTTTCTGGAAGCATTGGCATCAAGACTACCTCCATCAACTCCAGTCCAAAGCCAAGTGGAGTCATCCACAAGACAACCTTCAAGAAGGGGTCCGAGTCCTCATCAAGGAACCAAACCTGCCTCCACTACGTTGGTGACTAGGACGTGTGGCGAAAACATTCCCTGGTCCCGATGGCATAGTGTGTGTCGTTCAAGTCCGTACTGCACAAGGTGTCCTCATCAGACCAATGGTGAAATTGTCTCCCCTCCCCTCAAACTAATTGAAATACGAGTATTTCAAGGGGGCGGAATGTTTGGGGCTTGTATATGTGTATATTGTTTTATTTTGAACTATGGTTACTGTGTTGTTTTGGCACCAAGAAACTTGGTTGGTGTCTGTTGTGCTTTCTGTTAACGGGATCGAGTGCGCTCGCATTACTGGTCGTGGCTCGTGGGCAGTCAGTCTCGCTTTGGATGTCGTCCCGTGTATATCTTAGAGTGTCGTATAACATAAACAGTCCGTGGTTGTGAATACTAAACTATACAGTCCATTTTCTACCAAACAAGCTCTGTGGAGCATAGTTTGAAAAACGCTGCCCTTAACTACCTTTGCAGCCACGTACAACACCATCGAGTCGGACTCTCATAAAAAACTAGCCAGCGTTATCAACTTGGAAGTGAATGGTGATTTGCAGTGTGCTCAGTTAAACATCAAATCCAATATTCAAGAACTGAAGAAAACAAAATAGTACCAACCATCACAATAATCTTCAGTCATTTTTTTCAATCATTATTTTGCCAATGTTACATTGATTTTTGTATAAAATAAAGATTTGACTGAAATAATTTAATTTGTTTTATAAATATCCTAAAAAATAGGGGGGGAAAGGGAGTGTGAATTTGATTATCTACTAAGGGGCATCAGCTGAAAAAGGTTGGGAACCACTGCTTTATACTATAACTTTGCTGTATAAAAATAAATTACATTTAATATAAGTATAATTTAAATATAACACTTATAGATATAATCAATTCAGGTCCTGGTAGTAGCTATAATTTTGTCTGATAAATTCCCATGTGCTATGTATTAACTCTTTATATACACATGGGATGATAAAATACTAACTTCCCTAGAAAAAATTTGATGTTCTAGATTTTTAAAAAATGTTAATTTCTGATGACGATAGTAAGACCTAGACAAAATAAAGATTGTTTAGTAGATAATTATTGAAATACAAGGTAGCCAAAAATAAAGTAACCGAAATAATTGAAATTGTGAATTTAGTATCTAGCTGCCATTTGCTATTAACAGCTATGAATCATCAATATTCGAGTTAACAGAGATAGAACTGATAAATTGTAGATTTACTCCCATTCTCTCTTGAACAGCTTTATTTTTATTTTGTTCTGTTCAATAAACTTGTGAAAAATATAATGTATAATTTCAATGGGTTCATCACCAACTCAATTTTACTGTTTTTTAACTTTTCATTTTTTTATTTTTATTTTTTTGCGGAAATTGGTTCATGAAACTTAGAGCTCATAATTATGTTCAGATACTCTAAAATTCCCTCCCACAAGGTTAAATTCCTGAAAGTTCATCTCTATCAGGAGGGTAGTGACACCCCCCCAGCAGATGGGACTCCAATCTGCCCATTCTTAAAACCTACATGAGTGCCATAGCATCACACACAGTTTCATTGTTCAGAACTGTGACATTGTTCTCACGAAGATCTGGAAGATTACTTGGAATGGGTCTAAAAGCCTGTTCTTTCAATAATACCCACAAAAACGCAACACACTTACAGGTCAGGACTTAATGCAGAGTATGGAAATCATGTGTCTCTAGAAATCAACCGACCTGGAAACATCTGTTGCAATAGATGTTCATTCCCTCGACCATTATATGTGATAGCCCCTCTTGTAGAAACTTTTACTTATACATGTCAAGAATGCTTAGCTCACACATCCTTCACAATTTGCGGTGGTGGCCCATTAATCCTTCAAGCACCATAGATGTGAAAATAATGCTCAACAGCTCAAGGACGTTCTCTATGATGTACTGCATGAATATAAAAGGATGTGTTACCGTTTTTGGGGGGCCACCCTGTATAATAGCAAACCATGTAAACATTTCTGAATAGTAATTAATATCTTTGTTAGTAAGATAAGCACAAACCCACTCCAACATATGGTTTATTTGTAATTAATCGTCTGGCTGAACTTATGGTTGTTTTCATTTTTTACAGGAAAGCGATTTTGTTTCGAAATCACATAGAAGTAAAATTTAAAACATAAACACGAAACATTACTACTTGTAGCCTTGCATGGTCTGTTTTCAGCATGTCTTTACTTGGAATATTAATTACTTCATTTGGAAAATGGAACTACTGTGTGAGCAAGCTTCTCTCATACAACATGAAACATTACCTAGCACTTGTTTTTCTTGTGCATTAGGAATATTACTCCAGAGCATACGCTGCTGCATGATAGTGGGAAATTAAACTAATGTACGTCTGAGCTTCTATCGTGCAACAAATATTATCTACCACTTAGCTTGGACTTCGGGAATCTTATTCCATAGCATAAGCTTCTGCATGACCATCCTAGTAATGGCAAATTGAACTACTGTGTGTGTGAGCTCCTATACAGGTGGCCATAATGTCTGGCCAAAAACAAGCACATCAAACAAACACACAATTCAATTCTGTGAAAATCAGATAGAGGAATCATCTAAAGCAAAGCATCATGGAGGGCTGTTTGAAGATTAATGGGGTTGCAGCGCTTATGAAGCGATGTCATAGTAATTTTGCTCACTGAGTAGAACTTTTCAATGTAAATAAGGGACAACACATTGAACATATAATGTAATGTTATTTAATGTACTAGCATTATTTTTTATGTATTCTTATGTTTTTATGTATTAAAAACACGTATAATCACGTTTAATTGCCTATGTTTGTGTATAAGGGCATTTGATCATGTGTCCAGACTTTATGTACATCCTGTAGTATAACTGGCATAACTACCTATCACTTGGCTTTCTTGGACTTCGGGAATCTGACTCCAGAGCGTGCGCTGCTGCATGACTGCCCTGGTGGTGGCTAATGGAACTACTGGTTTATATTCGACACCAGATTCCAATTCCCGGCAGATGTACTCCCTCGCCAGCTGAAACATATCTTACTGATAACGTTATGGTTAATCAAGTTGTCTTAATGTTGTCCTGAAATTGTCTCATGATACACTTTAAAGTGCTATGCCACGGAAAAGGGTGGTTTGTATAGCTCCACGTTTTCATAACATACAATAAGAGTTAATTTACCAATTTCCATCCCATTTATGCCCTTGTTCATTTTATTTGAAATATTTGTTGCCATTAGGAGACAAACTCTTTGTTGTGGGTCCTTGAAAGGGAATGGATCTCAGTCCTAGATATTTATAAATATCGCTACCCTAAGTATCTCAAGGTGGTGCCCAGACCAATATCTCTGGTATAATTCAAATAAGCACTACCAACCCCTTAGTGAAAAGTTGTTGAGGGTGAGGGGGGAGGGGTTCCTCACTTTAGCCATCCATCAGCAGTCTGTAAACTTGCTGCTGGAGTGGAGAGCTCATACGAACGTATGAACGTGCCAGCATCAGACCATCAGTCTAGCGTCAATGCTCCAACGGGAAGATCACATTGCGCTTCCAAACAATGCTTCTGCATTGACCTCAATATCTTAGCTGTAGGAACACCTTATTACTAGCACCCCTTAGACCTGTACTCATGTTCTCCTTGTCTAGGATTTGTATGTTGAAGTATGTCTTCAGTAACAATCTCACCTCTTGCGAGGTCTCCTCGTAGAATTGATATAAGGGCTCTTTACTATACACATCCAGTTCCATACTCCCTCTCAGCAGCTCATACACGTTCTCACTTGGCTCTGAAACAAACGATATGTTCCTTGTAGCATTACACGTAGTGTTAACATTTTGTTTGATACTTGTAGTTAAGTTAAGTGATTGTAGATTTTTATTCCAATAACTTTTCCTCTAAGAATTAAAGAACATTTATAGTAATTATCTAGCCCTAAAGAAGTGTTTTAGTGTGTTCTAGTAGATGTTTTATTGTCATACTGTCAGAACTGGCTGTCATTGCCTTTAAAATACATCCAACCCAAGGGAATCTGGTGTAGGGTGTGAACTTTTATGGAAACTCAACGGTATTTACTTAGAGAGAAAGATAAAAGCTATCAAATAATATTTTGTAAGCTTTTGTTATGCAAACTATGAGGATTGCATGTGAGAGTCCCGGCTCCGTACTATTCAAAGACTGAGCTTGAGTTATCACGAGTCTCAACTAGTCCAACATCACTCTCCCTGGAATAGATCCTTAAATGTGACTCACCTTCTTGCACTCTCAGGAACGGCTGAAAGTTGTTCCTCCTGGAGCTACTCCTGGAGGGAAGGTGGATAGAGGGGGAGGGGTTGGCGGTACGGGGGAAAGAGGGGGTGATGCTGTGGGGCTGGAGGATCCAGATGAACTCGCGAATGTGTGGAAGGTGATGGTGGCATCGAGTGACCGGAATCGGAACCTTGATGTACATCCTGGCGAGAAGAAGCGTCAAATAGGGTGTACCAGGCAGAGGAGGTAGTCTGAAGATTGGGACCTCAAAGGGTTGCAAGTGAGGTTTAGGTAATAGTTCTGATGGAGGTTTTCGTACCTCAGGGTAGCCTAAGGAGCCACTAATGGGACTTGACAAGGGAGGATGAAGAGGATGAACGTAACTGTGAATTGTGGGAGCTAAGAATACAATGCTTGTGATCCAAAAATGTTTTTTTAATAATTGTGTTGTTGGTATTCTTGGGGAGCGCAGATGTACTTCCCCTTCCTTGAGATAAAGTTTCGAACCTCTCAGCGAGAGACTTGACGGAAGACCTAGAAAAAATGAATATAATATAGATAATTAAAACCAAAATTTATTTTATCTGGTAGAGCTATGACAATACATCTCTTCCTTACAGCCAGTCTTCGCAAAAAGGATAACTGTTTTACGTGGATTATTCATATGATCTTTTGGTGTAATACTGGATGGCCAAGGGTACTCCAGGAGAAGGGCTAATGCAGGAGAGTAATACTGCTGGAGTAGTGATACTGCGAGGCAAGGATACTGTAGGGACAGGGATACTGACTGCATGGTTGTGAATGCCAAGAATATTGGTGTTTGCAACATATTTTTAGATGCCAATGATGTAAAGTTTAGCTAACATCATTTTGTGAATAATTTATTTAATTTATTATTTTACTTTTCGGTGCCAGGACCGGATTTCCCAGTAGTCCCTAGGCCTACAAAGGAGAGATTTTTTTTAAACTAGAAAATATTCCTTAAAAATAATAAAAAGACAATTTGAGATAATAAGATTATGCTATTAAAACTTCAAAATATGTTTCATAAAACAATTCCATAATCAAGGATACTTATAACATTTTTTAAGTTTCCCTTTTCAGCTTCTAGTTATAGTAGAGTCTTTGATAACATCTTTAAAGTTCATACTATATGTAAACTAGTTCTCAATTTACAGAAGAGCCAGAAATATTAGATGATATTGGCTTATATATATATTCAATTACTTCTACTGAAGTTCATCTGTAGAGGTAGGCTAAGGAATGCCACGACTGACATATTTGACTGACAAAGAGTACTGCCGAAATGCCGTGGAACATTGATATAGTTCAGTAATTACCTTTAAATTTTACTCAAAGCCTTTTATTTTTCCTTTTGACATAACCAATTTCTTGTTTTCGCTTATATTCATAAGCTATTTTGGGTTGTACTCAACTCAATAAACATGGTAGATTATAAGAACCTAACATTAAAATGTATTTCACCATTCTTTATTTAAAAGGTAAACTTTTTTTAATGTGACACTTTTTCCCGTTTTACTATCACTATATGTTACCAAAGAAATTCAAGCTTCACTTTCTTGAGTTTCTTCTAGTGATGGGCCAGAATCGGATGAATAGAATCGATTAATTCGATTTTTCAAGATCATTCGAATTTAAAAATAATCATTCGAATGAAAACAGTAGCAGACTTTCTTCATTGCTTAGTGACTAACAAAGAGTAAAGTGTGCGTGATCGTTTCTAGGAGCTTCAATTAAATGTGCATATGAGATCTAGAGGCGGTTCTAAGAAGTAGAAGTGCCAAAGAAAATAATTCTGTCAATTTGTGGTAGTAGCTTAAAATCTTTCCAAAGTTATTATAAAATTTTCTTTTGGGCATGGAATCAAATTTAAATATGCTAAGTTTATAAAAGTACGCACCTTCCCGCCCCCCCACAATAGCCTTAAGAGCTGGAAAGTTTTCCATTTAAAAATAGGGGGCAGTAAGTGGCTAATAAAAAAAAAAGTTTTGATATGTTGCAAATTTAAATTTTGTATAGGCAGAAGAAAGCAAGCCCCTAAAAATAGCGAATACAAAAACTATTACTAACTTAAAGGTAATCCATTAACGTTGCGATAACTGATGAACTGTTGTGCTCTATTTTCTAACATTTCTGTACCAATGTCTATTATTTCAATTTTTATGGTCGTACTTAGGTAATATTAGGTTTTTAATTAATTACATTTGTTTGTGACTCAATTTGAGGGCAAGGTAATATTTTGTCTCAAATATTTAATTTATTTACTTATTTGTCACATTTATTTGTTTGTGATTGCCATAGTTAACTCAGGTTTGTACAACTAGGAACTATCAAAAAATGGGGAGCTGGATGTTGAAAGTTTTGATTTAATAGAACTTTGGCTCAATTTAACCGTGCGAAGACTGGTCAAATTGCTAGTTGTTAGTAAATTACATAAAGTTAAACAGAAAAGATCTCAAGCAAATGATATTATTAGGAAAGGGAATCTTAAAGTGAATTTCACCATTATATGAAGAATTGAAAAATTAGTCAAAGGGCCACAAATTATGAATGCATATAATTATAACTAAAATGTAAATCAATCGAACTTTATTAAATTAATAAAATCAATTAATCTCATCAATTCTACAAATTCTAGGATGAAAACCAACACCCCTTAGGTCCAATCATGTAAATTGATGTATTTGTCGAAAATATGTTTTAAAACCCTAAACACTAAAAATGGAAATGGGGATAGTAAGCCCCGCTCTACCATACGCCTTCATTGTACAGATATATAAATATTATTAGATTTTCAATTTATATTTTTCAATTTTAAATGATATATCATAATTTCGACTAAATTAAGTTTACTTGTCTTTCCAACATTTTAAGAGAGCTGGGACCACTCTCTATTCACAATCAACCAGCTATAGAAGTTTATACAGTATTTTTCATATCCTAAAGGACACGTCTACGTGTTACTTCACTTACTACTAATTTTAATCAATCGCTTTGATGGTGTAATAAGCTAACGTGCAAGTTTAATGATGAGCTAGACTGCCTAAGATGGGGATATCGAGATTCTAATCTCGGTCGGGTGAACTGGAGGAGTTTTTCCTAAATTGTTTTCCACTCTTCCTCCACGCAAATGCGGGTTCATTTAATCTAAATTCAACCCTCCCAATTCCTAACGCGTTAGTGTAGTTAGTACTTAAGCGTATAGTCCAACGGGTAGTTTATTCTGATTTATTATTATATAAATGGGGAAATTCATATTCAAATTCCTCCAAGAAAATAGTATTTTATCGAGCATATCGTTTTAGGCCAGCCTCGGCGTCAAATCGCTGGTTTAGGTAAATCGTGCCACTTCGCTTATAACCTTGAACAGTGTTTGTTCTTTCAATTCTGTTGAACTATTAACATAGGCCTACCCTTGTATCTTGGAAAAGGTCATACGGTTTGATCAGCTTGATACCCCCCGGTCGTGTTACATTATCATCCCAAATTAGCAAATCTATCATGATTAAAAAAGACTGTCCTGATTACAAATAGGATCCTGTACTGATATTGTCGTAGGCATTAGATAGTTTGCCGACTGTGTTTGGACGCAATTAGTATCGTAAATGGCTTATTTAACTTCACTGGGGACATATTTAGTTCCTAAACATGCGTTACTTAATTACTTTACCTTTTCGCAATGTCCTGAGTCTTGTCCTGGAGACCTGAGCTAATGTCCTCCCGAAAGGACATCATTCGCTTTCCAGCTTGATCAGGACTTTCTACTAACAAAACACATCCCAATATTTTGCGTAAGTCAGGCTATTTTCAAAGGTTCTAAATAGTTTTTAAACACAACATACTCCTATTTACTAAATGTTATTTTCAGGTAATGGATGGAATTATTATGTTTCTTATCTCAGATTTTATCAAACAAATGAATTTGGAACAATTATGTATTATGGTACTTTACTTTATTTGAAATTTATTTAAAAAATAAAAGATATTTCCCGCACGTAAAGTTTTTAACATAATTTTTTTAATAGATACTGTACATATAATTACACCTGACTTGCTCTATTTTATGTAAAAGCATTGATTCCATTTTCTGTTAAATATTTGAGGCGTGCAGTTGCAAAACTCGCCTTATTCAAAATTACTAAAAAATGAGTTGGAACTACTGTTCTCATCAGTTTTAAGTTCTCTACCATTATAGAGAAAATATATGACAAAACTCGCAATATACGGTTCATAATGACCTATTAAAATCTTGTTTTGTTGCAGAACTTGCCTTATCCTGCCTGCTAAGATATTCCTCTGAGTATTGTTTTAGTTTACTAAACTTGTCTTATCCATGACTATGATATATTTGTTAGTGAAAAGTTAGTAGAACTTTTAGTCATTTCATTGAGCAATATTCACTAGTGTTGTGTTATAAAGTTTCTTTTTATATGTCTTAATAATAATAATATAATAATAATAATAATAATAATAATAATAATAATAATAATAATAATAATAAATATAATCTATAAAGTTTTAAGAGTATGAATGGATGGAAATATTAAGATAGTTCCCAATTTACAGGGAAGAGGCAGGAAAAGAATAAGGGGACCAGAAAATTGGAAAAGAAACAGCTTTAAAAAGAGAAGGTAGGAATTCTAAGGTTATGTTAGTAAAAATGTTATTTATTAGTTCATTCTTAAATATATTTTTAATGCAACTTTACACTAAAATTTCTCAATAGTTATTACTTGTGTTATGGTCAAGCCCTTGCCTACCTTAAGTCTGCCATTAGAAAGTAATATAAATCCCGGTTATTTAATTTTGTTTTTCTGCTTTAGGTATGTTTCCAAGACATTGCCGATTTCATAAAGGATTCTATGATGATCCTATGAAAATAGTTCAAAACACTTATATATTGAGGTACACCACACTACAGCAACCGCAACAAAAGCGATCTAAATTATCTAGTAGATCAAGAAAATCTGTTACAATAACATATTTTGTAAAAATTTTCAAAGCTGGAATTGGATAATCAGTTCTGCCAGTTTGCCAAAAAGGTTCCTCTCAATTTTAGAGATATCCAAAGATAGAGTACAACGAATTTGTAAACGACACTTAGAGACAGGAAGGTCACCAAAAGAAAACCGGGGTGTAGATCGGCGATCAAAAGCATTCCAAGTCTAAACGGAAATCGGTAAAGAGATTATTTGAATAATTGAAACCTGTGGAATCACATTACACCCACAACAAATAAACAAGGGAATATTTACAAAGTTACTGTATCATTAGGAAGTTGTGAGGGATCTACTAATCAAATTGTGAAGATCCACAATTTAGAGTCAAGTACTAATACTTTAGGTCAATTTTTGTTACAGACTATAACATAAGCTGCAAGACCCCAGCCACAGATGCCTGCTCAACTTGTATTGAACTGAAAGGTAAACTAAAGCGGCTAAATTTAAGTGAGGATGCTAAATTGGATACAATGACTAGTTTAAGAGTGCACAAACTTAAAGGAAAGACATTTTTTGAGATGTTGAAAGAATAAGAAGGTGTATGTAAGTTTTCTTTCGATTGCCATAAAAACATGGTGCTTCCTAAAGTGCCGGATCAATCATTATATTATAGCCGCCAAATATACCTGAACAATTTTACAGTTTGCAAAAGAGGATTTAAGTTAGAACAAACAAAAGACACAGTCCCAATTTATACTTGGATGTAAAATGAGCATTTTAAAGGATCCAATGAAATCGCAACTGCTGTTCATCATATGCTGAAAAATAGCGACTCTTCTGGAATACAACATGTTCAACTTTTTGCTGACGGATGTCCTGGCCAAAATAAGGACAGTACTATGCTAAGGATAATTATGAAGAGACTGCAGTGTGAGCTGAGAATGTTCAGACTGTGAAGTAAATTTTTCCAATAGTTGGCCATTCCTACATACCACCCGATAGAGTATTTGGTAGAGTGGAAAAGAAGGTGAAAGAAAAACTTACAATCATTTGCCCAGAAGAATACCATAGTATCTTTGCTGATCATGGATCTGTCATAAAATTAGGAACTGATATACCAGTTTATGACTGGAAAACTATGCCGCTGATGTTTTAAAATCCCCAAGCCAGTGGAACCTAAGTTCGTTCCCACCAAAAGATTTATTTTCAAAAAAGTTAAGACAAACATTACTGTAAGAGGTGAAGTTAGCTATAGGACCGATATTGGTACTTTTCAGACAATATGCAAAAGGAATAAACACTCTGGGCTCATCACAACCAATGAGATGTCAGTGGGAGTGACGGTGAAAAAAGCAAAGATTGAAGATGTTAGAAAACTCTTGGTGAAGCATTTTGGATTGGGATGAACACAGTTGGAAGAGTTACGCTTTTACAAATAACTTTTGACTGAATTTGAGAAAGCTATAACTTAAAATGGCAGAAACAATGGGTTTGAAGAGTATGATTTAGAAGATGAAGATGAACTGAGGATTTAAGTTTCTATAAAAGCATTTAACTTATTTTTCAGTTGTGTGGGTTGTATAATATTAAAGAAAAATACATATTTTTAAAAGTTCTTTCACAAGGCTTTGTTTTCTCAAAACTTACCTTATCCAGGGATATTTTTCAAAACTCGCCTTATCCAAAACATGTAATCAAATATCTCCTGACTATGTCCGAAAATCTTGATTATATTAAAGGAAATAGACACATTACTATATATTGTTGCATTTCAATTTAAATAACTACCAAATTTCAAACGTAAAGATGAATAACAGTTTTTCCTAATTTACTCAAAATCACTTGGACTGGACATGGCGAGTTTTGCAATGCACGCCTCATTTATAAACAGAAAGAGTTTTATTTTGCTTTCCTATTGGAAATTGTTGTTTGATTAAAACTTCTCAAGTAAGAATACCATCCCTTCCTTTGTACGTATAAATTTTAATTTTATTTGCTATTTTGTGCAAAGCGTGGTAGAATTATGTCATATGAATTCTTATACACCCAACAATCATGTTGTGTCATGGTACAGAGCACTAATGAACTCTACAAGAGATTACTGTTGGAATACCGGGGTATTTTAAACATGATTAAGTCCCAAGAACTGGAAGTAATAGGGTGAAACTCACCTCTGGAAAACAGCAACATGGACTTATTAATGAGTAGAGACTTCTGGTTAACAGCCTCCGTCAGTTCATCTCCACAGACCTCATCATAGAGCTCGGGGTCACCCTGATGGTCTGCGGCGACTAAACTATGTTCTGAGGAGCTTCCCAAACCACTAGTGGCCGACGATCTCGTGGATGGAGTCACCTCCACCCTTGACATAGGGCTGTCCCCTGGGGAGGTCTCGGGTTCATCCTCAAAACCAGGGTCATCATCTGTGTCTTGTAACTGTCTGCAGCCTACGTCATCATAAGTGTCTTCTGGTGCCTTTCTGAACTGTCTGCATCCTACGTCATCATAGATGTCTGCTGGTGTATTTCCTCCCTGTCTGTTGTAGTAGTGGAACTTGGGTATTTGGGTGTGCACTCTTTGTCCTGAATCATGGATACTCTTGCTTCCTGAATCGAACCAAGAGAACAGGAGAATATTTAGTCTTAATGGTAGAGATGTAAAATTTGAGTAAATAAACAATGTAGGTACTATGATAATACTGTAAATTGAGGAAGTAAACAATTTATGTGGGAACTGTGATAGTAATGTAAATCGAGGAAGTAAACAATTTATATAAGAACTGTGATAGTAATGTAAATCGAGGAAATAAACAATTTATATAAGAACTGTGATAGTAATGTAAATCGAAGGAATAAAAAATTTGTGTACGAACTGTGATTGTAATGTAAATCGAGTAAATAAAACATTTGTTTAGAAACTGTGATAGTGATGTAGCTTGTGGTTGGTTTTAGTGCTCGTCCTAGTGCTAACAAAACTATCAGGATTAAAACAGTAATTGATAAGAAAATCCCTGCTAGAATTTAGAATCTTGAAATAACTTATGTAGCTCTCTCTACCTCTTGCGCAGCATTATGCAGTCAGGCACAATATCCGTACAGTCAGGTCCTATTTCTATTACGACCCTACACAAGCAAATGTATCTAACTCAGAACCGTCTTATGGAATCTAAAGGCCCTATGAAGATATGGGTTTTATTGTACAATGATGCCACGCGATGGGCGCCAATCAAAGTGTTACGCGTCCACGATAGGCGCTAATTATGATGTTTTTGTTTACTTAGCTGATAATTGTCGTGTGGTCGAGCAATAATTAAAGCGGTACGGTATTTATCGTGATATAATTGCCCCATGATTGGGAGCCAATTATAGAGATACGGAAATATATTGGTATTTATAGCCCGTGATCGAGCGCCAACTATATTGATATCGGTTCTTTACGATTATGTAGAGGTGAGCATGTCTTATGACGCACTTGTATACGGTTATGCTATCAGGTTAATTGTACTTCTTACACTTACTAAATAAATAAGACCTTTAAATTTGCACACAATTTATTTAGATCATTGCAGCCTTGGTGCTGAAGATTTGATATTAAACTATACAGTTTTTTGTGAAATTACAGATTGCTTTTGTATGATAATACACGTTCCGCGTTGTGAGTACCGTGTGCTATGCTGATTTATGTTACTGTGTTTCTCTATCAATTCATAAGTACAAGTGGCTTATATATGACCTACCTCTTGGAGCCCTTGTCACCAGTGTCAAAACGAACAAATAGAAAGAGTTCTGGTGACAGGTGTTGTGAAGGCTAGCTTTCTATTGGGTAGAGGGAGCTAGCTTAACTTTCTTTTTTGGTGAACACTACAGAGTTGATTTTTGAAAGAAAAAATCAGTTTTATGGTGTAATCAATTGACATTAATTCTGAAAAGCGCGTTACTCTCCATGGATGAAATCTCAAAAGGATATTTTACATACAGTTTATTGAAGAAAAATACCTTCATCCATGACTTTTTAAATATATGAGAGGGGTCCAAAACAGTTATCATTACAGCCCTTAGCGCACCCCTCAATTTTGAACCCCCCCCCCTTTATTCTAAGAACCCTAATTTAACATGTTTTACACATATTGTAACATTTTAAATTGGTATGATTAATTATTACTTAGTAGGTGATTGAAGACTTGAAGGCATTAAGAACACTGCAAAAATTAAAACAGAAAATAAAGAAACATTTCTAGTAAATTCATTAGAAGTGTGACAACCATGATAATAATATATTTTTTCAATGTTTAGTTAGTATGTTTTCCTCTGTACATGATAAGTTAGAAGCTTTGTTGTGACAAGTTAGGTGACCTGGTGGTCTAGGGGTAAGGTGTCAGTCTTCCATGCTGGGGGTTCCGGGCTAAATCCTCGGTCCCGGCACGGATTTATCTGATTACCAAACCCTTCCTTCACCTCTGACAAGACGTGTATTAATCACAACTTGTGAATGTGGAGAATACCAGGCCTCCAGCGTGGTTTGGATTCCACGTTAAACTGTAGGTCCTTCATTTCATCTCACAATCACCCTACCATTACACATTAGCGTAAGTGCGTATAACCCGAACGGGTAGTAAGACGCGGTGCTAATAATAATAATGTTGTGACAAGTTAAGAGAGCCCTCAGTATTGTCGAGACTTAACCTTTATAATTCCCATTAGCCTGGATCAGTGATTAATTGATTCATCGGAAACTACTGTCTCGTTTTTATTTTTTTGCTGTGAAAATTGAATTATTAGAGGAAAGAATTGAAAGGAACATCAAACTTTACTAATTTTTTTTTTTAGCGACGCGTCTTACTACCTGTTCAGGTTACACGCCTATGAACTAATTACACTACATGGCTAGGGATTAGAGAGGCTTAATTTAAAGGAAATGCACCCATATTTTAGTGGAGGGAGAGGAAAACCACACTCAGTGAACCCGACCGGGATTGAACCACAATCTCTCCATATTCGGCAGTTTAGTCCAACACGAGATTAGCACGTCAGACCACGCGGCAACAAAGCGGGTTTAACTAATTTAGTTTGTTTATAAGGAACTAGCTGCTGTACCGTTCCTTGCACGGGTAATATATAAAGTAGCTTTGTTATTTTTAGTATATCAAATAAACCACAATAGAACCAAATCTTAAATTATGTTTAGATATTAATCCCTGAGTGGTTTATATTGTGTTACAAAACGTGAAAGCAGACTTATAATACACAATATCAAAATAGAGATGTAATCTGAATGTGTTTAAATGCTGACTTTTTTAGAGATCATGTTATATATTCTCTATACACAATACTTTTAACTCTTACCTGTTAGTGCTAATAAAAAAGGAGCTACACATAATAATTGGTTTTTAAAGAGTTAAAACAAATTAAAGTTATATTGTAACAATTTACAGTTTATATAAGGAATTGTTCATTTTCAACATTTCTGGCCTAATTCGATCAGCTATTTTGAATCCGCCCGATTAAATTTTCGTTTTTCAATCATTTCTTAAGACCTATCGGAATTCCAAATTTTAGATTTATAGGATGTTGAGAAAGTGTTCGAATAGCTCATGCAGACAGAAAACTATCAAAACAATAAATTATAATTTAGATGTTTTATATTCAGCTGCACTCTTTTTATAATTTATTATTTTTACAATATCAAGATACCCATGACAATACCAAAACAGGTACACACATCAATTAATTTTAGAAACAATCCTTGAAACGAAACATTAATCCACCCATAAACTGAGAGTACAAACGAACGCAATCCATAAAAACGCAATGTTTGACAAGAACGGTCATAAGATATGAGAAAATAAATTATATCCATTGTTACACAAACACATTGGATAAAAGAGCATTGCAGTTTAACAAAGAGCATAAATGAAATAATAGGCTGTTAAAGAGACGAATTTGTCGCTGCAATTACCTGCACAATTTTAATTTTATACTAAAAAAAAAGTTTTTATAATAGTTTGAGAGGTTTTAGCCCCCCATTTCTTGTATCAAATTTTCATTATTATTTTTTATTATTTGTGGTGGTCCTTGTACCTACATGAAAAATATTCCAATTTTAACAGCTATTGTTAAATAAACACGATTTGTCTACTAATATGAATAAAAAATAAATGGTACCACGCACCGCACAGACTTTCTCTCTTTTTTCTATTCTTTTATCTTAAAATAAAGATACATTTACTAAAAACTAGTAAGAGTTTTGAATAGAATTATGTACTGTACGTGAATCTCAATATCTTTTACAAGGTATGTATTTGTAAATAGCAGCATGTCTAATTAAACACGTATTTTGAATTATTAAAAGGCTGTATGTATAATTTATTAAATAAAATTCTAAATATTAAATTTTAATATTAAAAAGTTCGTATGAAAGTAGTCTTTACTATACAGTCTTTAATTATAGGGTATATAAACAAAAAAAAGTAATCTTTACTATTGCAGGTTTGCAAATGCAACAACGCCAAATGTTGTGTGGTCTACTTAGAAGCTATTTGCGATCCATTCTCCCTACTGGTTTTCTTCCGCCACCGTATTTGTTCGAGCAAGAAGTAGAGACGGGTTCGCTAAGGACTTTGTAGCTTAGTGAGAAAAACGAAGATGCCAAATTTTTGCCTTTATTTCAAAAGTTAGCTTTAAAGACCCTAGAACCTCCTAATCTTGAAGGTTTTAAACGAATGCCTTACGATTTATATTGTCCCACGGTGCAATCACAGATTCATAGTAGAGTATGTGCAATATGTGGTCTTTATTTTGTTACAAAAAAATCGGCACTCTCGCATATGAAGGCCTTGAAACATACAGCCAACTCCAAAGCGTCAACAAAAGTAATGCTCGCTCGTGTTGTGGCGCAAAGTAAAGAGGATATTTTGTGCGTTTTGTGCGAAGGGAACATGGGGTGTGAGAGTGCAGAATGGATAGCAGAAAGTGAAATTGAGAGAGAAGACATCTACACGTCTTGTATTGCCTATAGGGATGCTAATCAAGAGACACAGTCATGACAAATATACAATCAACGGTAGAATGGCTACAAAACTCGTGGACTGCAATTTAATATTAATAACAGTAATTCTACTTATTTATTATTATTATTATTATTATTATTATTATTATTATTATATTATTATTATTATTATTATTATTATTATATATTTATTATGAGACTTTTATCTTATTATATTTAAACATTAAATTTCTAAAAAAAAATCTATTATGTGTTTAATTTTATTTTATAAATAAATTTTATAAAACTAGAACAAAATAATCTAAGAAATTAATAGATTATTATAAAATTTCACTTTAAATATTTTATTAACTGTGCTTCACATAATTTTACTGCAATTAAAGTATTATAAATTTAAAATCACCGGCTCAATGCTAATCCTAGTTATCTCTAAAATAATTTAAACGTTGAATTTACTAAATTATAAAAATGTACGTAAGATAGAGGGAAGGGGGGGGGGAGGGAGTTTGAAGGGAAAATCTTACGATCCCATACTTGGGGAAAGGGGGTCAAAAATCACGAAAACAAGCCTTACGTAATTTATGGACGGCCCCTTTCCAACTATCGTAGGAAATTCCATTCAAGTTAATTAACAACCTCCTTGTCAGCAAGGATCAAAAGGATGTAGACAGTTGATTAGATAGCTTTCGTTACTACCCGTTCAGGTTATACACTTTAAGTAGTACGCTAATGGATTAAGAATAGGGAAGGTTGAATTAGAGGAAGTGAACCCATATTTGCGTGGAGGGAGAGTGGAAAACCATTTCGGACACACAACCCCCCCTCCCCCAGTTCGCCCTACTGAGATTGGACGAACCTCGATCTCCCCGTCCTTGGCAGTCGAGCTCAACACGACAAGCGCGTTAGCCAACTACGCCACCGAGGCGGGTCACATTTTAATTAATAACATTTATTTTCGTCATAAAGTATTTTAATTAATAATATATCTAATTTATATCAATCATTTTAATTAATAATAATAAGAGGACTTGTGAAAAATACACAAATTTGAAATTTTACCACAAAATTAACATAAAACCAAAAGTCACTGTCACAATAAAAGTAATAGATATGTATCTTTTGTCCACCCTGTAAGGTAACAAACTTATCTTGCATTATTCCACTATTTGTATAGTTTATAATATATGTCCAAAGTATAGTCCGTGAAGGTAAGATCTTTCAGGATAAACGGAGTGTACATAGGCCTAAAATATATTTTAGTATTGATAGAAAACTATCATATCAAATGTAGTAATCTAAAATCTAATTGCTGAAAAATGTTAGTGTTAAACCACGAATTCGTATCTGCGGTTGCCACTGTTTTCAAAACGGCTAACAACCTTGTTCACTTCTGTCGGAACATTATTATGGAGATCACTGGCGGAGAGCAGACCCCTGTAGGACTGCTCGTGAGGGGATCAGGTGTAAAAAAAAGTACCCCTATATTGCAGGGGTTGAGAAAAATATTCATTACTTGTATAGTTTTGCTTAAACTATCGTAAATATCAAATTCATCCATAATTACTTTTATATTAAATGGTGATATAGAATTACTTTTAAAGAATTTCATACGACAGCTAAAAATAACTTTTGAAACATAAATGACAGCGTAGAAATCGTTCCTTAGTGCATGTGTAGATTGGACAGTTGGTGTTTGTACAATCCCAGGCGGCAAGTCTTCTCACAAGCGCACAGCGTAATCCATTACTAATAATATTAGTCTTTTCTGTTATTTTCTTTGCCCTCCTTATCTTAAGATTTTTCCCAGAAGCAATCTACAGGTTGACTAAAGAGGTGTTTGTCAAAAAGAGTACGCTGATTAAAGCTCTCGAGTGGTTTGGAATGAAGTTATTGTTATTAGCACCGCGTATATCCGTTCGGGTTATACGCACACGCTCATGTGTAATGGTAGGGTGATTGTGAGATGAAATGAAGGACCTACAGTTTAACGTGAGATCCGAACCACGGTGGAGGCCTGGCATTTTACACATTCACAAGCTATGATTAATACACGTCTTGTCAGAGGTGAAGGAAGGGTTTGGTAATCAGATAAATCTGTGCTAGGGACCAAGAATTGAAACCCGGACCCCCAGCACAGAAGTCCACACCCTACCCCTAGACCCCCAGGTTACCATGGAATGGAATTACAGTGTATGCAGGTGAGCTGCGACCCACATTTTTAGAACCACGTAAGAATTGCGGCCCGGGCTGTTAACATAACCTAGCAAACCTTCAAATCCTTGCAAAACCATTGAGTGACAAGAACTGAGGAATTCGGGATATTACTAGGGATGTCGACATGAGACGATGATAGTTTCTATCTGAAATTTAAGACACCATGATAGAAAGCACATTGTTAATTATATGGACGCAACTCATACCTCACTCTCAAGTGAGTGGGCTGCAATTTTCACGTGTCTTTCAAAAATACGGGCCGCAATTCGTACACGATTAGGCCACAACTCACCTACACAGTATGAAGTTAAAAGTAACTAATTAGTTAGAAGTTTTTTGAAAAAGTTGTTGTCTATTAACATAGTTTTTTTTAGAGGATGTTTAAAACAATTTTCTTTGAGACAAGGCTAAGCTTACTTTTATATTTTAAATGTTAGTGACTAGTTTAAAAGATGTAAACCCAAGTTCACATAGCTTATAGAGGTATACTCGTATATAGTTCGAAACTTTCCTTGCCTACAGTGGTTGGGTGTATGCCCCTCAAACCCCCAAAGTTTTAGGTGCAGGGGTTGAATAAATTCTAAATCTCCGCTCCTGGTAGAGATGTAGTAATACAAAACCTGAAAACCATTGTCGTAAGCAGTAGATGGAGTCAGCTCTTTACAACATTAAGGTTTAGGTAATACTTTTATTTAAAGTAATATTAAGATGGGACGATCTCCCCAATCGCCTCCACCTACCCCGTCGCTTTCCATCCTCCTGGATCCACCACAGTTTGGATTTCGATAGTCATTTCAGTTGTCAGTTGTTTGGACAAGACATCAATTTTGGAGTCCATCAAAAAGTGTGGATTTTGACGTTCATTTAAGCCCTAACTTGAGCTTGGTAATATAAATTCTGCATTAGTTTTATTTAAGATTTTCATGTTAGCAATCTCATGTTTTACTTACTTAATCGGAATTTAATCACACTTGAGTTCACTGTACGTGCACCAGTGTGCATAAAATGGTGGAATTGGGAAAGAAGAAAGAGATTATAGTCTTTACATAGCCTATTCATTATACACATCTCCAGTTAGACTTGTACTACACGTGTTTTAAGCTTTATCAAATTTATTGACAATCTTGGAGGGGGGAATCCCCTCTTCACCCTGGGTATGCCAATGGTCTGAAATAGGAGTTAATGATTTTATCTTGAAGGTGAAGGGGAATGGAGGATGAGCTCATGTGTGAATCACATATTTGACGTACGTGCGTCTTTGAATCTGACGTGAGTTGGAAACTAAACATTCCCTCTCTATCTATCTCTCTCTTGCGTATTCCTTAAGCATATATTTCAACCAAGATCGTGCTTCACACACTACTGACCTGGGACTCACCTATTGAAAGAATACTATATTTTGAGTTTGGTCCCAGACGCTGACAACCCAAATAGTTTATTAAGAAACGATCCTCAGAAGCAAACCTACCTGCTGGTTGTTTGGTCTTGTCTACGGCAAGAAGGTCCTGCGTCTTCCACAGGAAGGATCCACTGATAGGAGCCTTGTCCCTGGAGGCCTGAAGGACGTCTATAGGAGCAGGGGAGTCTTTGTTCCCGGCGGACACTTGACTCCACAGGAAGGACTTGCTTGACGTCATTGCGTCACGACGCTGCAAGCGACACGTCCATCAGATTATTATTCTCTTCTTGGTATATTGTAGCTCCCTCTGGGCCAGAGAATGTTCACAACAACTCTTTCGTACGCACGTTATCTGACTGGGATCAACATATATTTAGTTTATCGCGAGATTACAGAGAGTTTGTCAGATAACTGAAAGTACGTACTTTTCTTCTTGTCACTGATAAAGTATGCTACTGAAAATAGACCTCTATAGCTTTCCCAGAACAGATCATACTATACGTACTTCACCTATAGAAACTGTTACTTATAAACACTGTATTCACTATTTACTGTATCCTCTAGAATTTGTTATTAGAAATTATATTTATAACAAGCTTTGCGCAACAGTCACACTAATATAATCAGCTAATCACCAGAAGACAATCTAAGATGTCAACTCTCTTGCTGTTGTCAGGAAAATAATAATGTATGATTTAAATGAATTAACAGTAATAAACACAATATCAATTGCTTCACAGCAAAGATTTGTTCTGTGTATGCGTTTCACTTATGTTCGGTACGCTGAGGGATATTGATCAAAACTTGTCTAAAGCATACTTAAGTACATTTTTTAGAGTCTGTAGTACACCATTTTTAGATAATTAAAAATTTAGACTTGTTCTAGAAAATTAGTGAAAAATCAGCTGAAATTTGTGAAGAGTTTGAAAAATACTCTATAGATACACAGCTAGTCTAATGCTTTTAGCAGACCGCACCAACTTCGAGTAACGAATATGGGACTTGCTTAGCCAGATCTAGAGAAGTGCGCACTGGCCTAAGCTGATGCCGCATCTGTAACCTCCGAGACACAACACGAGAATGAGTCTCCTCAGGGACACACCTGGTTACCTTATCATGACAGAAGGATAGATCAACATAACTCTATGCGCGAGATATCGTACTCAGTCACGCGCAGCTTTAAACAATACCTCAACTTAGGATAGTCCTAGAAGCACACCATTGTGGAGGTATGACTTGAATAATTACATCAGTACCATGGGTCCTATTATGGAAGTATGACTACACTGGATATCATCTATGAGGTAATTGCATGGCTACTATTAGGAAACAGAGTTGTCATTCTCTTGTTTTTGTATGTTTTATTTCCCCTTGAATATAATACAAGTTTCGCAACGCTGGTTCGGTGATGTATCCAGTAGCTCCGTCTCACCCCAGCCCACCAATTTCACATAAAACTGAAAACTAGGAGATTTGTCAACAGTTAACCGAGAGGGAGCAAAGATAAAGTGTTTCTTTATTACACCTGCAGTTCTCTTAAGTGATGTTTCACTCTCACTCCATGCAAATGCTGGTACACTTCCTATGCATATAAATCTTCCCAACCCCTATTACCATTAGCTAATGATAAGCGTATAACCCGAACGATTATTAAGACGCGGCGCTAAAAAAAACCTTCATCTCTAACACTAGCTCATACAGGTAATAAGACGTAGTGTTATAAAACTATTTTATTCGCTTGGATAATTTATCAGTGAATCTTTCTCATAATAGCTTGAGTGCATGTTATAAATACTGTGACGTGTGAATGCTTTTAGTTTTGTGAGTTTAGTATGTAGTGTAGACTAGTATTAATCAAATTAGTTATTGTGTAGTTTAGACTGGTTTATTTATCGTAGATGCTAAAATTTGTTTTTATGCTAATACTGTGGGTTACAGTAAACGAACAAAACCATCTTGTCTAGGCCTACTTTCATTTTATTAAAAAGAGCCTTTTAGAAAATATGAACATACTTTTTGTGGTCAAAATTGGTAACATTTTACTATTTCATAAGTGATATTGTATGGGTATTGATAATATCTATCAAATTTGAATGCTGCAGATCAAATGATTTGACGTAGGGATAATTTATATATATTAAAACTGTTTTAAGTTACTTTTGTAACTATCAAAAAAAGTGTCCTCCTCTCTGAATATGACTCAAGGCAGAGTCATCGGAAGAGCTGGGCACAAACAGTCCCAATCCCCTAGCCCCCCACCTTCTCTTTGCCATCTGTCATCCTTTTCAAAACCTCTGTCTCATACTAGATATAAAAGTCAAAGTTTTCGATATAGTTGGTCAGGTTGGTAATGCCTTTATTTGAAGTGTGTACAATTTTGGAATGTGTGGGTGGGGGTGACTCAATCTTTTATCCGAGCACAAATTTATTAAATCTTTAGTTTTATTATAGAAAGAAGAAATAATCTTTAGAATTATTCAGGTTGGTTCAATGGTGCCGGAAACTTATTTGTTTAGAGGAGGCAAGGAGAGGGGGTTAATAACCAAAAAGAGGTTTTGAGGGACTTGTCCCCCTTCCCCCAAGCCTAATAGTCCAGCGCCCGTAAATTAGACTGTTCCAGTTCGGACGCGCGCGCGCTTGAAAAACAGAACCAGTTGCAATTGTTCTAGCTTTCAAGCGGGTCGCTTGCACGCGCGCTCCAGTCTGACCACCTCTCACTACAACTAATGACGTGTTCTATTTTATAGTTTAGTCGCTCGCCTAGTCTGGCCGTACCCTAGGAATTACATTTAGAACGGTCTTCACCTTATATATATTTTTTAAATTCTATGCCTTTGTTTGATCATATAAAAGGGTAGTGAAATAAGTCTAGAAAGGCTGGGAGGGGAAAGGGGGCAGATTTATCCCAGATGGAAAAACCATTTTAATGGGGCATTGCCCACCCATTACTTATAGCTTTGCCACTTATGTCATTATTTAAGAAGTATTCAATATTAATCTTCAAACTTAAAATGAGGAGGGGTTTAGTAAGTTTTTAAATGTTAAACAAATTTATAGCATTAAAAGTATTTACTCCCTGCCATTAATTAATATTAAAATAAAATTCAGATAACTCCTATAATTATTTAATTTTCGAAATTTTTCTTTTCCTATAGTAGTTGGGAGACCGACACCCACTTTTCCGTGAAATTTTGACCTGACTACGGCCTTGAATGCAGATAATGACCATGTGATTAAATCTACAGAAAGGAGTACATAAATTATATTATAATTCAAATGAGTTAAAAAAACTCATAGCTATACACTTTATTTATGTTTATCCAACCCACGATCTGTTTTTGTCTGGGTGACCAATTTCAACGTCATGAACGGTTGAACCAAGTTAAACTAGAATAAATCCTTTACAAGTTTACCATGCAACGAAAGTGACAAACTCCAGTCTTGGAATCATTTCTGACAACATGGCCGCTACTTACGAAAGTGCTACCACCCTACCACGCCTCTGTATTTATTAGAATATAGTAATTCTCTCCTAAATACCCAGACTGTGTATTGTTGCACTCTGGTGGTAATCTTATTAACTATTGTAAATCGAATGGGTCTTGTTCTATAAATAATCTCTGCTTTGTTAATTGTAATAAAAAAATGAAGAATAATCACAACCTATAATGCTACTAAAAATACGTTTCTTTAAAGATCAAAATACGCTTTTAAAGGTTATGGGCCCAGGAATAGTTCTTAATGCGTTTTTGTTTCTCTAAAGATAAAACGAATCAGTTTCGTAGTATTTTGCTATCCATACTGCCGGGGCTGTTAACGTCGCAAGAAAGTTATTTTTCATGAGCACATTAAGTTAAGTGTCATAATATTTGAGTGAACATTCTCACGAGAACATTCATGTTTATCAGTTAAACGAAAAAGTGAAGTTTCAAGTAATTATACGTAAGTAAGTTTATTTACTTAATAGAGTTCGTTTCTGTAATAATAGACCTTGATCTTAACCCTGAACTTTAGTCAATATGTCAGAAAAGATCGACATATCAAGCGTTAATAAATTTAATGGTAGTACATACCAGCAGTGGAAGTTCGAGTTGAAATGCGCTCTACGCGCCAAAGGTATTTTCAAAATCGCAAAAGGTGAGGAAGCTATACCTACTAAAAATTCTGTAACATTAGCCGCTAGCTAAAGTTACAATACTAGGAATTGTAAACTTACCCAATTCTACAAGACGTCAGCGGCCATGCTCATGTAAACACTGCGAGCCACTTATCAACACACACCTGGCCGTCAAGACCTTCCTTGTAAGACTGAGGCGCGTCAACTGGAATACGTCACGCCGTTTCTGCTTGCCCAAAGACCATAAGAAGAAAAGAAGTAACACTCCACCAAGTTTACGAGCGGGCTTCTACTAGATCCGTGAGGCTCCTAGAACCTTCTCCACCCTGTCTACGTTCTTTGGTCCCCCCCCCCCCTTGACTATGTTCTGCAAGCCGTGTTTTGTGCATATAAAAGACCAACCATGTGAAGTGTGAGCCACTCTTGGGCTGGCGTTGGAATTCGCCTGAACAGGCGAACGCTTCAAAATTAACGATGTAAGCTAAATTCAGTTTAGATGAAATCTTTAACGTTTCTAAAATTCCGTTTAGGCACTTTGTTGTTATTTCATAATGGATAGACTTGATCTTTCAAACTTGCGTTTTAGTGACTTTCCATGATAAATGGACTTAAAACTTTCATACTGGCATTAGGTTGCGTCTTCAAATATCTGCCTACATATAACTTAAAACTTTGCACTTAGCAGTATGCATATAGTAATTGGACTTTATGACTTTTCAGATTTAATATGTTAGTGAAACAAGTTACGATTTTACTTCGTTTGGGCATTTGTGTTGATTTAAATGACAAGGCAAAGTTCACAGTTAAGATTTAGATCTATTATGATTGAACGTAAAACTTCGGGCATAATAAATTTAATTTGCGTAAAGGTTGCTGGGATCATATTATGTTATGTATACTATTTATGATGTTACGTTTTGTGCACTTATATTATTGAGCGTAATCTCTAAAAAACCTGCTTTTGTTAATTATTTTCAAAGGTTAATAAGTTTGGTGCTGAACTTATAAATTATGTCATTCATAATTTTACCTTGTCTATGAACTTTAAATATAAACCTCGTAAGGTGTTTCATTAAGCTAATGTTTATTGTATTAGGATAGTTCTTGTTGGGTTGTTTTTGATGTTCACCTTTGAACATGAATTACCTGCCGCCATCAGCGCACCATAGGGGTAAAAGGAAGTTGTTATAGCAACCAAGTTGTGATTGTAAACGAGAGGTGTAGGCCAATCTAATGCATGGGTCAATCCAACACCAACATCTGGTAATACGTCAGTTAGGTTTAATCATATACCCCCTTCCCCTTTTTGGGACTGATGAGGTATTAATAATAATGTTTATAGGTTATATTTTGGTAATTGTCTTATTGAACTGTACGAGGTTAGGCTGAGGTTTATTTGTTGCTTTCACGCCAAACTGTAGCTTTCCTGAGTAAGCGTAGATGTTTGCTTTCAAATTTGGCGCTCATGGTATGAGGCCATTGGATAAGGTTGTAAAGACGTTACATACTTGATGATTGTTTATGTATTTATATCTATTTTTGTTCTCATTTTTGAGAAGTTATAATAAATTATTCTTGATGGTGATATTCGTTCCTTTTTTATAAGTATCATCCTTCGGTTATTTTAAGTTAAGTAGTTCATGTGAGGTAATCACTAATATGGTATGACGTCTGGGCTGTGTTGATCGACCTTTGAGGGCGACCGTGAGAACTTGCCCTCTTCTATCTCTAATTGCGTGTGCTGGGTGTTATCTAGCTTACCCAGCGGGTATAACAAGCTCACTCACCCGGCCCACTCTATCGATTGTTATTGTGTTTTTTCTTAAATTTCCTTATTAAGTGTTTGAACCCTCTCTTTTGGATGGTAGATCCTAATTGTGGTTCAATTCAAATAAGGCAATCGATCTATGACAACAAAGGGACGCCGTAGCTATGTTCACCCTTACCGCAGTATGGAGCTCAGTCAGATTGCCTTGATTGAAAATTGTAAATCGTCCCATGAAATTCTAAGCAAACTAGATTCCATTTACGAGCACAGATCAGAAACAAATAAAATTATAGTACATGAGTGTTTTTATCATTATCAATGGAGCTCAGCTGACTCAGTGGCTCAACACATCGCCAAAGTGGAAGCTCTTGCCCGACAAATAAAAGAGGTCGGAGATTCAGTCAGCGATATAGCTATCATGACCAAGATCTTGAGTAGTCTACCTCTGAAATATAAAAGTTTCAGACAGGCTTGGCTTTCCATGAGTGAGGACAAACAAACCATCGCCAATTTGAAGTCACGTCTGATTGATGGAGAGGTGAGCCTGACTAAGGGAGAAGAGCAAGAAACTCCCTTAGCTTCTATAGCTAACCGAGAAACTAGATCTCATGGACATAAACCACAATTTTATGAAGCAGATAGACAAAATAACCAAACCATAGGAAAACTTACCTGCTACAACTGCCAACGTAAAGGCCACCTTGCCCGTGACTGCCAGAGTGAGAAGAAAAATCGTCCAGTTCCTGATAAAGGCAAAACTAAACAGTCAAATTTTTCTGTCTTTAATGTTGAGGAAGCAAATGCATGTGTTTCTTTTTCTGGCGAGAATACCTGGACCATGGATAGTAGGGCTTCCGGCCATATGATATGGCACAGAGACTACTTTGACACGTTTGAAGAGGTTAGTGATGGTTTTTCTGTGCATCTTGATGACAACCACAAGCTTTTTGTCAAAGGGAAAGGTGATGTGATGTTTCGGAAGTTGCTGAATGGTCAGTGGTATGACTCGGTCATTAGAGACGTCCTATTTGTTCCAGACCTGAAAAAGAATCTTGTTTCTGAAGGAAAAATCACCAAGCTAGTAATGAAAATTGTTAAATCAGACAATTTTGTTGAAGTTTTTGAAAAAGGAAAGTTGGTCGCTTTTGGTGAATACCAGCCAAATAACCTGTATAAAATGATTTTTCAGACTCTAACCTCAAATGAAGCCAATTCTGTCACTCAGACTAGTTTGAGGCTATGGCACGAACGCCTCGGCCACATCAATGTTAGAGCTTTGAAGGAGTTAGTCTCAAAAGGCTTAGCTGAGGGTGTAGATCTGAGTTGTGTAGACAATTTCTTTTGGCCTGGCTGTTCATATGGAAAGAACCACAGGCTCCCGTTCAACAACCTAAACCACCAGAAGAAGAAGGTTGGTGAGTTAATATACAGTGATCTTGGTTTCATGCCAGTCGAGTCTGTAGGAGGAGCTAAGTACTTTGTTACTTTCAAAGATAACTACTCTGGCTATAGAGTAGTATCTTTCATTAAACATAAAAGTGATTCACTACAATGTTTTAAAGATTTTTGTAAGATTGTAGAAACAAAATACAAGCAAAGTGTTCAAATACTCCTTACAGACATTGGTAAAGAGTACGCAAATGAGGAATTTCATGATTTTCTTGCCTCAAAAAGGAACTTAGCTGAGAGAACAGTGCCATACACACTCGAAAAAAACTCTATCTCAGAGAGAAATATGCGTACAATTGTAGAGAGTTCCTGGGCGATGCTTTGCAGCAGAGACCTCCCCAAGAGCTTTAGGCGGAAGCTGTAGATTGTGCTGTATACATATTAAATCGCATACCTACAAAGCAGGCTTATAACTCTACACCCCTGAAACTGTGGACCAGCAAAAAGCCTCAGCTGTCGCATGTAAGGACGTTTGGATGTGAAGCCTATATGCTGGTGCAAAACGGAAGAAAGAAGTTGGACAGGAAATCAAAGAAGATGATACTTGTTGAATATGATGGAAATTTTACCAACTACAGGCTGTACGATCTTGACACAAAGAAAATTAGTATATCAAGAAATGTTCTCTTCAATGAAGCACAACAATATTTTGAAAAACCTATCCACTACCAGCCTACGGAAATTGACTGTGACGAAGAAGCTGAAGTCTTCGACAAGAAGACTACGAGACTAAGAAGACATCCCCAGAGCCAGAGTCGGGTGAGCAACAGGAAGAAATTCTTCAAAAGGATGAATCACAAAATGTCTAGGCCTACTCATAACCTCAGATCTCGTAGTTTTTAAAGCCGCCAGCAAGATTCACTGAGAATCTTCTTTGCATTGAGGAAGAGACTCCTAGTACTTATTCTGAGGCTGCTACATGCCCGGACAGACTCAGTAGGAAACTGCTATGAAAGAGTAAGTTAACGCCTTAGAGAAAAGTTACACATGGACAATGGTATCAATACCTGAAGGGAAGAAACCCATCGGCTTAAAATTAAAATAAATTCTTCGGGTAAGATTTCGAGATATAAAGCACGTTTGTGTGCAAAAGGGTACATACAAAAGTTGGGAATAGACTACAATGAAACATTTCTCCCACAACTCGCTATAATTCTATTAGAGTGCTCCTCTCTATTGCAGTTAGATTTGACTATGAACTAACCCAATTTGATGTCAAAACCTCATTCCTTAGTGGAGATCTTGAAGAGGAGATATACATGAGTCCTCCATAAGGGACACATGTGGATTCAAATGTTGTTTGTAAACTCAATAAGTCTCTTTAGGGTCTGAAGCAATCATCCCGATGTTGGAACATAAAGTTCGACCCATTCTAAAGAATTTTGGCTTCAGGAAATTTAATGGGTATAAGTGTATCTACAAAGCCAATGTCAAGGGTCCTTTTTGTCAACGATGGTCTTGTGATGGGGCCGAATAAAACATCATGCAACGTTGTAATCATTAAGTTGCAGAAGGGTTTTGAGATCATGACATCATCAGTAGAATTCTTTGTGGGGATGCAGATATGCTACAACAGAGAAGATGGCACACTCTTCATTGGACAATAAACCTACATACACCAGATTGCCAAAAAAGATTCAATCTTCAGGACGCTAAGCCTTGTAGCGTGCCTGCAGATTCTAATATTCGCCTACAAGTTGCAGTAGAAGACCAATCAATGAAACATGTACCATATAGGGGAGCAGTTGGCGTATTAATATTTATTTGTACAGTCAGTCACCCTGATATAGCGTTTGTAGTGGGGCAGGTAAGCAAATATTGCAACAACTTTGACAAAAACCACTGGAATGGTGTCAAGAAAATTATTAAATATCTCAAAGCTACAGCCAACTATGGAGTCATGTATCGAAAATCCGAGGACCCAATTATGATTGTGGGATATTCAGACTCTGATTATGCTGGAGACCTTGATGCAAGACGATCGACGATGGGCTACATATTCAAGATCTTGGATGGTCCTATTACTTCGAGCGGTACTAGGCAGCAAAAAGTATCCCTCTTGTTGGAGATGGTATTATGACATCAATTAACGGTTTCCATATCTTGTACATATTTAAAACACAAAACCAAATTGTTCATGATTATTTTTTTCATTCTTGTAATTAATAGTACAGATTTATATATATATATATATATATATATATATATATATATATATATATATATATATATATATATATATATCATTTGTTATGAAGAAATCAACAAAGTAAAACAAAACATTAAAGAACATTTAGAAGGCATTGCCCATCTTCTTGCAGGTCGAGGCTCACCCACTAAATGCTATATTGAGTGGATGGAATTACTCAAGTCCTAACACTCCCCCTCACTCATTAGATCCAAGGATGTAGTCTAACAACTTGTCTCAAGATGGTGTGTCTGGGGCTTGCCAAGCCCTTTGTAAGAATATCTGCTTCCATGGATTCAGAAGGCTTGTATGTCACAACAATGTCCCAATTTTGAACCTTCTCAAGAATAAGGTGTTCTTTTATAGTTATATGCTTTGATCGGAAACTTATATAATTCTTTGTCACGTTTTGGACAGACATGTTGACATTGAAGATTTGGATGGCTTGTTGAGAAGACCCCAAGGTGTTCAGCAGTTGCCTTCAATGCATTGCCTCCTTTGCCGCTTCTGTTAAGACCATGTACTCAGCTTCTTTAGTAGATATAGCAATGGTTCTTTGTTTCCTGGATTCTCAGATGATCATTGAACCTGCATACTTAAAACAGTACCCTGTGTACGATCTTCTATCGCTGGAGCAGGATCCCCAATTTGCATCAGCATATCCAGTCAATGGTTCGCCAGTCTTTTGGAAGATCAAAGACAGTTGCTTGGTACCTTGAAGGTAACGGAGGACCCTTTTTGCTGCTAGCCAATGTTTCTTAGAAAAACGATGAATAAATTGACTTAAGTAGCTTACCGAATGTGAAATATCTGGTCTTGTACCTGTTGCAAGATACATAAGAGCTCCAATCAGATTTTTGTATGGAAAATTTGGAAGGTTTTCTATTGGCACCTTGGTAAACTTTAGTCCCGGAACCATGGGAGTCTTCACAGGATTACAGGTCTCCATATTAAATTTATGAAGCATCTCATCAATGTATTTCTTCTGTGAGACTGAAATAGTTCCATTTTTACAGTCGAATTCTATACCAAGACAATATTGGAGATTCCCAAATCTCTCATTTCAAATTCGTTCAGCAGCTCCTTCTTTATATGATTTAATTTTTCTTGACTATTTGATGCCATGATTACATCATCTACCTAAATTGCAACAAGTATATTTCTCTCCCTCTGATCATAATGTAGATGCAAGGATCAGCCTGTGAAGGGATGAATCCTAATTTACAAAGTTTGGAATCTAATTTCCAGAACCATTGGCGTCCTGCTTGCTTTAGTCCGTACAACGCCTTCTTAAGACGACATACTTTTTCACCATTTTGTTTGCGTAGCTCTTCAAGCGTTTTCTTTACCTTTTTGAACATGGTAGAGTCTTCATTAGCAATTTCTTCAACCATGATGTTGCAAAGGATTCTTTCTAGAAATTCTGGCTTTTGTATAAATAATTTTTCGTCTATATTCCCATTAAGGAAAGCTATTGAGACATCAAGTTGATTTATTTTTAGATTTTCTTCGACTTCTACAGCAAGAAGAGTTCTGATAGAGCTTAATCTGGTGACTGGGGCATACGTCTCTCCATAGATGAGTCCTGATCTTTGTGAGAATCCTTGAGCTACAAGGATGCTTTTCTCCGCTCAAGATCGCCATTTTGTTTATACTTATTTTTTAGCACCATTTTGGAACTTATTACATTGGCTCTATTTGATTTTATCACTAATTCCCAAGTATAATTCTTTATATGGGCCTTGATTTCATTTTTATGGATTCATGCCATTCTTCCGCATCTGGCCCTTTAGAGCTTCCTTGACTTCACATAATGCTGACATGTCATATTCATTCATCCAAGGAGGTAGTTTAATTGTATTTCTTGGTCTTAAACATCTTTGTCCTTCTTCCTCAACGCTATCTTCAGACCCTTCGTTGTTTTCTTCTCTGTCACTTGCGACTACATTAATTTAATCTAAATTATTGTCATTCCTTATTACTGAAATCTCTTGACTGTTACTGTTTTCTTCCTTTTTCAGTGTATTTGATTGTTGTTCACAGTATTCTTCACTGAATGGATCACCACTTAAGGAATCTTGGTTGGATTCATAGTAGAGCTTGCTAATTATTTTTACATCTCTCGCAATTGAAATCTTTCTTTGGGATGGCACCCAAATACGATAGGTTTTTGATACTTCAGAGTATCCGACAAAAATACCTTTGGCCCTTGAATCAAATTTTCTTCTGCTGGGTTCCTTGTTGTGCATGAACGTTTTGTATCCAAAAACTTGAAGATGATGAACTGAAGGTCCACTTTTGATATGGAGTTTCACCTTTCGGAATCCTGGATGGGCTGCGATTTAATAAATAATTTGCACAATAGAAGTCCTCAGCCCAAAATGAGTGTGGCAGATTTGATTCCAGTAGTATGCATTTGACCTTATCCTGCAGTGACCTATTTTTTCGTTTGGCCAATTCATTTTGCTGGGGTGATCTTAAAACGGAAATACGTCTTATAATCCTACAATATGATAAGAATTTGTCAAACTCCAAATTTCTATATTCTGCCTTTTCATTGTCCCTTTGAAGATACTTAAATTTTTTCTGTCAGATTTTCTACTTCATTTTTAAATTATTTAAAAATATTTAAGACTTCATTTTTATTTTTCAGGAAATATACTCTGGTATAGCGAGTTCCCTCATCAATAAAGGTAACAACATATCTGAAGCCTCCGGGTGCAGTGGTGTGCATGGGGCCTACAACATCAGAATGTATTATTTCCAGCTTGTCTAGAGTTTTCGGTTGTTCCCTAATATGATAAGGTAGTCTGGTGAATTTTACTCATATTTCACGCTCACCAAGACTTTCAATGTTGTTAAAATCCAAACCTTTGAGGCGATTATCTTTAAGAGCCAATTTTAAATCAAACTCATTTATGTGACCCAATTTTCTGTGCCACATTTCAATTTTTGACTTTTCAGGAATTTCTGAAGATAAATTTGCATATTCTGACATGTTTGCGTCAAAATAGTATAGACCATTGTATCGTGTTGCTTTTAGAATAAGATTACCACGATCATCTACAACTTGCGCACAATCCTTCTTGAAAATAACGCTAAAACCTTTATCAGTAATTTTTGCAACATAGAGAAGATTTGTGGTCAATTTTGGTACATGCAAAGTTTCAGGTAAATTTACTATTGAGTCATCATCGGGCTGAATTTTGACTAGACCAATACCTGAAATAGGTACTTGCAATGTGTTCCTTTGATGCGAGCTTGAGAATGCCGTGATTATTTGGCTCAGATTGTTTTGAAAATTTTGTTTTGTCATAGCACATGTGTGAGGTAGATCCACTATCCAAACATCAAATAAAATTCATGGGTGGTGATGGGTGTAGGCTTATTGAAAGACATTCTTCAATTTTGAAGGTGGATTCCTTTTTCTTGTTGAATCAGCAATCTTCCGTCCTATGATAAGACTTTTTACATCTTTGGCATTTCATGTTACCACTACTATTTTTATTTTGATGACCTTGACCAGATCGAAAATGTTTGTGATTTTGACCTGAATTAAAATTTTTATGATGATGTTTATTAATTTTTTCAAACAAAAAACGCATCCTCATGCTTATCTTTGTGGTCATCCTCGTGTCTAGCATTTTATTCTTCCATAATCTTGATTTTTAATTCACTAGGAGTTGGTAAATTGTCCCTGCTTTCAATTGCTAAACGCAAATTTTCGTAGGCAGGGGATAAGCTGAAGAGCATCATGATGCTCAACAAATCACCATTTATCTATATTCCCATGTCATGGAGCTTATCCATAGCATCTGTGAACTCATCTAGGTGTGTACTCATATCATCGTTGTCTTTCATCTTGTGCAGAACGAGTCGTTTTAGTAATGTGGCTTTACGAGCGGGACCTCGACTTCGGTATACACTTTTGAATTTGTCCCATAATGACTTCGATGTGTCACAATTTTTCACCAGTTTCAGTTCTTTTGGGGATATTATCAATATTAGATCTGACTTGCATGTGAGTCATATTCCTGCCATTTCTTCTTATTTGCTTCTTTTGCAGGTATTGATGTTTCACCACTCACGTAACACCAAAGTCTACTACGAATGAGGACTGCTTTTGCCTGTATTTCCCATGTATCATAATTATTTTTATTTAATGACTCTATTTTATAATTACTGACGTTAACTGATGACATTTCAACCACTTTTTTTTTTTTAGTTCAATCGAATCAGAAGCTAACCAACACGAACTGATGTAGTGTTGCAGACAAACGATCACGAATAACACTCAAAATTTCTGTTTAAACTTTCACCTGAACCTTCAAACTTTTCTGGGCCCATGACATGTTAGAGATGGTATATGACATAAATTAACGGTTTCCATATTTTATACATATTTAAAACACAAAGCCCAATTGTTCATGGTTATTTTTTCATTCTTGTAATTAATAGTATAGATCCTATATGTATCATTTGTTATGAAGAAATCAACAAAGTAAAACAAAACATTAACGAACATTTAGAAGGCATTGCCCATCTTCTTGCAGGTCAAGGTTCACCCACTAAATGCTCTATTGGGTGGATGGAATTACTCAAGTCCCAACACCTCTCAACCACCGAAGCTCAGTCTCAGAAGCATCTAAAGAAGCTATATGGCTTAGAAATATGTTCATGGACATCTTTGAAAATTATATATATATGTATTGTTTTCAATGATGCCACTATGACATTAAAAGCATTTTTGTGGACGCTCATTAAGGGAGTGTGTTAGAATATAGTAATTCGCTCCTAAATACCCAGACTGTACATTGTTGCACTCTGGTGGTAATCTTATTAACTATTGTACATCTAACGGGTCTTGTTTTGTAAATAATCTCTGTTTTGTTAATTGTAAATAAACTAAATGAAGAATCATCGCAACCTATAATTCTACTCAAAATACGTTTCTTTAATGATTAAAATACTCTCTTAAAGTATTTATTCACTCTCTATGGATGAGTACATCGCGTTCATTCAGCATTGCCAACATCTGCTGAGTGGTATTTGTACTAAAATGCCACCTCCTGTACAACTGTACGATTAAATATTATGCTTCTACTAAAAGTTATATCCCAAAATATGATCCACTAATTACTAATCTGTAAGAAGAAGAAAAAGGTCTATTGATAAATGTTGACAAGGCTTAAGTTTAGTGCTTTAGAATCCCCACCACGAGACTATAGTTGGGGTTGAAATATAATAGCTGGCATACAAGCAACTATCATCTCTTGTGTATTTGGGAGGTGTTTCTGGTATGCTTATAATAATTTGTCCTAGAATAAAAATAGAATCCTGTCGGAATGAATACAATCCATTTCAGGTCAGTGCTCTATTGTTGATACTGGAAAGTTGGCAACTCTGTATTCATAATTGTTGTTCCGACTTCCGAGTAGTCGAGAAAGTTAAGTTGACTCTCTAGCTTTCTTGTGGGTCATTGTTGACATCCCCAGTGAACAGACTTGACGAAACATAAGTTGTAATCATGCGCGTGGCTGCGTGTTTCTTGTCACTGTTATGCGTGTGTGTAGCCGAGGAGAGTTGCTCCTATAAGTTACCAGATGACTTCAAGACGGCCTGTGGGCTGTTGAACTTGAAGGTGACCAGCGCCTCGGGGCACACTTTAGTGGACGACTCCAACTGCGACCAGCTGTTCTCCAAGGCCGAGTTTTCGACAAAACCTGAGATTAAGTACACAGCGGCCAACACTGTGAGTTAGATGAGGAAATAATGAACCAATAGAAATAATATTTCCATAACAAAGTTCATTAAGAGAGGTCAGGCTTTATACAATCTGCATAGCTAGATGCACGGATATAGATTCCAGTTACAGTTGTTCCAAGATAAGTGGTGCACACTCTACCCTCCTAAGCTCCAGGTAGTTAGAGTTGTCCCAAGATAAGTGGTGAACACTCTCCCCTTATTAGCTCCAGGTAGTTACAGTTGTCCCAAGATAAGTGGTACACACTCTCCCCTCCTTAGCTCAAGCTAGGTACAGTTGTCCTAAGATAAGTGGTGCACACGCTCCCCTCCTTAGCTCCAGGTAGTTACAGTTGTCCCGAGATAAGTGGTGCACACTCTCTCCTCCTTAGCTCAAGGTAGTTACAGTTGTCCTAAGATAAGTGGTGCACACTCTCTCCTCCTTAGCTCCAGGTAGTTACAGTTGTCCCAAGTTAAATGATCCACACTCTCCCTCCTTAGCTCCAGGTAGTTACAGTTGTCCTAAGATAAGTGGTGCACACTCTCCCCTCCTTAGCTCCAGGTAGTTACAGTTGTCCCAAGTTAAATGATCCACACTCCTCCCTCCTTAGCTCCAGTAGTTACAGTTGTCCCGAGAGAAGTGGTGCACACTCTCTCCTCCTTAGCTCCAGGTAGTTACAGTTGTCCTAAGATAAGTGGTGCACACTCTCTCCTCCTTAGCTCCAGGTAGTTACAGTTGTCCTAAGATAAGTGGTGCACTCTCTCCCTCCTTAGCTCCAGGTAGTTACAGTTGTCCTAAGATAAGTGGTGAACACTCTCTCCTCCTTAGCTCCAGGTAGTTACAGTTGTCCCAAGTTAAATGATCCACACTCTCCCCTCCTTAGCTCCAGGTAGTTACAGTTGTCCCGAGAGAAGTGGTGCACACTCTCTCCTCCTTAGCTCCAGGTAGTTACAGTTGTCCTAAGATAAGTGGTGCACACTCTCTCCTCCTTAGCTCCAGGTAGTTACAGTTGTCCTAAGATAAGTGGTGCACACTCTCCCCTCCTTAGCTCCAGGTAGTTACAGTTGTCCTAAGATAAGTGGTGAACACTCTCTCCTCCTTAGCTCCAGGTAGTTACAGTTGTCCCAAGTTAAATGATCCACACTCTCCCCTCCTTAGCTCCAGGTAGTTACAGTTGTCCCGAGAGAAGTGGTGCACACTCTCTCCTCCTTAGCTCCAGGTAGTTACAGTTGTCCTAAGATAAGTGGTGCACACTCTCTCCTCCTTAGCTCCAGGTAGTTACAGTTGTCCTAAGATAAGTGGTGCACACTCTCCCCTCCTTAGCTCCAGGTAGTTACAGTTGTCCTAAGATAAGTGGTACATACTCTCTCCTCCTTAGCTCCAGGTAGTTACAGTTGTCCCGAGAGAAGTGGTGCACACTCTCTCCTCCTTAGCTCCAGCTAGGTACAGTTGTTCCAAGATAAATGGTACACATTCTCTCCTCCTTAGCTCCAGGTTGGGTATTCTTGTTCCAGGGCAAGCAGTACTCACTGGTAATGGTGGATCCTGATGCCCCCAATCATAAAGAAGGGGAGTATTGGCTGCATTGGATCATCGCCAACATTAAGGTACAACCCAATATCAATTTGTGAATCAATCAATGTACTATGAAGTTATAAGTTATAAAAGGTATTAGATAGAGTTGTATTAAACAATAGACAATTTTGAGAAATACAAATTATATCATGAAAAATTACAGTTAAAACATATTATAAGAGCCTTTGTAACAAAAACAAACATTATAAAATTAGGATATCACATTTAAGAACATCACGGTCACAAATCAATGGTAAGAAAATAATTATAAATGAAATTTTATAATTCTCAATATTATTCACATGCTATTTTACAAACTTCAACTGTTGATGTTGATGCTGGTTTACTCAACAATTAATTGAAACAGAAATTAATGAGAATTAATTAGTTCCTTCACAAACATTTAGCAAGGAACATCATCTTCCTCCTCGAACTCTGACCTGAGGATGATGTAAAACTACATCAAAAATAGTCGTAAAAGGGTGGCTGCTCACGCAAGAACAACACAAGGAGAAAAAGATTTCCTACAATGATTCATCAATTTGTAAACTCCACCTTTTTACTTTTTTCTATTATTATTTACTAATGTAAACTTTCATTTTTGCAACAACAACAAAATTAAATGACTAAGTCTCAATAATTTCTGTTTCATATAATTACTAGATCTAAACACACATCATGTTCAGTTTAAGTTCATAAAATATCAAGTGAAAAGTATTGTAAATTATAAAAATGTATTGATTATTATTTCCTTACCATTGATTCATGAACGCTTATAAAGTTTTGACTTGGCATTTTTCATGATATGAATTATTTAATGATGTTCACTTATGATATTAAACTTGTCTAATGTTTAATGCAAATCTATATTATCTCTCCTAAATAAATTTCACAGTGTGTTTCAAAAATACAATCCAACATGTTATGTTATTCAGCTACAATTTTGGGGACAAATTTTACAGGGGGTGTGGCGGGGGGTGCCTTCAAATTGTGATAAATATCCATAATTCAGTTGATTAAACTAATCTCTACAGTACTACTTTAAAGGAGTCCTAATATATAGTTTTAAATGAAGTAATAAAAGGGAACCTTGTCTTAAAAAATTGTCTGGATGCTTCATAGAATGAATAAAAAAATAAACGTCTACAAACACAAGTTGCTAAGTTTAATAACTTGACATTGCCCTGAACTAAAACATGACATTTTTTTTTTTGTTTACAGGGTTCGGATCTGAAGGATGGCAACATCTCCTTTGGTGACCAAGTCATAGGTAACAACTCGCTGCTAGCAGATCACACCATGCAATCTAAATTTGTTTAAATTAAGATATCTCAGTTCACTCTGGCGATATGCAGCTATTAGGACACAAGAGTTGGATCACATTCAGTGTGAGGTGCACTGACAGATAGATTTTCTACAAGGGATTTTACACACCCTGTCGAGGCGACTGCTTGCCAATCTCATCTTTTCTTTAGCACCGTGTCTTACTACTTGTTCAGTCTATACACTTGTATACTAATTAGGTTAGGTTAGTTTAGGGATGAGGACGGTTATATTTATAAAGAGAGTAGCTGAATTTTCATGGAGGGAGAGTGGAAAACCATTTAGTGAAAAAACACGCTCAGTACACTTGACCGAGATTTGAACCTCAATCTCACCATCATTGGCAGTCTAGTCTACTGCAAGAGTAGCACCTTAGACCATATGGCCACTGAAGCAGGTTCATTTCATCTAAATAACCCTTTTAACCACTACCTACATATTGGTAACTCATTGATAAACCTTGTGTTCAGTGTACAAAAATATAATATAGAAAATGAAAGATAAGTGAAACTTGAGTTAATTGTTTAGTTTAGTTTGATTTCAAGTAAACTTATAAATCTTTTAAAAATATATTTGTCTATATTTGTATAACTCAAAGAATAGTGAATTAATATTAATCTCAGGGTGACCTGGCAATCTAAGGGTAAGGTGTCGGACTTCTATGCTGGGGTCTGGGGTTCAATCCTCTGTCTCGGCACAGATTTATCTGATTACCAAACCCTTCCTTCACCTCTGACAAGACATCTTGTGAATGTGGGGAATGCCAGGCCTCCAACGTGGTTCGGATTCCACGTTAAACTGTAAGTCCTCCATTTCATCTCACAAATCACCCTACCATTACACATTAGCGTAAGTGCGTATAACCCGAACGGGTAGTAAGACGCGGTGCTAATAATAATATTATTAATCTCAGGGGTGTTGTGGAGCCAAAAGCAGATTTACACTATAGGCCCACTAGGCACAGGCCTAGGGGCGATGACTTTAGGGGGCGGCACATTTCTGATAACATTATTTTTATTATATATATTATGTTTTTAATAATTGCGTTTAGAAATTATTGACTAAGATTATCAAAATTGTTTGAGTTAAAGTCAGAACTACAATATTTCTTTTAAAATAACTGCACTTTGCAATCACTTTGTAACTGACGTCAGTCTCATCTTCTTCATAATGTTAACTCAAGCTACTGTAGAGCATATAGGCCTACAGTACAATTGTACATGCCTGATTATCTTTCATAGAAATATTTTCTTGGATACTAACCTACTTCCTCCCCCCACTCCCCCTTGAACACCTCTTTCTTTCTAAACTTCCCAAGGCCCTTGAAAAAAATAATGGTGATGCGGGGGGGGGGGGGGGGTCATATTATTATTGTACCTAGGGTCGCAAACATTTTAAATCCGCCACTGTGTGTGATGCCACAGCACTAGATTTAAGGGTGGAGCAGAGATCTGGCTAATTATCAGCATAAAATATAATTTTCTCTGGAAATTAAACTAGTGTGTCTTTAAATGTGGATGCACAGTACTTGTCTTTTCAATTAATGGTAATTGAAAGTTAATTACATTAATAATAGTTACAATAGATAGATGTCCCTTTAAACCATATTGAAAGATAGACACGAGCAAGTGTGTGTTTGTTCTTATTAATTATTCTGATTAATACACACAGTATTATTATCCCTTTAACATCCATATAGTGGTTATTTTGAATAATTTAATTTGTAGTGGGATGGTGTACTATTTATGTTTCCCTTGGAAATTAAATTAGCTATAAAAAGGGGCAAGCAACATCATTTTGTTCATAAAAAAAACTGCTATTATTATTCACCTTAATATCAATCTTTTTAGACTCTATCTTATACAAATCTTTTCTTTAACTCTGAGCTATGCAATGAGTAGTACCGGTAAATGTATTTGGATCCACACTAGCTATCATTATCTGCATACACAGATGTAATTTAATACACTCAAAACCACTGATCAACTTGATCACAGGTAATATTTTTGTTCGCAAAACGTCTACTAACGATATTCACTCTTCGGCACAATACAGTGTCTACTACTAGTTATTCACTCTCTCACACAATACAATGTCTACTACTGGTTATCCACTTCTTACATAAGACAATGTCTACTCTAGTTATTCACTTTCTCGCACAATACAATTTCTACTTCTGTCTATCCACTCTCTTACACAAGACAATGCCTACTACTGGTTATTCTCTTTCATATATAATATGGCAATGTCATCTATTACTTAATGACTCTCTCATAAAACAGACTAGGTCAGCAACTGGTTGTCTACCCTCCCACACAAGATAATGTCTACTATTGGTTATTCACTTTCTCACTTAACAGACAATAGCTCCCACTGTACAACTATCACTCCAAAGTGAATATACTCTCGCTGTCATTACCAACAGAATGTTTTTATGTTGGATCACTCATTTTGTAATGCTCACAGGTTACCACCCCCCTGGGCCTCCCAAAGGTACGGGCGAGCATCGCTACATCTTCTTGCTATTTGAGCAACACCACACCAACATTCAGCTGACTAAGCCTGAGACCCGACCCCGGTTCCCTCTAGCGAAGTGGATCTCTGAGCAGAGGGTCTGTTCTGTCATCTGGTGGCTGGGATTCAGTTCCGAGTACAGTTTGAGGAGTGACACCTTGTAGAAGCAAATTTTACAGTAGATTGTTTATAATGTGAAAATCTTAAATTTATTCTCATATAAACAATAAAAAGTTTAAATCCAAATGTTATTTTTACTGCCCAAGGTATCCAACATGTATTAGCATAAATATAGATACAAAGATAATAATTATGCTTGCTAGTGGCTAAGTCCAACATAATTATAGTACAATCCTAGCAACCAGACCTCAGAATATTAATTTATCACTTAATGTGGACAGAATCAGTAGTGAAAAATGAATCCTATCATAGCGGAAAAGTTAATTTTCCTTTTAGCCTCCTCTTTTTCAGAAATTTAGAATCGGATTCGAGATTCACATGTTAAAATAATTCAAATTTGAGAAAAGGTGGATAAAATAAAACCTTAATAGAAACAATTGTTTATTGAAAGTATAAGTCCCCTGGTATAGAAATTGTTGGTATAGCCATAATACTAGCTGTAAATATATATAGTCAGCTTCAACAGGTAGAGAGGAAGATGAGTGGTTGAATATCTTTTATTATTCTTGGTTACCTGTATGTTTAGTTTATGTTCTTGTTTCTCAGACAAAACTTACATCAAAACATACAATTAGCTATATTTGTAAGAAGGTAAAGGACAAAAGGATGGAAACCGATAAAAGGGAAAAGACTCAACATGGCTTTCACAATAAAAAGAACACAGTTAACACTTTATAATGCTGCCATTGGATAAAAAGGAATTGGCTGCCTCTCGAAGATAATCATATGTTGCTGCCAAATCCCTCAACCTAGTTTCATTCCATTTAAACTCATCACGGAAGAGTGTGAAATGTGCAACACAACTTCTTAAAATAAAAGAGAAAACAAAAGAAAAAGGGGTGTAGGGGGGATATAAAAATGAAATTGGTAAAGAATGATAGGAGATATATATATATATATAATTATATTATATATATATATATATATAGGAGAGAGAGAGAGAGAGAGAGAGAGAGGAGCATGTAAAAAGAATAACGAAGGACAAACACAGGAAATGGTTTTCATTAAAGAGATAATATACAAAATACAATTAGTGGTTTTTTGATTTAGGGATATGTGAATATTCTAAATTTTGAATAGTAAATTACTTAAAATTTGATTCTACCCAGCAAATATAAAGGCCGAGTCATTTATTTGTCCTGTATCTACTTAAAGCTACTACACTCATCCTAGAATTTTTCAGCATGATTCAGGCAGGTAGTTTGGTGAACATTATTTGTAATAGGTGAATAGCTTGTCCTTTGTTCTATGTCTGTATGGGAAAAGGTTGAAGAGGAATTCCTGTCACTAACAAGCAGAGAAGAAAGATCTTTCGCCAGTGAGTTGTAGGAGGTTAAAGAATGGCAAGCAAAGATGTAAGAGCTATAAAAAAATTGTATTTATAAGAGAGACAAGGATATAAATAATTTGTAGTTTGTCTTCTTTATCTCAATTAAAAAGGGAAAGGGTTGTAACTTAACATGGTCAACCAATTGTGTGTGAATGCAGAAGTAAACGCGTGAAAGTGAAATGGCACGTGAGAAAAAGAAAGACAAAAGAGAGCAAGTTGGTACAATAAATAAATAGAGAAACCATGTCAAGCAAAATTATTACTAGTTGGAGAGTAAAAGAAAATTGAGAAAGTATGCATGCAATAGTGAGACAGACACAAAGAGAAAGAGAGAAAACAAAGAGTGAGAAATAAACAAACATGTGATAGAAAGAAAGACCCAAATAGTTCTCGAAACTAGCCGTAGATAATGAAGGGATGTCCAGACTGAGCCATTCTTACTTCAGATCACTAATCTTGATTAATCTAAATACATACACCATTCCCCGATTATAACACAGGTTTGCAAGGTAGGGGTCCGATCTGCTTTATAAGACAACCACACTATAACCGATGACTCAATTGTTTTCTAAAATAGTGAATGCAAACTAGGGGTGTGCGAAGCTTTGAAAACTTGACTTTGCCTTGAATATTCGTTTTCTTCGACTTTGATTCGAGAATAAAATTCCTGATTAGACAATTTCAAAGCTTTGCAAAAAAAAAAAAAAACATTTAAAGTTAAAACACACAATTATGTTTATTTTTAAATTTTCTGCTGTTATTTACATCACAAATTAGTGTTAAGGTATAAGAAATGTGAAATAATTATAGTACATTTTGTGATAACTTAATTTATAATTTTAAAATTAAATATTTTAATTATATTTGCAATGTAGCATTTTGTAAATTATATCTAATACCTAAAATTACATAGTTATGCAAAGTATATTTTTATCAAACATTATTATTTATTTTTTTAATATTCAAACTTCGATTTGAATTGAAATAGTGAACTTAGCACACTCCTACTGCAAACACAAGCAGATTACATGTTATGTGACTGATGAATCAAATAAAGTTTAGTAGGCTATATCCTGTACGTAGGTACATTCTGTCTACTCTGTAAGGTAGAAGTCTTTCCTTGATGGAATATACACTATGGGCTGTATGCAAGAATGTTAGTGAATACTTAGTGGACAAATAGTGTGGTCCCGAGCACACTATCACTCCACCTTTTAAACTATGAATACGCACGCAAACTCACTCTAGTGTCCACTTAGCATCCATTTAGTCAAGTTCTTGGATCCGGCCCTGTGACCCTATCTTATAAGCTATACCACAATGGAATGTGTGAGGTATGCTTGCTACCTTATAGGGCAAACAAAGTGTACATTTATATTTACAAACACGATTTTCGAAAATTCTTTCATTTTAACATAAAGCAATACAATATACCATAAAAGAAATTCAACAAATTTATTTAATCATTTCTTTAAAAAAACAGTAAATTTTTGCTGTTTTTATGAGACAATAATATATTTTAGTGAAACTAACTGCATAGCTTTTACCTTTCAAATGCACGGGGATAAATTAATACACCAGGTATTTCCGAATCTGTGGCATAACTGGGAAGTGGTGTAATTCATTTTAATTATCTTTAACAGCTTAACATAAGTTTATTTTTAAAATAAGTGTATATTGAATGTGTGGTGCTTGGGTAATTTGCTATAGATAGAGACATGCAAAAGGTGAGGTTATTTTTTAGGGGAAAAATGGTTTTATTTTTCTCAAAGTGTGATGATATATTTATCATACCGAGAACGATATTATTTATGTCAACATGAGTTGAATTAGTATTCACTAAAACAAATTAGGGCTTAACAGTGTTTGAATAGAGCTAATGTTGAAAAAAATCTGTAAGATAGCGTTTGTGTCACTGAGGAAAAAGGTGAAAGTGGATACTACCGTTCCGTTCTGTTGAGAACCAAAAAACCTATCTTCGTCAGTGGTGGACTGGAAAGTCTTGGGATGAAGTTTTGAGAGTAGGTAGGGAGGATGAGGGACGAGGAGAGTTAGCAGGTATTCAGTCTTCTCTGGCCATTATGAATGAAAACTTTAAGTCAGGGGCCGAACTAAGTCATTGGTTCATTTTAAAGTTAACCTTAACTTGATTTAAACACTAAGCTCGTTTGGTTTGGTTTAATGATGAATGATGGTCAGGGTTCAAATCCCAAATGGGTAAACAAAGGCTGCATCTTTCTAAATGGTTTTCCTTTGTCCCTTCACAAAAATGTGGGTACATTAAGTTACCTCTGTTTTAGATATTTCTCATTATTAACACACTAGTGTAATTAATAAAAATATTAATATTAATTACACTAAGTGTGCTATATACAGATATGCTGAACTAATAGAAGAGAGGGAAACTGGGGGCGGATGTTAAGTATTTAAAGCATTATCTCTGCATAATGTCAAATATGATTATTTGTTAGTTATGGTTATAGCCTCTTCTACATATTATTTCAATTAAAAAATGACATCTGGACAAGGGAATTGAACTTGGGACCAACAAACTATATTTTGATAGTTGTTACAAAACTAATTTGTTACGTCTGAACAAAGTGTAGAAAATGATTAAAAAACATTTGACGAGAAAGGACATAAAAACGTGATTGAACATTTAGGCCTATATGTGTGTTATGATTGTGGAGGTGGAATACTGATGTAGACATTCTACGCACAAATGCACATATTTATTATTAGTGTCCATCTGGACATGTCTATAGCCTGAACCTAGCTAATACAATAGTGGCTCTCAAATTATGTTACGTGATGCCATTTTAGATTGTCGATGCTATCATTTTTTAAACTTTATTTAACGCTGTGTGTCTTACTACCTGTTCAGGTTATACGCCTTTGTACTAATTACTCTAATCTTAAATCTAGGACCGACAGAAAATCCATCTCCTGGCCATCAATTTATCACTGTGAAAGGGTAAACCCACATTCCAACAATTATACATTTCTCGGCCATGCCAGGAATTGAGCCCGAGTTCCTTAGCTCCGTAGGTGGATGCATTACCGACGGAGCTAAGCTTCGTAATTTTCTAGCATGATCTTTTTTTTTCTTAGCTATATCCACAGTCAAATTTATAGTGTTTTTTTTTACAAAAGGGCTCATTTGTTTTTCTTTTAAAAAGGTGGGGAGGGTGCACAGCATAGACTTTCTTTATACATTACATAAAAAAGAGATTTTTACTTAAAACTCATAAAATATTTGAAACAAGATAATATATATTGTTGCACATTCTACCAAAGACCATAAACAAAATAATATAGACTGTTAGAGAAAGGAGAAACATCACACCAAAAGAGCATTACAGCAATTTCAAAATTTAAAGACTTCTGTAATATATATGTGTATTTATATATACATTTATAAGTGTATTTTATGTGTGTGTATATATATATATATATATGTATGTGTGTGTGTGTTTATATATACATAAAATACTTAAATATATACATATAAATATATATAAATGAAATACACTTACATAATTTATACATTTAAATATATATATAAATACACACATTAAAGAAGTCTTTAAATTTGGAAATTACTGTAATACTCTGTGGGTTTGATGTTCCTCCTTTCTCTGACAGTCTATATTATTTTTGTTTGTGTTTATTGTAACATATTTATTAGATTTAATGAGTCCATTTTTTATAACTTTAATTTGTTTGTTTTGTTTGGCTTCTCACAGCATACCATCAGGAATAATCGTATGTCTCACAGTTTGGGAACCACTGCTGTAGACTTTTTAAAAACTCTTCACTATCTTGGGCTTATTGCAATAAGCCTGGAATCAACTAGACTGATTGAGCAAACAAAGGTGCATTTCCTTAATAGCTTAAGGCTGTATGGGCTTATTGCAATAAGCCTAAAAATTATCAGGCTGATAAGAAAATATAATATTAGTTTCCAATTAACCTGACTCATTGTAAATTGAGGGTGTCTTTTGCAATAGGCCATATTTTCCAATTCATCCATGACATATTATATGTATATATACACTTGTAATTTGTAAACTATTGGTTTTGTAAAAATATATTTCAAATAATGATTTTTATATTTAATATGCCTTCATTTTTGAAATAAGTTATTTCATATCTCAAAGAGATGCGGAGATATGATAAAATTTTGAAATTTCCTTAAGTGTAAATTACCCTCAATGTTACATGAGGAAATTAGAACTTCTATTTTGTTTTAATATTAAACAATACATATATAGGAATTTTAATCAAGTCGAGTTTGATATAATCTATTTTTTCTCTTTACACCCTTAAGTAAAAAATAATAAAGCTACAGACTGACATTTAAAAAAAAACACTTTTTCAGATTTAGGGAGTCTTAAAACTTCGACATCCAAAAAAATTCTTGAGTTTGATTTTTTTTGACAATTACTATTTTTTCTCAACCAGAAAGGTGTGAGAAGGTAAAAGAAATATAATTAATTTAACATATGTACAACTGTGCATACATATTAACGTCTCATGCTGTATGCTTTGTTCAAGGTCATTCTTAAAATTTCTTGCTAAATAGTTAATAAGTGGTTCACAGCGTCTTGGTAAAACATTTATGTGGTCCGCAGCTAAATAAAGGTTGGTGATTTCTGCTTTACAAATCATATCCAAGAAACCATTTAAAATTAATAAAAATGGTTCAAACGGCAGCATAAATCTACCATGGATCACCAATGGAGTGTGTTTCTGATTGTTATTAAATGGCCGATGATTTTACACATATATTATCGACTAAACCTTAAAATATGAGCGATAAATGACCCTAACATAAAATTAACCCTAGTTAGCTCAATGGTAATATTGACATGTTAAGTTGGAGGTACTGGACTTGGTTTCAGATTTCAAAAGAAGGTTTTAAGTCATTTCACCAACTTATTAGCGGTTTGGGATTTCCGAATTTCTTTGTAAAAGTGTTTCATTGTCTTGGAATGCTTATGCCTTTTCCCCTTTGCATCTCTTATGCCATCTTTAAACTTTTGTGGGGCAATTTTTTTTAAATAATAAAAATTTTTCTTCCACTATTTTTACACTTCACACATCCCTGAAGACATTAAATGCAACTATACTCAATTACACTGAAAAAAAAAAACTTTCTCAATATCACACATGCCACACTGACTTGAAAATGGTGAAGAGCCAGATAACAATCCCTAAAGAGAAATGGTGATGTGTCAGGGTGATAAGCTGTACAAACATGTCAAAACCACTAGCGACAGATTTATGGTTTCAAGGACAGACAGCTAGTGACTTGGAGTGAGACGGGATGAGTTGTCTGCTCTACTCTGACCAGGCTGTTCTGTTTCGGCTACTGCGGGGTTGTATCAGATACATTTTCAAAATCCGGGGGCAAAATATGAATCACCTCAGCTCATATCAGTTTTCATGAGTTTCAAATTGAATATTAATGTGAAAGTACCATTATAAAGTTAAAAGAAGTCGGCATTATTTGAGTTACTTCCCCCATTTACTAAACATGTTTAAGTATACAAAATAATTGATTGAATATTGCATTTATTTGGCAATTTTTCAAGCAATTTATTGAAGTATCATTGAAATAATATTTATTTCAATTAATAAACCTCCTCAAGTACTTCTAACATTCCAAATATTAAATCTTTACATTATTTGGTTTTTCTAAAAATTGTTGCATTAGATGCCAAAATTTCAAACTTTGAGTAAACACTGTGCTTAAAATATACATTTAATCTATATATAATACACTGATCCAAGTTTGGTTTAAAAAGACCTAATATATATAATTAATTTCGGGCCATACACCCTTAAGTTCAAATAACGATAGCATTGCTTCTGGATACACAATAATTTATACACCAACATTAGGTTACTAACATATTATAGTGAGCACAAAGTGATGTTTAATTTAATTTTCATTTTCCATACAGTAAATAAATGGCTCAATTATTAATCAAAGCGATACTATTGTTTTCTGGACTTGTTCCAAAATGAGTACTGTTTTTATTATTAATGTCTCCACACCTAGTTAATTGTAAAATAAACTTTTCTTACATTGTTAACTATACTCTCTCTTAAATTAAAACATGCCATTGTGGCCGGATTATTTTTCTTAAGGTTCGTTATTTTGTTGGTCATAACATTGTATGTCACAAGAAATCTTTCACTCATCTTTTGCACATGGTAACAAAAGTGCTTCCTCACATGTCTTTTGCCAATTCATATGACAAATTCTCCTCCTTCTTGGCCATATTCAATATAGTGATTATCTATTCCTGGCATTTGATACTTCCCGACATTTTATTTAGACACATTCCTCTTTATGTTTTTCTGATTTTATGTGTTTCACATAGGAATACCTGTGGTCCTATGCTAGAATAATGTTACATAACTTTCATAAAACTGTCTACATTTTTTGTTCATATTGTGCATTTAACTATTTATTAACATATTTGTGAATTTTTTTTTTAAAATACTCATAAAACAATCAAAATTAAAAATAAAGTATTGAAATGAGTAAAAGCAGAAATTGTGATTTTTAATGTTATCCTAAAAAAAACCTAAATATCCATGAAAAAAAATACTCAAATATCAGTTTTATACCTTTAAACCTGCAAAAAATTATACTATTTGTATAGATAGCAGCCCCAGCCTAGAGCTATCGCCAGTGTTACCATGTTGAAAATTATATTGCACGATGTGGTATTTGCCAAATTATAAAAAAAATTGTGTTTATTTATAAAAAAACCTTGAATTTGTGCTATTAGTGTGAAAACTGTAAAATTCTCATTATTGCAAATGTGAATTTGCAGGTTCCTACCTTTTAGACGACTTTTGGGTCTTTAAGAACCCTATTATAGGAGGCAATTTGTTACGTGCAACTAGTTGACACTCAGTTGACAGGTGCTTGCAGCTGCAAAAACTGATGCGTGCAACAAGTTGCTGCACCATTGGTAAGTGTCATATCGAGAAAATGGTGTCGAGGAATGAGGAACTAGTTCTTCTTACCTTGCTTATAAAAAAGACGCAGGCTAAGAAAGATGTACGTACATATGATAAAGTGCGAGTTTAAGGGGGTAAAAAGGTTGCATGTGCTCCCCTTAGGTAGAATATTTGATTTTTTTTTCAGACTAATGGAAGTGGAGGGTTAGAGCTGTGGGGGTGACCAATGAGGTTGTGAGACCAATGAGATTTTTGTTTTGCATTTTATTGCTAGATTTTGGGAGAGTATCGGTGGGCAGTGGGCAAGGAAATTAGCAAGAAGGACGTGATTTAAGGAATAATACACCTCCCAGCACAGGCAAATGTTTCTCCATTCAAAAGAACTGTGCCCCCCTCCCCCCTTACAATTTCTAAATTCGTGCTTGCATACCATGTTATATTCAAAACTGGATGAGGGTCTGAACTATTCGTCATTTGAGAATCTGTGGACAGTAACACTTTTTTTAATTACTTTCGTATGTCTAAATCATTATTTTATGAATTGCTGACCTATATAAAAGACTAGACACTCAAATGAGAAGGAGTATCACACCAGAAGTTGCAGTTGCGCACGCAATTAGTTGCATAAAGTAATATGTTACATTTACAAGTTGCCTCGTGTAATAGGAGCCTAAGATGATGGGTGCATTTTTTACTTGATTTTAACAATGTTAGAACAGCAATTTAAAAAATAAATTATAACTTGTTTTGGAGGATTTAAGTTTTTTAATCTGTTAGATATTGGTAATACAGTGCTGATATTTTTGTTTGGGGATTAAAATTTCAATGAACAATCAAAACCAGATTTGTTTATTTTGATTTAATTAAAAGAAAACACATAAGGGTTAGCAGTTAAAACATTTTGTGTACACAATATTGAAAAAAAAGTTTTTGTAAATAAAAACCATAGCGTATATTTAAATTAGATCTAAGGATTCTTTCACAGTATCCTGAGAATTTGTTTGACAAGTGATAATTTTTTTTAAACGGGTGCTATTTTTTTCCATGTTTTCTACATTTTGCCAACAAATAAATTCTAAACAAATCTTTCTAAATGATTATATTAATTAATAATCTCCATCATACATGGGGAAAAAAAACACAATTTGATTTGTGTTAGTAAGTATTTGTTGGAAAATGTTCTATATGATTAAAACATGAATACTATTCACACACCACTATTATTTATTGAGTAAGACTTTATAAAAAGTGATGGATTAAATAGCCTAGCTATTATATTTGCTAATTACTGTCATAGCTGCATCTAAATCTATTCTTTAAATTTAAAAATGGCATCTGGACATGGGAAATATGAGTGAAGAATGAACCTGGGTGTAGGATGACTCCTGGATAGATAAGTGGTTAGAGCATTGGTGTATTAAGTCAAATATCCCGAGGTTTAATTCTTGTGTCCTAAGTTTTTTTTTTTTTTTTTTACATTCATTATCGTTTCCAGCCTATGGTTTGGGTCAGTCATGTATTTTCCACTACGGCTTGCTAGGTCTGTAGTAGCTTCACATGCCTCGTAATCTAACTTAAGACTAGGCCAGGCACAACATTCAGTCCCCGGTCGTTAAATCATCACTGTGAAAGGGTAATCACAAATTTTACCAATGATAAATTTTTCAGCCATACTATGAATCAAACCCAGACCCTTATCTCAGTAAACATACACATTACTGAATGAGCTAAGGTGTCAGACTCATGTGTTCAAACGTCAATTTTCAATTTAAGAAATTTATAAAAAATTATTTTAGAGATTTTGCTTAAGGTCACCTCGAGACACAATGACAATGTTTGTTTGTCCTTAACCTAACAAACATGGCGTGCAATTTAATTATGAATCATGTGCTGAGAGTTAAGAGATATTTATTAGCAAGACAATGTAGGTGACAAAGCTCAGCCCAATGAACAATTAACTCATTTTTGTCTGGGATCTATCTTGAAAATGTGTTTATTTTATGTGATTTATCTTGAAACAGCTAACAAAACAATTTGTCACCAAATAACAAAGGACAATTCCTTTCAATAACAACACTAGGTTGTAGTTTTTAGCTAAACCCTAAAAACAGTTGACACTCACTTCAGTTTCTGAGTGTTTCGTTGATACATAACTAGTACAGCACACAACAGAGCATGTGCCATGTAAGTGCAGTCAGGTTAAAGCTTGGCGCGGAAGTGCAGCTGGTGGAGTTTAGACGCCAACTTGTCGAGACTGGAAGTAGGCACCAGCCCAGCTACAACACAACAACATTGCAGGGTTGTAATGCAAGCTAACTTCCAGGGTCATTGGCATTTGAGACTATAGTTCTAGTTAAATATCAAGTTACTTTGCAATGATCGAGAAATCAGTCACTAAAAGTGTTTCTGTACTCCTCTTGTTCCATTAGGGCCCTACTTAACCTAATGACTGGACAGAGATTGTGACACTAGCTCACCTAGCAGTTGTACTATGTCGTGCAGTTTACCTTCCTGCCCCTGGAACAACACCTGGCCTGACCTGAGGACAACAAAACAGACACAATAGGAAACTCAAACAAAAAATATATGCAACATAACATATAGAAAAATATTAAGAAAGAAAATGATAGCAACTTCAATAACTATCCCGTCTGTAAAAATGGCTTCTTCCAATTCTACAATATTGAAAACTATTTCAAGTTCAATGATATAAAAAAGTCATAATTAAAAAAAAAAAGTATATTTAAGTTTTTTGATTTATTGATTTTGTTAGTTTGTTGTTTATTAGTGACTTATTCTAATCTAATTTGGACAAACTTAGCAATCAGACCCCAGAGCATTGATTTACCGCCTATGTGGATGACACATCTTTAAGACCCAAATGAGCAAGGATCCCCAACATTACAAATATATGTTAACATTTAGTTGATGTTTCTATTTCATATGACAACTCAAAAACTGATGGGAATAAAAATCAGAACTAAGCAGTGGGGAGCTATAAATGAGGAGAAACAATCAAATTAGCATGAAAATGAATGTGAAACTTTTGATTTTTAATTTTAAAATTCAAAATTTTTTAATGGTGTGCGAAGCTTCGAAAAGTCAAAGTCGAAGTTGAAGTTGAAGGTCAAATCTCCTTCGGCTTCAATTTCAACATTTACAATAACTTTTGCATATTGGAAAAATTTCGAAGGAAGGATGAAACTTCGATAAATTATCAAACAATTTAATTTTATCTTACTAAATAATACATTTTTCAATATTTGATAATTTTAAAACAGTTACTAAACAGAATTTAACAGTGACTAGTAATTTAACTAACACAACTTAAGCATGGATCAAAAACGGGTAAGTAAATGTTAATATATTATATTCACTATCGCGAACATAGTATTGTAAAAAATAAAAATACCTATAAAGGAATAACACCATGGTCACTAGTATGAAGCAGAGAAAGCACTTTAGTTGTACTTTCATCGCAGCTTGCATCTAATGTTTGGTCCTTAATATTCTATCTCTTTGGAATTAGCTGTGACAAATTTACGAGTGCATTTTAACACAGAATTTTTTCAGAGCTTCTTCGCATTTTATTTATTATTCAAAATGACTGATCCGGAAAGTAGGAAACGAAAACAGAATTTAATTTATAATTATTATCAGAGAAATGCTTATAAAAAGACATGCCTATGTAAAGTTTGCAAAATAATATTATAAACTCCACGGTGTAAGTAAAAATAAAACTTAATTGATAAGTTACTAAGCTTATCAGTAAGCCTGTGTGCATTAGTTATTAATACAGTCCTTAGGTAACAAATAAGGAAATTTTCCTGGCCCTTGTTACTGACAAGATCTAGAAAAATAATTAATTTAAAAATTAAAAGTGGCGTTAAGTGACAACAAAAATCCTAGGTAGCTTCGACTTCGACTTTGTTTCACATTTAAAAAGTGGCCTTCCCTCAACCCTATATTTTGAATTTGTGAATAAAAGAAAGATTCAACTCAGAAATTTTTGCTTGAAAAAAGTGAATTCAAAAGATCTCTGATATTTATTTATTTTGTTTTTTTAACCAAAGGAAACAAAAATATACAAAATATCCATACACAAAAATATTGTGTTTATAAATTCAGAGTTTATTAGTTTTATTTTCTTTCTTGACTCACGGGTTGCACATCTTTAAATTATATGTAAAAATGTGTCCATGCAATTAAAGAACTCAAAGTGAAAGTTTCTGTTGCTGTGCTCACCGCTTGATTTTGTGTACAGCCTGCAATGATACTAAGGACTGGAGAGTGCAAGTGTACACTTCTAGACACAAGATGTATGGATGTGATATCTCCTTGGAAACTAGTAACTGCTCTGCCCTCTGTTGTGTGACCTGGAGAACCCTTTGTTCAGAACATGGGTCGAGGGCCACCTGCAACACATGTCTTATAATAGTAGCAATCATAACCTCTACTCTTACAATATATCAACATGTTTTAATGCAAGCCCAATCAGCATAATAGTGTGCAAGGCACTAGTGTACCTTTAGAAACATCATCTAAAACTTTTACTTGTAATTAATAGATTAAAAGTCCATACAGAATAATTCTTGATGTTGCAGACAGAGAAAATAGCTGATGTCAGTCAACACACAAAACCTCAAATGACTGTATGACCCAGTCATTGCATGTAACATTATTAACAATTCATAGATAATATTATGATAAATTAGAAGTGATAATTGCATTTCATTATTTTTAATTTAATGTCTTATGCACAGATAAACATAGAGATAAGAAACAGAGGCTAGCAATGTACCTGAAGTAGCACCTGGCACAGAATCAAGGACCCCACCAAGAAGGGATACAGTAGGTGACAGAGCAAGAAGCGTAGCTTGTGGTGGCCTCCCAATCTCAGCACAGTGGGGCTTACAGTCTTGACTAGATCCAGATGCTCACACTGGGACAATGCATTGTGAAAATCCTGTAACGTGAAATGGAGTCTATTGTCCAACCTTTTTATCCTCTAGTGTCAATTGTCCAATCTTTCCAACCCCTGGTGTACATTATCCAACCTTTCCATTTCCTGGTATCAATTGTCCAACCTTTCCATTACCTGGTATCAATTGTCCAACCTTTCCATCACCTGGTGTCAAATGTCCAATATTTTTCCAACCCCTGATGTTCATTCTCCAACCTTTCCATCCCTGATGTTCATTGTCCAACCTTTACCATTCCCTGGTGTCCATTGTCCAACCTTTACCATTTCCTGGTATCCAATGTCCAACCTTTACCATTCCCTGGTGTCCATTGTCCAAATCTTAGCAATTCCTGGTGTCCTCTATGTCCAACCTTTCCAACCCCTGCAGGGCTATTATGACCATTTGACGCAAAGTTAGTTGCTACCGCTAGTTAGCTTCACTTTTGAGGAAAATATAGCATTTGGGTTATTATGACCACCACACTTTGTATCGTCCACTAGTTTTAGTTTTAGCTTCAACTTTGCTTCTAGTGTCTACGCACAGAATAAGATCAGTTTGTGTCAACAGGTTGCAATACATTTTCAAAAGATATTACCTTTTAAGAAGTTAGAGGCTAGAAATTAGTTAAATTTATTTCAAGAATGATGGTATTCATTACTCAACGTTATTCACATATTTTTATTTTCCCAAACAGCTGATCACAAATCACATTATTTGCAAGAACGATTTAACTTATTTTAATTTAATAAAAGTCTTGCTTCATTTTATTTTCCTCCGGTTCGAAATGGAAAAATACTAAGCCTATATTATTCAATACACACAACATATTTTAATCAAATACTCAGAATATGAAATATGCATTCAAATAGTAATTTGACACTGGAAAATGATTAGAAGTTGGCCAATAAAGAAACAATGCTGTTTGTAATATGTATGCTTTACGACCCAATGCCTTATTGATCATATTATCTATGTTGATACTGGAACAATTGTGTCATATTTTTTTTTTTTTATGATTTCAATTGTTTATAATGTAGATTTATCCTTATATTTATTTTAATTTAAAATAACTATTTTATAACTAAAAAAAATATGCCTCATAAAATTTTGTCTCAAAAACAACACTTTTCAAACAGTAAATTAATATTTTGTATTTATGCTTTCTTAGTAGGCCTATTTTAAAAACGTTCTCGATTTTGTCAAGTCAAAAAGTGAACATTTAAAGATATAGGCTTACAGTATTACAGAAAGATGTTTTCATTTTCATTTTGTGTGATTGAGTTGAGGTTAGATAAAGAAAATCTCCTATCTATGTGGTACTCAACTTAAAAATAAATAATATGTGCTAATTTTGTTAATTTACAGTGCCGAAAAGATTCTCACTTTCAAGTTTGACTCAAATATGTTGTGTGATGATCTTAAAAAATAAAACCACTTTTTTAAAGTTGATGAAAACGTTCAGGAACTCCCAAAAATAGTGTTAGCACTGAATATTCTTGACAACTTAATGCAAAAATAATGTGCACTTATACCCAGTAGGCCTATTAAGTTAACAATAAAGTGAACGAGAGAGTGGTTTGGATGGTTAAAAATAATAAAATACATCTTTTATTTAAAGGAAATTCCTGAGACTTTGGTTAAATTTATTAAAAATATAAGGATATTATATATCTATAGAATGAGTTATTTGTGCAAATTTATTCACTTCAGGATAACTAGGCCTAACTACTAATTATTGGTTTCAGATAAATTTAGTAAACCTTTTATGATTTAAAAAACTACTCCTAAAACAAACCGCATGTAAACATTAAGCTAGGGCCTATTTTGGTTATTTCCCGTCTTGGCTGCAATATTTCATAGGCCTACAACTCACACTAATATGGATAGTAATTACCGTACTATGTCCGATTTAGTTTAAATAAGCTTGCATTATTAAAGTTTTGTTGAGGCATCTTAAACAGATTCCTTTTTATTGTCTTGTCATCTGGTCTATCCCCGTGTTTTACACTTATAGGGCATTGATGATGAAGGTAGAGTTATAGAATAAAAGTATTCATATTTGTGTGGAGGGAGAGTGGGGAAACTTTTAGAAAGAAAACCACTCATCATACCCAGCTAGGATTCAAATCCCAACCTCCCCACTATCGAAAAATCAGACCAAAGAGACAGATATCTTGGTCAATGTTATCCCATGAGGTGGGTTAACAGACTACTAACATCCCGTATTTGTTGAAGCCTAACCACTACCTACTAGAAAACCTACAAATAATTAATATTAATGTTGGAATGTCCCAATTATATTATGTTTTTGGTGAATAATAATGCATTTTGATAGTGTTATGTTTCAAAGAAAATATGCTTTTAACATTCAGTATAAATGTACTATCCCCCCTCTTGGCCTACATAATGATAGAGGCCTATATTAAAAGTTAGATTAGTGAAACACACATAAAAAGTTTTGATATTTTTATATAGGGCTAATGAGATGGCTAGTTTAAATTATGTAACACAAAACACATAATTAATTACAAAACCTAGCATATTTGAGAGAAGGTACAGGAAAGGTGGATAGAAACATATAAGAGGGACAAACACAATATGGCCTTTACAGTAAAAAGAAGAACACAGTTCACACTTTACACTGCTGCCAATGTACAAAGAGATAATGGTTGCCTCTTAAAGAAAATCGATCGTCACCGCCCAATCCCCCGACCTAGGTTTCATTCTATCGGAGCTCATCACGGAGGAGTGTGAAACCCACAAAGCTACTTCCTAAAAGAGAAAACAAAAAAAAAAAACAAAGGGAGAAAATCTGTGTCCTATCATTCTTTAAAATTTTCTATTTTCTTCCCTTTGTTTGTCGGGGGATTGGGCGGTGATGATAAATTTTCTTTAAGAGGCAGCCATTACCTCTTTGTCCAATGGCAGCAATGTTAAGTGCGAACTATGTTCTACTTTTCATTATAAAGGCCATATTGTGTTCATCCCTTTTATATATTTCTATCCACCTTTCCTATACCTTCTTCCAAATATAATTCAATTGCATCATAAAGCGACAAGGTTTTCCTTATAGAGAAAACCTAGCATACATAGCCTCATAAGGCAAACCAAAGGACAAGTAAAATGGCCGCACAACTTAGCGTCATTTTATTAGGAAAATATTTGCACTCGTAAGAACTTTGGTTTCGTAAAGTGGTTGGCCATAATAACTTTTGACGCAAAGTCTAGCATTTCTTTGCTAATGATCGCAAATTCGTTTTGCGTCGTGGTCATAAAAGCCCTGCTGGTGTGCATTGTCCAACCTTACCATTCCCTGGTGTTCATTGTCCAACCTTTTTATCCCTGGTGAATTATGTTCAACCTTTCCATCCCCTGATATCTGTTCTTAGAACAGTTCACAATTTATAAAATAAACATATTTAAGATACATATATATTTTAAAAATGTACAATAACTACATATATTTTTAATGGCCAGGTGTAATATTTTATAGTTAAATGTTGCATATTCCTGTTTGACAAAAATCATGCAAAACTAGATGTTAGGTTAAGTGCAAATAGACCGAAATAACCAGACCAATTGATTAATATAGTAATTATCATAAAAACAGATTTGTTATAAAAAATTATTATTGTTATCATTAGTTTCCCGACAAAGAAGGAAATTGTACCAATCGAGCCAGCTTTTAACAACATTCACAGAAACAACATAAGAAGTTTGATTATTATTTAAATATGAAAGGGGCAAGTCCATTTTTTTAGATTCAAGACCAAGTCAAAGTGAATATATGAAATAATAAGCTACATGTTTGGGAGAATGAAACTTCTGATTTAGTTCAAGATTTTGAAATAAATAATCTACCACTTCAAGTGATATCAGGCACGGAAAATTTTTAAATCCCATACTTCTGGATGGTTTCAGGAATTATTCTCATTTATCTCCTGTAATGTTCTTATTCTTTTTCATATAAAAGTAAAACTTTGAGCATCAATACCGAATTTATCAAATTACACTAAATTAAACTAGAATTATGTTTATATCAGAATGTAACAAATTATTAGTCATAAATAATAAAGTGTTGTTTGAGGTTGGGTGAAAGAGAACCAGGGTAATTAAGGTCCTGATTCTTGCAGTTTTTATAACAAAAATAATTGTCCCAAATAAATATAATATTGCTTATGTAGATAAAATAAATTAATTTTCTTGCATAGTAACTACAAAAGTTTTTGAATAAGATATTTGTTATGAACAGAAACTTTAACGGATAAAAAAAAGTCATATTCTGTAGAAAATTAAACTAATGTCCCCCCCTAAAGCAATATTTTATTTACGTTGGACAAAAAATATTTTTGTTAAAAACGCTATTTACCATTCCCTTCCATCCCAGCTTAAAATAGATTTGTTTCGAGATTGACTTTGTAGGTTAGTTTTCTTCCATTAGCATTTTTCCTCTATATGAAAGACAAGTGGATACTGAGGAAAATTATTATTTGGTATTGTGACGGATTGCTGATAGCTAACACAGTTGAAAACATTACTGTTGTTTGAAATGAAAATACTATTTGGTTAAGTTTCTATTTTTTCTTGGATTTTATCAAAATTTTCAAGTTTACAGCAAATTTATTCTGACTCTCATGCCAGAAAAAAACCTTTTGTGGATTTCCACAAACCTATAAAATTATATTAATTTAAGTCGAATCTATGTTTGAGTAATTTTTTTAATTTTTCAAGTTTAGTAAAATACATATTAAAATAAAATAAAATTATAATTTATATTTTGTATATTTACTAGGACTGTGTGGAATCCCGAACTTCTGAAAAATTGGATGTTTCCGAAATTCTGCCGAGAAAAATTATTTCTCAGGATTTTTCAGGAAAAAATTAATATAAAAAAGTTTCAACAAAATAACCATTTATCAATGCTATGTTTGTATTTAATGTCCATTAAGTACCAAACCCTGCCTTCACCTCTGACAAGACATCTTGTGAATGTGGGGAATGCCAGGCCTCCACCGTGGTTCGGATTCCACGTTAAACTGTAGGTCCTCCATTTCATCTCATAATCACCCTACCATTAGACATTAGCGTAAGTGCGTATAACCTGAACGGGTAGTAAGACGCGGTGCTAATAAAATAATAATAATAATAATGTCCATTAAGAATTTTACTAATTTATTAAAAGTTGAATTAACCTTGTATTCTGTTAAGGATACCATATTAATAATGTTTCAAAAGTTAAATGTAACTTATATTTTCTTAAGAAGACGGATATCTGAAAATTCGTTCACTTTTACTTTACAACTACCTAGTCAACATAACTGAGCACCATTAAATAACATAACCACACTAGGCTACATATAATTATGTGAACTAATATTTAACCCTGGATAAAATAAAGGCTGGAAAACATTTATTTGATGCAGCATAATTAGTACAGAATAATGATAAAGAGTGATTTTAAAATATCAAATTGTGCGCAAAATAATTATTTTCATAAAGACACATCTGTAACGATCTTACAAACGAGTACGAGTTCAACCAATTCAACACCAAGTAATATGGGGCTAAACTCACCATCTGCCTGTTGAACGGGCCCACTTTCCGCTCGCCTTGGACACGCACGCACTCGAGAAAACCCAACGGACACTGATAGGGGGGCCGCTGCCTTCACTTCGACTGTGATTAAGGCCCCGCCCACCAAGAAGAAATCGTCGAACTTGACTTGAGCTGTTTCCGGTTCTCCTAAATTTAAATGCTATCAGCGCTATCTTTAAAACCCCAGAGCTGCCATTTTCTCCCACCTGAGCGCTGCTCGTTTCCTTTCGTTCATTTATCCCTTCCCTCATTTCCCCCTCTCTGAGGTCAGGATCGACGCTCACAAATCGTATAAAAAGGACTGTATGCTTCTAATCTCTACTAACTATACCACAGGCTCATTAAGGTGAGGGTGTTCTCCGACGTCTCGTCTGGATTACTTATTCTTTGAAATTCCTTTTGGCATTATTAGGGGGGGGAACTGTTTTCTAAATTTACCGTTTAGGCTTAACTTCGAGAGATTTAACTTAGTTCATGACTAATGGGATTTAAGTGGCGTATCCACGGTTTGTCAAAATTTACTTAGATCCTTTTGGTGCACCTTAAGTGCTATCTTCACTCTTACCTTAATCGGTCATACCTGGGGTGCATTCAACCGGGGTGTAAAATAATCTTTATATGAAACTAAACTTTGGTACTTTATTATGCTTTATGTGTTAGGCGTAAACACGTTTTGGTGGCGTTATGTTAGCGCAGGTTAGACTGAAATGGTTATTGGGAGCAATCATTGGAGTTAAATAATGGGGACAGCCATTATGGCGTATCTGACGTTAACTTGGAATTTGGTTGTATCTCCGATTTTTAGGCTGAGAGCATGGCTCTGTATTTAAATTTAAATTATCAGGTTCTTTATGTAAATATTAAATGAGTAGGATTGTCGTCTCTCAGACACCATGTATTGTTGATGTGCCTCATAGGATTCTTCTAGCCGAAACATTAATAGAATTGGTCCTAAAAATTGTATAGTAGGTTAGACTTGAGTTATAAATCTAGGATATACTGGCAAGCAGATGTTAAGGGTATTAAATAAACAACATATGAGGTTTAACCATAGTTGTATGTATAGGTATTTGAACTTAGTAACGTATAGTGATATAAGGTTTACTAGTTTAGGGTTTGATAAAATGTAACTAAAGCTTCAGCTCATGAAATTTAATCATGTTTATATGTAGTTAAGCTCAGTTACGTAAGGTAATGAAAGTGACGGCCTTGCGGTCTAATAGAGTTAACTTTATTTTGGGCTATCATGCTGAATTGTTACCTATAGCCAGTTAGGGCTTAACTCCATATTGATAATGAGTGGAGAGGTAAATGTATACCATGTATGTGCTTAGGCTGCTAGGGTTAGTACGAGGACTCTACAAATTAGTATCTCGAAATATTGACATTATAGGCGAACCTCACCAATGAACTTGTAACCAGGTATCCACGGGTCGGATCTCTTGAGTGGACCCTGAACTGAACTTTAACTCTAAATTTAATTTTGTAATCTCTGGGTCATATCTTTAATAGAGTAAATTCCTATTATGAATATTTTCAGCTATTTAGCTATACTTTGACATTGTACTATGTTTGTTATTTTTGATATAACTAATAAACTTGTCAACATTATTTTCTTGTATCTCTTCTGCTCTCCTGCACGCTCCATTTGTTTTAAATAGATGAGGGTGAAAGACGGTACACGTCTACTATGTTAATGTTATTATTTGGAATGACATCCATTTGCTTTAGTATCATAGAAAATAAGAGTTTGATAAACTAATCTTTTTGGAGTCCAACAGCACTTTTTGTAAGAGGTTTAGTAAATAAATCATAAGAGGTAACTTAGCAGACTTGCTCAGTCAATAAATGTTTTTGATATCCTTATGGAAAAGACTGAGGCTCACTTTTATTTATTGAGAATAGTTTTAATATCTTGATATTGCTAGTATTTATTAAAATTTACACCACTAAACTTTTTATTTAAGAACTTTTCTTAGTCAATCTAGAATTTATTTATATTTGTACTGGTATCAAAAATGCTATATCAAACATAGACAATAGTTGCATTAGACCTAGGTCTTTTAATTTAACTTACTCAACACTTGTTAGAGAAAATAATGTTTAGCTTTTATTTGATAAAATATTACAAATCCCTGACATTATTACAAAATATTTTTGACATTTATTATATTTTAACTTAACCTTAACTAAGAAATTTGATCTCTTTCTGATCAAAATGACAAAACCTTCTAATTTTTTGATAATTGTTTTTAAATGAATGGGAGGGCTAAGTTTAGATTAAAATTATAAATCTGAAAAATAAATATAAGTCTAAAGTGGAAAATTACTTTCAATAGCTTTTCCACTTCCCATGCCTTGTGCAAATTTATCTCCCAAAGTTAAACTGTAATTCCTGAACAAGCCTAATATTTTTCTAAATTTAATAGCCAAATATAGATTTCAAATTTTTTTATTGTAAAATTGTTTAACATAGGTCTATTTTATCCTTAGCTGATAAATCAAACTATTACTACAACAAGAAGTTCAATTAGAACCAATATATTTGGAACAAACTTAAAATAAATTATGTTATTTAAAATATATTTTATTTGCAAGCTTTGGTAATTTTCGAAGGCAGATTTTTATAAGTCAAAGCTCTAAAAAAAAAAACCTGTGACTTAATAAAAAGAAAAAGAAATTATGGTTGGGCCTATCAGCAGATGTTGCTTACAGGTCAGTTCATCACAGATTTGATCCACTTAGTTACCTCCAATATTGAGGTAAATTACATCTACAAGTGCCATCAAGAATTGTGTGATTAACTCCCTCTTATCTTGCTTTACCAAATGTAGCGTTATTCTTAATCTTTCTCAGTCTAAAAGATAGAAACAGGTAGAAAAATATGAGCAGTTTCATGTCATATATCAATGCTGAGGAACTCAGGGCTCATACTCCATAATGATGAGGATGTGAACCAAGTATCGATACTTTACTAATATAGATATTTTTCTTTCAATACTAGTATTTTCTTAGTTGATACTTTTACTGATATTAGTATTCACACCCCAGTATCTGATCGGTATTGAAAGAAACAACTATTTGTTACCTTCACTCATGCCAGGATTAAATGTTTATTAGGGTGGATTGGGGAGGAAGAACAAGAGACACTACTTCTCAATTCTCACTCATTTTCTGCATGACATGCAAGAAGCAACTTTAGCATTCAATCTTTTTTAGCTTATCATAATTCAAAGATTTTATTTCATCTTTGTTTATTAATACAACCTGATGCCTGATTGGGCGATCGACAAATGTAGTTAAAAATGGCATCTCCAATAAGTGAATTAAGGCGAGATAGAATAAAAAAAAGTCCAGATTAAAATTTTTATACTGGAACTTACTGTTATCAATACTCTTCTCTCGATACTAGTACAGTATCGATATTTTTAATCAATAAATTTCAATACCCCATCCATACATTTTCAAGTCTATTTTAGGGATATTAGGGTCCTTTCAAGTAAAAAAAAGGACAAAAGAGGGACCTCAGGAATACCATGGGAACAACAAAAATGTCACTCAAAAGAATGTTTTTGTAAAATAAAACCAACCACTAATCTGACTAAAGGGAAAAATCCTTTTTTTTTTAACTCTTTCAATGCATGCTAACTTTTTTAGTCCAATTATTGGCTTGTCTTTTAACTTTAATTCAACTTTTAAGTTCATTGATTATTTTAGCCATACTAAACAATCAAAAATGAGGTTTTTGATTTGACTTTGGATGGGGTGTGACTGGTTTTTATGTATAGTCAAAATAAAAAGATATACAGAGTATCAAGGTACCGTACCGCTTTAATTAGTGCTCAATCACGGGGCAATTATCAGCTAATTAAACCAAACTGTTATAAATAGCGCCCAATGCGAGACATTTAATTCATAATACTACAGTATGAATAAATGGTTTTGTAGGATTATTTCATCAGTTCCAATTTCCAAACCAAAGTTTCAATCTTCACAAGACCATGTTTTATTAATTTTTTTAATCATAAGGGGACTACCCATTTTTGGGGACTTTAGGGACCTAGCATTAAAAAAGGGGCTCGGCTTCAGTTTGGGGACTGTGGGGACCAAGTGTGAGCCCCAGGAATTTTGAATATTTCCACATGAGAATATAAGATTCACAAGCCCAGCCCATTAGATTGTTAAAAGCAAGCTCTAGTGTACTTCAGCCCAGCATACCTGCTCCTGCCACAGCCCATGGAGGGTGAACTCGTGGGCCAGGAGCCTGCGTAACCCAAGGTATTTCAACAAGAGATCATCTGCAACCAAGACAAGGAAGTTACATCCCTCAAAACAAGGGTCATGCCCCGGCTATCCTCATACTCTTTCATAGCAAACAACAGCTACCCTTGTACTCCTTATCGAACAATAGCAACTCTCATAATCTTCTCAAACAATATCTACACTTATATTCTTCTCAAACAACCTCTATAATCATATTTTTCTCATACAACATCTACACTCATATTCTTTTTAAACAACAGCTTTACTCAAGTTCTTACCAAACAAAATCAATGTTCATATTCTCTTCAAACAACAGTCATACTCATACTTCAAACAAGATATTTGTTTTTCATGCTAGCTCCCTTAGATGTAACTGTCAACTAAGTGTTAGTAAATTCCTCTCGGTCTTCTCTATAGATTATTCTAAGAACTTAAATTATGCAGTACACTTCACATCATACACAACATAAACATACAACCAACAGTAAGAATGCAAAGTTTTATGGAAATGTTAGACCCAGTTTTAATTTCGGAAACATAGAAAAGAAGAATAAATCAAACTCAAGCGAGTATTAGTTCAGTAAAGTAAAAGTTACCCCTGGTGATTTGTTGCTCCTGAAGCAAAATGAGTATAACCATGGCAGGGTTGATGAAATAGTGGAGACAAGGGTTGATGTATGTCTGCAACATCAATACAGGGATGGCTGCATCCATGGTCTGTTGGGATAGGTTGTGACCTGATAACACATAACAGGTAGTGACTTAACTCTGCACTGCTAAAGAGTGCAAGTTTTGCTACAGAAACTCCACTTGAAGAGATTAAAATAGTCAAATAAGTAGCCTCTATATATTTAAATAATCACATCAATATTTACAAGGGCTCTGCAAGTACTCGGATTTCAAGCTTTGAGCTGAACTCGTTATTTAAGTTCGAGATCAAAAGTTTTGTAGGCTCTTCCTTTTTTTAGCCTTGACTTGATATAGTAATACTAATAATACATTTTTAAAACGCAATAGTAGGCATGTTATTTAATTTAGATATATCAGCATTTCCACTTATAAATCATTTGATTACTTAACAAATTGTTCGAACTAATATCAATTTTCACATTTACAACAAAATAATGCTTTAAAAATACTTTCGACCAGTAAACTTATTCAATAATGTTGTCCATTTTGAATTGTTATTGATTAAAGTTGTATTGCCATGACAAATCAATGAAAATAAAATAGTTAACTAGAATAATAAATACCGGTAATTGAATACTAGTCATTATTTTTACTATATTTATCTGGTCCCTATCTAAAATAATGTCTGTTACACTAAAAACTTAACATTGATATTGAATGTTTTCGAACTTAAGATATTTAAAACTTGTAATAAATAATCCATTTGACTACTAAACTAGGACTAGTTTAGTTACTATTTAGTTATAAAACTATGTTGGTTAACCTGTCTAAAATAAGTGTTTACCATAATTATTGCAATAAATATTTTACCAAACTTACTACATTTAAATTTTTTTTAAAAAAGCATTTACTGTTTCATATTGTTTACTAAAAATATTACTCTAGCCATCTTATTTTTCATTGTAAAGTATGAACATAAAGTATTATAAGGATTAGAAATTGAATTGAAATACATTTATCAATAAGATAATTTCTAGCTAGAGCCCAGTATTTGCAACTGCGCATATAGGAATGGAGTTGGAACAGAATATGTGATCATGCACGAGAACGATTACACTAAAGAATAATAAACGAAATATGAATCTCTTCAAATTTCTAACTGTTTATGATTCTTACGTTTTCTTCTAGGGTAAAATTAAGTTACGAAAACATATTTTGTAGAAATGTCAGCCCACTAAAACGTCTTTTTTACTAACATTTTTTAATAAGCCAGTGTTGAAAACCTGTACAATAATGTAAAGTAAGTGATAGTGAAGGAAACCAACCTTAAAGGATAGTTAGGTTAGGCCTAGATAAAAACAAACACACTTCTCTCTTAATTGCTCCTTACATATATTAACACTTCACACTTACACAGTTGAACATTGTTTAGATTTTCAGAAATAATCATTTTTCATATGAAGAGACACATTAATGAAAAAAGGAATATTTCCGAAAAATCAAAACAATGTACAACTGTGTAAGTGTGAAGTGTAAAATAATTGTAGTAATAAATGAAGAGAGAAGTGTGTTTGTTCCTATTAAGGCCTAACCTAACTCTCCTTTCAGGGTGTCTTCCTACCCTATCACTTACTTTAACTTTTGTATAGTGTTTTGCACTGTCTTGTTATACATTTCCAAGCTATTAGGAACTAATTTGTTTTACTAACTTTTTTTTATAAAAGTTAGTATAATTTTAATTCACTTAGCAACATGAGTGTCAAACAATTATAATTATTTTTTCTAATAGATTTTTATATGAGTGTTGTTCTTATTTATAAAAAACATGTTTTTTAAAGTGTTATTTCTAAT